>CM038039.1:27076162-27603662 GCA_021397845.1 Areca catechu
CGGATCTCTGAAGTGGGTCTTTGGATCTCTGATGAAGTGGAGGATCTTCGGACCTCCGCTAAAGAAGAGGGTCTTTGGACCTCTGAAGAAGAAGAAGGTCTTCGGATCTCTGAAGAAGAAGAATGTCTTCGGACTTTTGAAATGGATCTTCGGACCTCTAATGAAGAGGATCAATTGAACCTCTGCTGAAGAAGGTCTTCGGACCTCCGAAGAGTGTCTTCGAACCTCTGATGAAGTGGGATCTTCGGACCTTCGCTGAACAAGAGAGCCTTCGGATCTCTGAAGAGTGTTTTCGGACCTCTGATAAAAGAGATCGATCGGACCTCCGAATAGTATCTTCGAACCTCTGATGAAGTGGGATCTTCGGACCTTCGCTGAACAAGAGGGCCTTCGGATATCTGAAGTGTGTTTTCGGACCTCTGATAAAAAGGATCGATCGAACCTCTGGTCTGTCCCAGCCAAAAAAAAAAAATCATTGGCTCCAATCCGATTCAAAGAAAAGTTGATTGGGTATAACAGATGTTATTTCTCCTATGTTTCTCTAGAAATATCATGATTTAAGACATGTCTCTCTCTGGTCACACGCGCGACATGCCGCTATTAAATTTATTTTCTAATTCAAGAATCATAATAATAGCATATAGCTTACATTCTTGTTTCATTTTTAGTTATGGGCTCACAAGAGTGTGGCTATGCAAAGTAAACTTTTCAAGCTGCTTATCCACTTGTACACAAGAAAATCGAGATAATTCGACTTGTTTATCTACTTGTGTTCGTTGGAATTCAGATGATCAAAGTAATCGAGATTCCAGCCAGGATTTACGAGACTTTGTTAGTGCTGTGGTTCTCATCCACTTTCATGTTTAGGTTTATAACTCTTTTTATTAAATCATCTTCAGGTTTCTTGCCCCATATATGTTGAAGAAAATATTTAATATATCCAGCAAGAAGACGAAAAACGCATGTAATTTCCCCGCTAAAACGCGGCAGATTGTCCTCAAAACTCTTTAAACAACAATGATCTAAGTCAAAACAAGCACCTTAGAGAACATTTTAATTGAAGCCGGCAAACAAGTTAACAAAAGGATTATATCTTTCATTCAGCAAAAGCAAATGGATTACATCGCGTGCTGTGTTTCCTAAGCAGCTGCCGCTCTTATTCAAGACGAAAGAAGCAGTGGTGGTGGTGGTACCCCTGCGAAGACAACTTGAGATGAAAAAGCTCGTCAATATGCCAAAAACTGTATCCAACACCATATCCAAGGATTCAGTTCTCGACAGGACATCCCAGAAAATACCGGAATGATATAACATCCCATGTATCGGAACAGAATATCCCATCAGCACCCGGATATCCCAATCAGAATATCTTGAAATATCTCCTGTCCTGTCCCGAGGATCGGGATAAGACGGAACGCTGATTCATCCCGTTTCAGGAAAAAAAAAAGATGAGACAATCTTATTCCACATAATTTAAAATCTCGACTACACCGTACAAAGGTCGGTAGAAGAAAGGATCGATATATAGGCACATAAATTTAAAAGATCCACGACTAGTGATTTGCGCGCGTCTTGCAGCAACATGACAACCGATCTATTCCGAAACCAGGATTGTTTTAATTAACTAATGAATGAATAGCATAAACCCCATGCATCACCAGATGGCAGACAAATAAAAGTGCATACCAAGAAAGCTGAAGAACTTGAGTAAAAAGGGCTCTCATTTGATCAACTGCGGTGCATATATATCTAATCAACGATTTACACAATTCCCTCCGTGTCTCCCTCCTTTTCTTCCTTCCCCTTCACATGCCACATCTGCTATCAGCTTTCGCTATGCTATCATTGTGGTTGTGGAACCACCAGATTCAAGAACTTCACCACAACATATATCCATGCTTTCAAATCACCAACTACTTCAGCTGGCCTGTGAACTTTTCGTGGATAAACATCATCATGTCGACAAATTTGTTTCCCTGGATATGCAATCTGCTTCCAATTCTGGAGTCACACCATCTCCAAGATTCTGATGTTCCCGCTCGAATTTGCAGCAAGCAAGGTGGACGATCGGCCTCGCCAGCAGACGCATGAAATGAACTGCGATGCATCATCAAACTCATGGCCAGATATGGGGTCTGTCATGCTGAACTTGTACGACAAAACTGGCATAGGAAAGGCTTTGTGATAGATAAAAACCTGATAAAAAATAGTACAATAGATGATTGGCATGGAAGGAAACATAACGTCAGGATTATAGCAGTGGTAACTGTGAGAACATATTTATATATATATATAACTGATGTCCTCCAAAATGAAGCTCCTCATATTTTCAGAAAAGTGCAGCAGACATAATTTGTGTGTGAAAGCTACCAAATTCCAATGTTACCAAAGCATGAAGCAGCGTGCACGCACATACTGAATAACATGGAAGTACAATGCGAAAGCATAAGAGAATCATGAAATATGCTTGTTTCATATAATAGAAACAAAGGAATCTCTTCCAGGAATGCGTCCTTTGAACGTCCCGCCCTCGTTAGACTAAACTGGTTGTTTCCTAAAGATTTCGGCAAAGGGCACAAAATAAGGCATCATTTCACTGTCTTGAAGCGTGTTGAAGCCTACAGTGAACCTTCCATTACTGCCTTTTAGTTGCACCTACATGACACTACTTGTTTTGGTCAGTGATCACTCCGTTTTTTTCTTCAAATTTATTGAAAAAATTATTGTACTCGGTGTGGCTCGGATTGCCTGGTCATTCATGACAAGCAACTTGGGCAAGACAGTCCTTGCAACATGGCTGTAATTTGTACAGTAGAATTTGGCAATGTTAAATCGAACGGCAAGACAATGGTCAAGCAACAAAAAACAAGAAAAGAAATCATATGAAATGCATATTTCTTGATCACTAAGCTGTTCAAGTAGGCTTTCTATGGTCTACATATTGTACGCCATTTCTATAGTCTACACACACACACACCCTCACTGTTGTTTATTAACACAAAAATTGTCTATTCTATAATAGTTTTTCCAGGTTACTTTTTTATGATTTTCATTTAAATTTACTGACAAACTAAAGCAAGCTGCAGTCATATCTTACTTATCATATACTATAAAGGGTTGCTAGGTTGCAAATATACATACATAGATCTTGCACTTAATGTTATTTATTTAGAACTAGTTTTATCATCTAGCATTTGTTACATTGGGTAATAGAATAGAAATATAAAATGCATACCTCATTAGTTTCTGAACCTGTAGCAATATAGCCATCAGAAATAGATAGGCCAACAAAATTCTGCAGGAAGTAAAAAAGAATCAAACGCCAAGGAAAGAAGAAAAATGCATTGCAAAAAGAATGCTTTAAAGACTGACAAAATAATCAGTATATTACTAGAAAATGGACTAGCTGTAAATCAAAAAGTTTGACTAGAAAATAGATTTATGCAAGTAGTTCAACTGGGAAAAAAATAACGTTGCATATATAAATCAAACCAATATCAGAAAATGCTAAGCATTCAGTTTGGCACTTAGACAAAACACTTCTCTCATTATACAGAATTTTGTACAGTGGAGGCTTAGCAAATAAAAAGAAGCTAAGCTAAAGCAAACGAAGTAATATTGAAGAACATGAAGAACCTTCAAACTTTAACAATATGGTAGAAGTTATTAGTTGCGATTTTTTTTTTCTTTTTACAACAGCTGAGCTGATAGCAAGAACATTAGCATATAGCATCACTATCTCAAAGGAAAATGTTTAGCATGAAAAAATAGCTGAAGATTATAAAAGACGTGAACTTGAGAACAGGGTGCTGGGTGAATGCTCCCAGTAACTTGAACTTATCAACTACATGCACTTATAAAAATACTTGATCCATCGGTTTTAGGAGGGTTTATTTGTTGTGGTACCACTTGCACTGATACCATTTATTGAAAAATTCTCCATGCGAAATATAGATCCCCATTTCCAAGATTATGATGTCATTGCTCATACTGTAAGAGAAGAATAAAAAATAGAATAAAAGACAATTTAATAGGACTAAAAGACTTCACTATGAAAAAAATAATCACTTATAAAATAAAAACTTGAACTCTTAATCCCGTATAATTTTTCTCAACAAGTCACAAATCCTTCACAAAGCTCAGGACTCTCAAGAAGACCCTCTAGTTCCTACAAGCTTTCTCTGCTGCTACCACATCTCCTGGAACCTCTAGATCCTCACATCTTGATTCTCGCCCATCTACCCTTCTTTTTATAGCCTCTGTCAAAGAGCACTTCGATTGAAGTCTAATGATTCAAACTGCATTGGAAAAGGACTCCAATTTCATGTTCAATTCCTGTTTGATCCCTAAAACCTACTGGCCATCCGATCGGCATTGAACATGCCGCAAATCATGTTGGATCAAGCCCAGTCAAGCCAGAGACACTCCATGGCCATCCAATCATGCCCGGGATCATGCAGAGCTGTCGAATCGCGCACCTAAGGCAATAGGCCACGAGAAACATCCAGTAGACCATGTGAAACTCCTCGGGAAATACCATGGACCATGCAAAACACCCGCACGTGGACCGCACCGTGCACTGCGCAGGTCGCACACATTGCAGGCCAAGCCACACGCCCATGCATGCCTGGGCCACATGCCCGCACGTGACCGGACAACATGCATTGTGCGCACGCGTGCGCAGTTCTAGGCCATGTAGGCCTAGGACTAGGCGGTCTAAGCCTTGTTTTGGACTTCTTCCGGGCCGAATCCAGGTAATTTTTTCAACATTATTTAGAATAGAAACAGCTACTAGATTTTTTTTTCTCTTTTGAGGGTCTGGTAGGGAAGGTGGCCCAAGCAGTCCAACATTCAGATATATTTAGTATTTCCTGTATCAGAATGCAGGAGGAGCTGGTCGATACTTTGCTACTAAAATCAGAATTTAATGATTGCTATATTAGAAAGGACATTATAACGATTTCAAAATCCTGTTTATTGTGCTATAAATGCAATAATAACTTAATAACAGTCATTAAACATGGGAAGAATTGTTGTAACAACAAACATAAGAGCAATTAAATCTCCAATGGCATTACTGTAGTCCATTAACAAATCAATTTTGCATAAAATAAGTAATGTTATATTCATAATACAAAGAATAAATTTAACAAATGTACATGGTATTGTATAATAGAACTGATATAAATTGTTATCTATTGCTATAACAGCTATCAACATACATAATGGCTGAGAAATATTTTAATTTAAATTTTCTTTTAATATTTTTTGACATCAATTTGGTTTTGGAACGACCATCCTAAAGTGCATGATGGTTCTAGGCCACAACAGTTATATGCAAATGAAGGCATTACAAAAATCATGTGAAGGAGTGGTAATGCCACACACGCAAGTTGCCTACAATACTAGTAGAAGATGAACATCTTGAAGATGCTGCACAAGATGAGAAAAGTAGTCCATCCCATGCCAAGAGTCTCGAGATGATATAACTCAATCAATGAAGACCAACTTGAATTAATAACATTACGAAAGATTTGAATATCCAAGGGCTCCTAACATAAAAGGCTAAAAATTTATTGTTAATAGGATAAACAAGAGCATAACATTATATCAATGCTTAGAAGGAGAAGATAATGCATTGTAGACAGCAAAATGATCTTTTCAATGATTCTACGATCCATGAAAAGAAAAGGAACTCATTGCATCAATGTAAGTCAAGTTTTAGTATAACAGAGAGCTACAATATATTAGACAATAAATAAATTATTTGACAGCAATCAAGTTGAATTCTTGCCTTTTGGTGCTCTATTGTCATGTTGCTAACCATGATAATAAGTGTAATAAAATATTTAATCTTTATCAGGTCAGCATACCTTTACATTTGTATGCCCTGTGAAAGTTTGAAGAGGGTTGTCTAGTATCCTTGATGTACTTGAGGACAAGTCCCAAAGTTTCAATGAACTGTCAGTGGACGCAGATGCAATATTTGATGAATCTAGATACTTCACATAGCTCACAGTCTTTGTGTGACCAACTAATGTATAAAAAGGCATTCTCATATTACGAAGATCATAGCAGTAGATCTTATGATCTGCCGAACCAATTGCTAGTAAGCATGCAGAATCAGGTTGGAACTGCACAGAGCACACATTTGCCTTTGTTCTGATAGTACCAATGCTTCCAGCCTGCAACAACAATCCAATAATGGAAATAACTTACTGGACATGCCGGTATGAGGACAGCAAATGACAAAGTTTATCTGATGATGGTGATGCAAACAGTCAAAAGCTGACATACACCAAGTGCAAGAATAGAATTGCCTGATTTATATTCCACAGCTTCACCGCACCATCATCGCTTCCACTAGCCAACTTTGTTGGATCCGCGAGCGAAAAGTCAACAGACCATACACGCTTCTCATGCTCCCTCATTTCCATAAAAACATGGCTTCTTGTAACATCCCAAACCTGACGGGACTTGGAAGTTAGCATTATATAAAGAATCAATTAAAAGACTAAAAGATTTTTAAACATTATGGACAGCCTACCTGCACTCTACCTTCAAAGTCACTTGAAGCAATCTGGTTCTTGATATAATTATTCCAGCAAATACAGCTTAGTTTTGACCTACTAGCCATTTCAACTACAGGATAATGAACGTCACGATCTTCACTCAGAATCATATCACATTCAAAGATTTTAATTTTCCTATTTATACCAGCAGCTGCAAAAAATTCCTTATCCCGATCAAAACCCAAGGAGCATACTAAATTTGAAGAGCTTAACAGATCTCCTTGCTTTAGTTCAGCCTTAACTTTTAACTTGCTGAATGACATAAATTTGCATAAGCCCTCAAGAAATGGATTTATCCATCCATTTTCTCTTCCACCATAATGGTCTTCATCAAAAACCATATCATCAACTGAACTTCCTTCACTCCTGACAACTGATCCTCTCCCACCACTAGTAACTTGATTAACCATGGGTTTGCTTGATGGGTTCACCATCCTGTATCTTGTTGAGAAATAGGCTGCCTCCAATTTTTTGAAGTTCTTCATTAATCTAGAACTTTTTGAAAGAATATTATCCTGAATCTGAGGGAGGATCTCTGAACTGAGACCTGTATCAAGCATATTATTATGCTCCTCTTCATTTAAATTTTGAATTCCGGATCTGAAGCGTTTTCTGGAAGTAGAGCAGGATGAGTCATCATCTATTGCAGGATACAGCAATTGTGGGTCCTCTTTATTTATTGCTGAATGCTGTTCTTTGTCTGATTCTGTATAGGAGCCTCCTTTCCGTTTGAGAATTGACTGCTGGTTTAGAACCTCTTCTATATCCGAAGAGAGAAAACAGATTGTATCATGCAATCTATCAGCAGCTTCCTGTTTTCTTTGCTGCAGCCGCAAAAGAAATTCCAGGAGAAATTCCTGATCTTCTATCTCTTCTTTTAACTTGATTGCTGCTTCACGCTCTTCCAAAATATCTTTTGGTTGATTTAGGAACTCATTTTCCACTATCTCACTGCCATATATCACACGAAAAGGGATAAGCATTAATTACTCACATGGCCATCAAAGACTACATAGTTTAATAAGTACAACAATATATGTTAGCGCTGATCCTTTAAAAAGCCCAAAAAAAAAAAATCTACTGACCATATATTCCCCAAAAACCTGGAAATGCTATTGAAAATGCAGCTAATCAATGGATCTATGACAGAACATATTTATCAAGAACATGCAAATGATACAATAGACGTCTACAAAACATATATTCCCCAAAACCATGGAAATGCCATTGAAAATGCAACTAATCAATGGAGTTCAGCCACAATCTGGAAGAAACAAGGGCATGCAAACACAGCATGTATCCGGTCATAGGGTTACTTTATTCTTTTATATAATTGTGGAGCTGCAACATACTTGAAGCTCCACTTTCAAAATAAAGGTGAATTTTCCAGCAAATATTTCAGCTCAACAATGAAATAAATCAACAGAGAAATTTGTCACAACACAATGGAAAGGCCATGGCATGCATTTCTAAAGCTATGAGTCAATATTTTCTTGAAATGAAGCTGACAAAAGATGCAGCAGAATGCAAGAACGCAACTTAAATTATGTTGCACCTGTCACAACTGATGGGAAAATGGAAGTAAAGTGATAAGCAATATAAAATTATGCACTGTCAATGCTAAACATTATTGGCATCAGACTGAACTAAACGAACTATAACAAGCCCCTAAAATTAGTTAATATTTAGATTGGAAAAATAAGGGAAAATCAAGGAATAAATCTGGTAGCCAGGACTGAGTTGCTCATCTCCTTAAATATAATATTATTTAAGTGAAGTTTCCAGCATATATTATTGAATATGTGAAGTTTGATTAATTAATATTACTCTTGACAGGCAAAGGAGGTTAGCAAGAGTTCTTGAAACTCAAAAGTGGAAGAGAATGGAAAAGAATTAGAACCTTAAATTGTGGAACTGTAACAAAGTATTCTAGTCTTTAAAACAGACATGCACATGCAAACACACGTACATGCACCAGAAGGGCCCTGAGATGAAACATGGCGACCAATTTAAATGGATTAAGTTATGGCAGAGGCATTTTAGAATCACTAAGGTACCATTTGGAAGGGGGACAAATGGGTTTTATCCCCGCCTATACTGGGGATACCTCCCAAATACCAATGAGCTGTCAGGTGGGATAAGTTATCCACCTTATCTGGCCAATGCTGCCTTAAACCCATTAAACCAGGTTGCAATTGTACCTAGAGAACCCTGGTATAATTTTAGACTAGGGTATGAGCTGGTTTAACCTTGCCCTCTTATCCGTGTATTAAAACTGAAAAATGTCAAATACTGCCCTCCTTCTATGTTATATTAAATTATATTATATTTTACTATAATTTACAATATTGCAAGATATAATACTTATACTATATTATAATATTTTATTTATTACATAACACAATATTATTAATAATCAAGAAAAAATGAAATAATATTATATTTTAAGATATTGTAATACAATATAAATAACATAATATATTATATGCTATAACATAGTATATCTTACTCTATTATATTTCAAGGTTCATTTACAACACTACAATATACAATAAAGATATAGAATATGCATAATAATAATAATAAAATAATATAGTCTGACATACTGTATATTTTAATTATATTGCTATGAAAATATTTCATCCCTCACAAAAATATACAAACACAATTTATTACCTAATTGTTATGATATTCCGGTTCAATTTTAAAATAATTACCGGTTCATTCTTCGAACCGTTTTCAATTGTTGGTTTATCAGTCAAATCGGTATACCAAAGGAAATATCTCCTTGACTTGATGAAAATTCTGATCCACAAAAAGGATACATTGTATTCCTTCGGCTTCGTATCTTCAACATGGTCCGAAGACTAAGCCTATCTATCTTATACCTTCGGCCTCGTATCTTCAGCATGGTTCGAAGAGTAAGCCTTTCAATGTTAATCTTTCGGCTTCATATCTTCAGCATGGTCCGAAGAATAAGCTTATCTTGTTCTCAAGATTACTGTAAGTGTTATCTATTCTCCTTGTTATTTTCAAAGAAACTTATCCGAGATATATAACTAACATTCCCTCTAGAAACTATTAAAGAGATTGTTAGGTTCACTTCGGATTTTTTCTAAGAAGAAGGCATATTGAACATGTGGGTTTTTTCCAACCACGGTTAGAGTTTGCTCTGGTTGTTATAACTACCCACGTGGTCAATACCCTCAGATTGAATAACTAATTCTCCGACCACTACTACTTACAGTTATGAAGAGGTTTCGTTAACCAACTCCCATAACCGTAAGTAGTTACACATGTGCCTATAAATACTGGTAAGAGGAGACACTCGAGAGAGGCTTGGCTATCTCCAGATTATTTGAATTCTTTCCTTTTCCTCTGTTTTCAAGCTCTCCATTCTGCTGCCTGAGTTCTTGCTGACTTTGGCATCGGAATGTCCCCCGCCGGAAGATTTCCGGTCAGGAGGTCTGTTTTGCAGGTTCCGGTTGACAGCGATCCGGCGGACGACCACTCCATCCGGTCGGCAGGGATTCAGCATCAACAGATTGGTCGCTAGGAAGGGGAAGATATGTTTCCTCTGGTTAAAGAAGAGCTTTACTCAAGCAAGAATGATGAAAGGAAAAGTTCATAATGCATCCATAAGTAGGGAGCAGCATGCTTCTCCAGCAGACGATCTTCCAGCAGATCGTGGAATGCAACCTCCTATGCTGATCGTGGGGCAACAGCAGTTTGAAGCTCTCTTGAACAGGGTAGACGCCTTGACGGCGTTAGTTCAAAATCTACAAAAAGCTGCTGCTCAAAAGCATTGTCCACCACCTATCTCGCAGCCCAGCCATCAAACTGAAAAAAAAGAAGATCGACATCGAGAGCTGTTGGCATGGAGTCCCTGGATCGGCCGGTCGGAGCTGCTGCATCACAAGACCGCTCCCTGGTTCACCTGCAAAACAGGTCCCTTGCCGGAGTTGTTCCGGCGGAGGACACTCCGATGCCTAAGTCAGTGACGGATTCCAGCCACAGAATGGGGAAGGTGTCGAGGGTAGAGAGAGAAAAAGGCTCTTGGAGACTGTAAGTGTATGTGGGCGTGAATGTTAGCGTACCTCTCGAACCATCCTTCTTACCCTTATATAAAAGAGGGCCTCCGGCCTGCGACCCGCCCTTTTTTCGGTGATCATGGGGAGCCAATTTCTTCCATGATTGGCGATCGTGGGTTGTCATTGAGCGGTTTCGGCCAGATCGGAGGCATGGCAGCAGGAGTTGCGCACCATGATCATGGCATGATGAGTGTCGATTGTAATCGTTGGTTACAGTTGCCTTTCTGGACCAAATTGTGGTCCAAGCTTCGGTTTTTCCCTTACGTGAGCTGAAGACTTGGTATTTCTCCGGGGCCGGAGATCGTGTCTACAGCGGGGACCGAAGTACGTGCCTTCAAAAATTGATGAGAAGTTTCGGTCTTCAATCAAGGCCGAAGACGTTACCCGAAGGACCGGCCTCCGAATGTTGTGGTCTGGTTTGAAGCCTTGGGTTGCCTGCAGTTGGCCTGTCCTTTACTTGGTCCGAAGTCCGTAGTCCGGAGAGAGAGGACTTCGACAAGTCGAACCGGAGTCCGGTTTGTAGCTGAACCGGGATATCCCAACAGTTGCCCCCCTACTCAGTTTTCGAAACGGAGATTGAGAAGTGAGAGTATTAAGGCCTTGTTGTTTTCCTCCTGGAAGGCGGTGCAGTGGATGATTACGGGATCCCTGATAGGACTGTCCATCACGATCCGGGAATCAGATGATGGACAGCTGTCACTCCTGGATTAGGGAGGAAGGAGAAAGTGGGTGGCCCTAGAGCCACCTTTTCTTTTCCCGTTGCACGATGGTTGAGGCAATCTTTTTTGGTTGAGATTTGGATGGTTGTGGTGGCTCTCCCCCGTCCGTTGGATGAAGGGTATACTTCATCCTGGTGGTTAGTTGCAGATGGGTTACCTCCCAGGGCAGCCTTGAGTCAATTTAACCCCGGCGGGGCTCTAGAGACCCTTACTTTTCTTCTGGGGAAGGGCGAAGGTCCGGCCAAGGAAGCTTCTTCAACCTCGTCTCATCCTCCGCCCAAACTATTCTGGACTATCAGTCTATTCCACAGGTAGAATCTTCTTTCTGCTCCCTTGCTTCATTCCTTTGTCATGGAAGGGACCGTAGAGAGTCGGGGAAAAGGTCAGGCCCTCGAGGGCCGGAGACATAGTAGGTCCGGAGTCGACTCCCAGCTCGGTTTCTCAGGGCAAGGCAGCCCTTCTTTGGGAACGCTACCGCATCCCTGAGGAGTTTTCCTTCATCCTTCCCGCGTCCAAGGAGCGGGTGAACGAACCTCCCCCTGGGTGCCTAGCCTTATACGAAGATCATCTGAAAACTGGTCTTCGATTTTCCCTGCACCCCTTCTTCGTCAAGATCTTCCGCTTGTACTAAGTGGTACCAGCGCAGTTGACCCCGAACAGCATCAGGAATATTTGCAGGTTCCTGGTTATGTGCAGCATTGCAAATGTAGAACCTAGGACTAACCTGTTCACAGCTCTTTTCGTCCTCAAGAGGGATTTCCACAGCAACGGATGGTGGGTGATTGGCCCTAGATCAGGCCGTAGGGTCATCAAGGATATGCCCAGCACCATCCACGGGTGGAAACCCGTTTTTGTATTTGTGTTGTCTCTTAATTCATGGGGCTTCGATACGGTGTGGAGGAAGCCTCGTCTGACCGCCAATGACGGGAAGGTCTTGGCAGCCAATCAGTTGGACTACGACCTCCTGGTCAACTCCGAAGTTGCCCCCATTCGGGAACTGTTGGAGGAGAGAAATCTCCATCGGGCGAGAATTAGCAGATTCCCCTCATTAGGTATTGCGATAGGAATTTCTGCTCTTCTTCCTTGGATTTATTGTAGCTCAATCAATTGAAGTGAAATCCTCTGCTTGCAGGTGGCGGGATGAAGCCCGGTTTGAGCTGGCTCCGCCAGACTTCGAAGAAAAGGGTTGCACAAGCCCCCCTGACCAGGTCTGCAGTCCGGAAGAGGGCTCGGAGGGATGGTCCCGAGGGGGACCAAAGCACCTCGTCTTCCCGGGGGACCTCAGGGGAAGACATAGCAGCCGCGGAAGGGGCTCCGTCAAGACCCCATCCAGTCAAGGCTCCACCGGTGGTTGTCTCCCCAGTTCACGCAACGGGGAGCCCGCTCCAGGGAGTAGATGTGTCGCCGTTTTGCCCCCTGCTGCTGATAGGGGCAAAGCGCGGCAAGTCGAAGAAGGGTTCGCCTGCGGGGCTTCCTCAGCCGGAGTCCGTTCGACGAACTCTTCGGAGCTTTCACCTACGGGGGGACTGTTGGTCCCGGCCGTAGCCAGGCAGGCATTGAAGGGTACGCTTCTGCCTCACGACGTGGCTGTTCTTCGGAACCGGAGCCTTCCCAGGGTGTCTGATTCTGCCTTCTTCGCCCTGCAACAGGTATAATCCTTGCTACTTCTCTTTGTCTTGAGAATTGTTCGATTCATAACCCCTCTCCTTTGATGCAGCTGGTCTACGACCTCACCTTCATGGAGGAGGGCCTGGGAAATGTAGACAGCCTAATCCTTGGCCTTAAAGAGGAGCTTCAGACTGCCAGGGCTGCCAAGTAGCTGAGGAGCTGAAGCAGTCCATGGAGGACCGTCTTGCCCGGATGAATGATGAAGTTCGCGAACTGAAGGGCGAACTGAAAAGTGCTCATCTGACCATGACGGGGCAAGAGGCAGGGTGGAGGAGCAGGAAACAAGTCGAATCCCTGGAGCAGGCTACCAGGGAGGATCAGGAGAAGATAAAAAGCCTGGCTAAGGCGGCAGAGGAGGCTTCCAAGAGGGCCGAAAAGGCGATCCTGGAATCCGAAGCCGCTAAAGGGGAGTCCGCATCTTTGAAGAAGCGAGTGGACGACGCCGTGGCTGATTTCAAAACATCTCCGCAATTCCAGGCGGAGATCAATGAAGCAACTTTGTATGGATACCAGTACGGCTTCAACGACGGACTCTCTAGGGTGAAGGAGGCCTTCCCCCATCTTGATTTCTCCGGCATTCCCCCCTTTGATATAGCTGGAGAAGAAGAAGAGGAAGTGGAGGGGGCCGAAGCCATAGTAAAGGCCGAGAAGGCACCATGTCCGGAGGAGGCCACTGCCGTAGTTGAAAATCTGGAGGTGACCCCAACTCCGATCCTAGTTCAGGAGGAGGCTCAGGCCGGAGGAGTCCAGGCTGAAGGTTCCCCGGTTCCGGCCCGGATTGGCGAGGTCCTCTCAGAGCAAATTGATAGGTTGCTCCAGTCCTGTGGTGTGGAGCCTTCTCCTGCTAATGTTGGGTGACTTAGGTCGCTCTGGATGTATTTTCCTTCTTTTTCCATTGTACTTATCTATGAATGATAGTTTTTCCGGACTCTGAAATGAATTCTTCCTTCTTTGGGTGTGTATTGTTATGCTTCATGTGTAACTCGAAACGGTTTTACCGTTCTTTTTTCTGCTTAGTCGAACAGTCGCATCCGAAGGCCGTTTAGTCGATAAGGACCGGTATTACCGTTCTCTTTCCTGTTTGGTTGAGCAGTCGTGGCCGAAGGCCGTTCAGTCGATGAAGACGAACTTTGGAACGGACCGGAACTTCGTTGTCGAAGGCCGTCTCCTTCCTTCGGGTGTTAAGTTGGTCCGTTAGGGCGGACAAGAGTCATCTCCCCGCTAATCAGTAATTAGGGAGATTTGATTGCAATCCTTGTTGCCCATGTGGCATGTCGATATATGTACAGTCGTGATTTCTTGCGCTTTGTGAGTCGCTAGGTCTCCTTTTTCCAAAAAGAAACCATTAAATGATGCCGTCGCACGATGAGAATTTCTCCAGATTCGAAGCGATGGTAGTTGTTGTCTTGGGGATGGCTCCCGAGCGACTTTCTAGTTCTCGAAGCGTCGTCCGGACACATGGCGCTTTCTGATGCGGTTGGGAAGGACGTGGGGCACGCCTCCTCGCAGTCGATCGTGGATGCAGGGTCTCTATAAATAGGACCTTACCTTCTGCTGTCAAGGGCCATCGTTTCCGTAGGCTCCTTTCCTCCATTAATAATGATGTTCAGCACTTCTGAGCTCCGTCGTGCGGCAAAAAGAAGGGCCATCAATCCGAAGAGGAAGCGAAGTCTGGAGTCTCTTGGGCCGAGGGAAGACGAAGAAGAGCCTCTCGTGGACCGCCTCGAGAAGAAGGTCCGCCTGTTGGAGGCTCGGTTGAGGGAGGCTTGGGCCCAGGTCACGGTGGCGACCACGACGGCAGAGGAAGCAAGGAGGGAGGCGGCGGACACCATCTTGAACTTCAAGGCTTCTGCCGCCTTCAAGGACGAACTCACCGGGGTGGCTCTGGATTCCTTCCACCAGGGGTTTCGGGAATGTCGGAGAAAGGCCTCCAAGTTTTATAACTTGAAGGGCCTGGACAACATTAAGCCCTCTGTTCCCTTTCCCGGGCTTGAATTTGATTCCGACTCCGATGAGGGGTCGGATTCTGGTTCAGACAGGAACCCCGAGGGCCCTTTGTCGTCCCTCCAGATCTCTTCCCACCGGTACGGAAAAAACCCGGCAGGGGGTTATTGAAAATTTCCCACATCCTTCTGGTGCCATTTTCTTCCTTTTTTTATATATATATATCTCTCTTTATGAGAGTTTCTTTTTCTTTTCTTGTTCTCTTTATATGAGAGTTTTTCCTTTCTTCTCTTTTTTGTTTTTTGTAAAAAAAAACTGAAAGGAATGAAATATCTTTTCTGTTACCTCTTCTCATGTACTTCTTGCAACATGTTGTATGACGCTTTATCTGTAGTGTAGACTCTGCGGACCATCTTCGATCTATAGGGAAGAAGTGGGGTCAGTTGGACCGTTCTGAGAATATCTGTCATCGACAGAAAGGACGACAGTGGTCCTTTTAGACACGTGTTCGGATTTACCGTAGGGTAGGGTGTTTACACCATCCCTGTGCACTTTCTGTCATGATTAAGGTAAGCTGTTCAGGCCCGCCTCGGCGCGTATTCGGATTCACCGTAGGGTAGGGTACGAAAACCATCCCTGCGCCTTTGATCTTTTGGTGGCCCGGTTGGACCATCTATTGCGCTCGTCGGGCATACCGATAAGGTGAGTGGATCAGACTCTCCTTTGTGCAGTTGACCGATTTTTCAGATCAGGTCACTCAGGCTGTTGTCGTTCAGTTGATGCAACTAGCCGTTCCGAGTTAAGTAGGGTTGAGAAGCTTTGCACAGAAATTTCAGGAACTCTTTTATTGATAGTATTTGCGAAGGTTTTGAACATTCCATGGCCAGGATAGGGCCTTTCCCTCCAGGGTTCTGAGTCGGTATGTCCCTGGTCGAATGACTTCTTCGACTTGATATGGACCTTCCCAGTTGGGGGAGAGTTTATCCTGTTCCATTGGCCTGGATACCTCTGCTCTTCGCAATACCATGTCCCCCGTGCGGAAAGTTTGCTCCTTCACCCTTGAGTTATAATATTTGGCGACCTTTTGCTGGTATACCGCCATCCTTATCTGGGCATGTAGCCTGGTACTTGATAGCAAGTCCAGATCAATCCTTCTGCGATCGAAATTCTCAGGCTCTTCATAGTTGTCAATTCTCAGGGACTGTAGGGAGACTTCAATAGGTAGTACGGCTTTGGTACCGTAGACCAGGTTGAACGGAGATTCACCGGTGGCTGTTCTCGGGATAGTTCGATATGCCCAGAGAACGGAGGTCAGCTCGTCGGCCCAAAGTCCTTTGACGGCGTTCAACCTTGTCTTCAGATCATGGAGGATGGTCCGGTTGGTGACTTCGGCTTCTCCGTTGGACTGTGGATGAGCGACGGATATCAGCCAATGCTGGATATGGACCGAGCACAGAAGTCCTTGAACTTCAGATTGTCAAACTGTCTCCCGTTGTCCGTGATGACGACATGTGGGATGTCGAACCTGAATATGATGGAATTCTTTACAAAATTTTCTACCTTGCCTTCTATGATCTGGGCTAATGGTTCGGCTTCTACCCACTTCATGAAATAGTCGATGGCCACTAGGAGAAACTTCCTTTGCCCTGATGCTGGTGTGAATGGGCCAAGAATGTCCATCCCCCACTGAGCAAAAGGCCATGGGGCTGCCAGTTGAGTCAGGTGACTCGCAGGTTGTCTCTGTACATTGGCATACCTCTGGTATTGGTCGCACTTCCGCACGAAATCAGCTGAGTCCTTCTGGATGGAAGGCCAGTAATACTCCTGCCGAATGATCTTGTACGCCAGAGATCTGCCTCCCAAGTGGTCACCGCATATGCCCTCATGGACCTCTCTCAAAGCATAATCTGCATCGGTGGGTCCTAAGCATTTTAGCAGTGGCTGGGAGAAAGATATCTTGTAGAGGGTCCCGTCTAAGATGGCGTACTGAGACGCCATCCAGCGGATCTTCTTGGTTTCTGCCTTATCTTCCGGTAGCTCTCCTTCATTCAGGAACCTGATGATGGGATCCATCCAACTTGGTTCAGTGTTGATCTGGCACATCTCTGCAGCCTCCTCAGCTATGCTTGGAGTTTCAAGATGTTCGACAAAGGTGCGCCTGAGAGACTCTGGTGCTGTAGTTGCCAGTCGAGACAGTGCATCCGTCCGGGAATTCTCTGATCATGGAACATGGATGATTTCAAAATGTTCCAGTTGGGAAGATAAAGCCCGTACCTTCTCCATGTATTGTACCATGGTTGGATCTTTAGCTGCATATTCTCCGTTGACTTGATTCACAACCAGTTGGGAGTCTGAGAAGGCTCGAAGTTGCTGGACTCCTAAATCTTTGGCGATCCGTAGTCCGGCGAGCAAGGTTTCGTATTCGGCCTGATTATTTGAGGCATGGAAGGAGAAGCGGAGTGCGTACTCTATGGCATGGCTGTCAGGTTCAGCCAACATGAGTCCATCCCCGCACCCAATAGCATTGGAAGCTCCGTCCACATGAAGCACCCAAACGGGCTTCGTCTCCTTCGGGGCTTCTTCTTCTGCCGAAGAGGCTTCGTCTTTGGACTTCCAGGTGCACTCAGCCAAAAAATCGGAAAGCACCTGGGCCTTCATAGCCGCTCGGGGCTGGAAGCTGATGTTGAATTCACTCAGCTTCACAGCCCACTTGCCTATCCTTCCAGAGGTGTCCGGAGATCGGAGAACGGCCTTGAGAGGTTGATCAGTTAGCACCATGATAGCGTGGGCCTGAAAGTATGGCCGTAGTCGCTTTGCCGCAATCACTAAAGAGTAGATTAGCTTCTGCATCCTTGCATATCGCGTTTCAGCATCATGTAGGACCTTGCTGATATAGTAGAAGGGCTTATGAGACCCGTCTTCCTCTTTTCGGACAAGAACCAAACTTACAGCTTCATCTGAAGCAGAGAGGTATAGGTAGAGGACCTCGTCTTCTTGTGGCTTGGAGAGCAATGGCGGGGTCTCTAGATACTTCTTCAGTTCCTCAAAGGCAGCACGATAGTCATCGGACCATTCAAAGCCCTTTGATTGCCGGAGTACCTTGAAGAACGGAAGACATTTCTTGGCTGACTGAGAGATAAATCTGCTGAGGGAGGCAATCCTCCCCGTCAACTGCTGGACTTCCTTTTTGCAGGAGGGATATCTCATATCTTTCAAGGCTTGAATCTTCTCGAGGTTCGCCTCAATCCCTCGTTTGGTAACGAGGAAGCCCAGGAATTTGCCCGAAGTGACCCCAAAGGCATACTTTGCCGGGTTTAGCTTCATATGGTAGCGCCGGAGAGCGCCGAATGATTCCTCCAAGTCGTGGATGTGATCTCTCCGGAGGAGGCTCTTGACGATCATGTCATCACATAGGCCTCCATGTTTCTCCCCAGATGCTTTTCGAACACCTTGTTGATGAGTCTTTGAAATGTTGCTCCGGCGTTCTTGAGACCGAACGGCATCATCTTGTAGCAGTAGAGACCTTTATTAGTGATGAAAGCCGTCTTCTCCTCATCTTGTAGATCCATTCTAATTTGATTGTAGCCGGAGAAGGCGTCCATGAAACTCAGCAACTGGTGGCCGGCGGTAGCGTCGACCAGTTGATCAATCTTTGGAAGGGAAAAGCTATCTTTTGGGCAAGCCTTGTTGAGGTCTGTATAGTCGATGCAGATCCTCCACTTGCAACTAGATTTCTTCACCATCACCACGTTGGCCAACCACTCGGGGTAGCGGGCCTCTCTGATGAATCCTGCTTTGAGGAGCTTGCCAACCTCTTCGTCCACAGCTTGCTATCTTTCGGGAACGAAGCTCCTCTTCTTCTGCCGCACTGGCTTGTACCCAGGGGTTACTTCCGGCCAATGAGTAATCATTTCGGCAGGAATCCCGGGCATATTCGAAGCCGACCAGGCAGGCGAAGACATAGATGTTGTCTCTGAGGAAACGAACCAACTCCGTTCTGGTTTCCTCATCTAGTGTACTCCCGATCTGCACAACTCTGAAAGGATCTTCCTCTATCAAAAGTACCGGAATGGTCCTCTCCATGGGCTCACCAAGATTTATAGATACGTCCCTCGGATCCAGCTGATCCGGAGTTGTCGAATCCTTGAAATGCCTGTCTTCAATCATCAGACACTGCCGTGCCATCCTCTGGTTTCCTCTAACTTCTCCAACACCGTTCCTGGTGGGGAAGCACACCAAGAGGTAGTGAGAGGAGATCACGGTTCGGAATCTGTTCAAGGCGGGCCGCCCCAGAATAATATTGTATGCTGAGGGGATCCGGACCACCGTGAAGTTGATCGGCAGTGTCTTTTGTCGAGGTTCGGTGCCAAGGATTATGGACAACACTATTTTCCCTTCGGCATAAACTTGGTTGACCCCAAAACCAGAGAGCGGTATGGGGGATCTTTGCAGTTGATGTCTAGGCAAACACATTTTAGAGAATGCATCGTACATCAAGATATCAGTCGAACTTCCATTATCAACAAGGATCCGCTGTACATCATAATTGGCCACTACGGCCGAAATTACAAGAGGATCATCATGTGGGAGCCGAACTCCCGCAAGGTCGTCGTCAGAGAAGAGGATAGAGTTGTTGTCTTTAAGTCGCTTTGGAACATCGTCCTCGTCTCTTTTCTAGTTGGTGGGTCGGTGTATCATCCCTACACCTCCGTTGGTGGGCCTTTGATTTGGCAATTCGGCCTCTTCGGGAGGTGGCTGAGGAACAGTTGCTTCCGACCGAGATCCTTGGCAACCGATGTATCGCCCCAAGTACCCCCTCTTGATGAGATCCTCAATTGCATCCTTCAGCTGGATGCACTCTTCTGTGTTGTAGCCGTGGTCCCGGTGGAATCGACAGTATTTATTCCTGTTCCTTATGGAAGAGGAGGCCTTAATGGGACGGGACCGTTGGAGATAGTTGTCATTCTCTATCTCCATGAGGATCTTCTCTCGAGGGAGGCTGAGGGGGGTGTAAGAGTCAAATCTTTCTCCCAACGCTCTGGGCCGGGGAGGACTTCTTCGGCGATCTGTTTATTTGCCGCCGTTGTTATTGGAAGTTTGGGGACCTTGTCCCCTGTTATTCTTCTTTTTTGAAAGGGGTTTCCCTTCAATCAGTCGTCGATTCGCCGCCTGCTCTTCAGCATCGGCGCATTTCTGAGCCCTTGACAAGAGCTCAGCGTAGCTTTTAGGAAACTTCTTATCCAGGGAGAAAGTAAGCCTGGAGGTGCGAAGCCCTTTCTTCAGTGCTGACATGGTGGTGGGGACACCTGAGGCACCAGAATAAGACAGAGGCTTTTTCAACCCTCTGTAAATTGATCAATAATTTATGAGTCCATCTGTAATAAGGGCTTAGCTCATCTGAGTCCATTTTAGTTGTTATTTGAATATTTTTAGTTGTTATTTCAGTTCTGTACTAGTCAGCTCATGTTGAGCTAGTTCAGTCCAATGCTAGTCAGCTCATGTTGAGCTAATTTTATTTTTTTGAGTCATGTCCAAGCATACTGAAGACTCAAGACTATATCATACAAGTGAAGACCAAGTCCAACTAGATTGAAGACATGGAAGTATAGCACAAGTCCAACCCAGCTTGAAGATTTGAAGACCCCAGGAGGAAAATTCAGAAAACCCTGATTTCTTGCAGATGCCCTCCAGATACCCAGATTCCCTTCCAGATGCCAAAGTATATTCATAGATAAGGGCATCCATGATTCCAGAGGTCCATCTGCATCCTAGCCCAAAGAAATCAAGCCCAGGTACCAAGCCCAAGCCCCTAAGAAGCAAGATACCAGGGAATATTCCTGCTACCTGGCTACCAGGCCACCCCAGCTTCCAGAGACCCAAACCCATGCACCCGAGCCCCTTTGGGCCGGCCTTTTGCTGCTCCTAGAAGCCCAACACGCCCCCCTAGGCATCCTTGGAGTCTTGACCAAGTCAAGAAAATTTTTAGGAATTTTTCTACCTAATATTTCCTTATTTTCTAGCTAGGGTTTGAGAGGGAAAAGGATTCTTATGTAAAGACTTATGTACCCTTACTTGGAGCCCAAGGTTAAGGGTCTATTTAAGGGACCCTAGCCTCTTGTATGAGAAGAATTTTTGATGAATGAAAACCTTGAGTTCTTCTATTGAGTGGTGTGATACCCTGCTGTGTGCATAAAGGGGTTTGTGAGAGTTCTTCTTCCCGGTGTTTGCAATCATCTTCCTGCTGCCAACAAACTCTCCAGATCCCTGGACGCCCACTCCAAAAGAAGCCTTCCCTTGCTGTTTTTTCTTTGTTTTCTTGTTACTTTGTGAGTTTTCTAACCCCTGACAGGTCGTTTGCAGGTCCCCGAGTTCCTACGAATCCAACGACTCCAGCCAAGCCTCAATCGGATCACCGAGCAGAAAGCCGGATATCCGCGGGTCTTTGGCTCGATTTTCCAGGCCACATCCGTCGAGGAACGAGAGACCCTTTTACTGCGATCTTCACAGACGTTGTCAGGTATACCCCTCTACCTCTAGTAGTTTTATTATAGGAGAACTTGCCCTAACCGAGGCTTCTCAGCCCCGGCGATCCTTCTTTTCTACTTTTCTAGGTCCTAATCTGCATGCTGATCTTCTAAAATTTATATAAAATTCCCTACAACTTATTTTAATCTGAAATTCGGGAATTAATCACTCAACCCCACATATAAAACATATAAAAAAACTTGCATGCATATTAGTTCCCCATCATTTGGTATCAGAGCTTAGATTAGGGCTTATTTTCTGCAATTTTTCAGTTCGTATATACTCTGTTATTTTAATTATTTCTCCCCGTTAAAACTTCAAAAATTCTGAAATTTATTTTCTTGGATTCATCATAATTCACGGTGATTTTAAGAATTTTTCCAGATTTTATTATGTCCTGTGAATTTTCTGCAAGCCAAAATAGGGCCTGCAAATTTTCGGCTCTGTTTTTTCAGCAAGACAAGTTTGGAAGTTTTAGGGTTTTGTTTAGCATTTTTTGCATATCTTTTAATTTTAGTATATTTCCTGAATATTAGGCAATAATTTGCAAGTTTTCTTCTATTTAAGAAAATACCAAAAAAAAATAAAATAAAATTACATATTCTCCAAAAATACCAAAAACATCTAACCCTAATTTGCATCATCTGCCTGCCATCATTGCATAATCTACTTTTAAGGGCACTCTTGCTATATCAGATAGGGGGAGGAGTTGATAACCTTTCCATAGCCCAAAACCACATCCCTTGCATTCGGTCCCAAGCCTTAACCTAAAATTAACTAGACTTAATTTGCCCTAGTGGGCTAGGGACACCAACTGGTCGGGTCCGGGCTAGTGTTAGATCACTGTGTCGAGTTAACCTGTGTGTGCCTTGTGCTCAGTGTCTAGAACGGTGGTTTAGGGATTCAATCCCGAAGGGCTTGTGTGCTGGTCCGCCTACCTGGCCAATCTCTGATTGGTGTCTAGGATTGGCAATCAGGGACCTAACACTCCCCTTACACCTGCCTGGCTGAGTACGGGGTTACTATAGGCTAGTTTGCCACCCTGATTGAGCATCTAGTTTGGACTCTAGGTCTAGTCAGCTATAGTCGATCTGATCGAGTCTTGCATGAGCACTAGATCAGGAGTTTCATATCACCCACCTCCTTCACAAATGTCTGAACCCATGAAAAATTTACAAGCTCAAATAAAAGCCCTAGCTGATCAAATGGCCCAGATGGCTACTCAGATAACTACCCAGATGACCCAATTAACTCAGTCTCGTATTCAAACTAATGATAGAATTGACCATCTTGCCAATAGGTTTGATCAGTTAAAAGTCTGGGTAGGGACCCCAGAAAAAAACCATGGGTCACAGTCTGAGCAAGATCCTAATTCCCCTCAACTTAGGAGGACCCCAAACCCTGATCCATACCTTGAGGCTGAACCTAGGAGAGCCCATCGTCATGACCCAATCCCTAAGGTTAGTCCTAGAAGACCCAATCAGGATTTTATAGACCAGGAAGATAGATCCTATTTACCCTCTCCCTATAAGCCTAGTATACCTACAACCTATAGATCTTATGACTCCAAATCCTATAAACCTAGAACCTATGAATCCATAACCTATGAACCTAGATCCTATGACTCTAGATCCCATGATCATAGATCCTATGCACCCACACCCTATGAGCCTAGTAGACCCAACACCCAATATTCTGACCCATATAGGGAGTCCAACCCTAAGAGAACCCAATATTCTGACCCATATAGGGAGTCCAACCCTAGGAGAACCCAGTATTCTGATCCATATAGGGAGTCCAATCCTAGGAGGACCCAATATCCTGACCCATATAGAGAGCCCAACCTTAGGAGGACCCCGTACCTTGATCCATCCTTAGAACCTGATCATAGAGCTGACCCAAAATGCTATGACCCCAGATCCTATAATCCCATGACCCATAGATCTGCACCCTTGTCCTATGAGCCTAGAGAACCCATAACCCCTAAGTATCAACCTAGTACTAGTCATGCTTCCCCTAGTCAACTTGAACTCCATAGGATTAGCATCCTTAAATACGAACCCAGTAGTGAGCCACTACCCCTTATACAACCTGAACCTACTAGGAGTAGTACCCATAATCAGAGACCAGAACCTAACCAATTTCCTGCTAGCCGACCTTCTCCAACCATTTCTGAGATTGACAAGGCTTACATTAACGCGGAAGTGTATGAAGATGATGCTAGCCTAGTGGATGAGTATGAAGGAGAAGAGGAGACACCTTTAGTAGACCTAGAATTAGCTGACCCAGTAGATACCCAGGTAGAAACCACCCTAGAGCTAGTTGACCTTGACCACATCCAACCTAAAGCTATAGTGGAAGAACAATTAGAGGAAGAGAACTATGATACTAAGATTTTACCTGAGGAAACTCTAGAAAAGGATCTAATTGTAGAGCCTATTCCTCAATTGCATGAACAAGAAGACTTTATTCAGGATTTGGCTTACTTAACCCATTGCCCTCAGGATGAATCCCTTCCTGCCATTCCTATTGAAGATCTCTTCCCAGAAATTGTTGACCCATCCTTCCATAGCATGGACCTTTTCATGCCCATAGATATTCCACAATCTCGTAAGATTAGCCTCATTAGTCTAGGATTAGTCCCTGACATGCCTTCTTTTATTGAACTTTATCCAACTAACCTTGAACCTTTTTCCCTACCCTACCAAACTACTTCTGAACCCACTTCCTATTTTCTACCCTTTCCTGACACCTCCAGCATTTCTAGGATCATTAGATTGCATTTAGCTGAGATTAGCATACTGCATGCATTCATCACGCATGTTAGGTTTGCATCTTACTTCTGGCATACTCTTTGGAATTTGCTAGGAGTTCACTGTAAATTTTCATGTGCATGTCAAGCTAGGATCAAACCTAGAGAACCTATAATCTATTAGGTTTAGATCCAAAGAGTTCAATAAAATTTCCTTCGATAGGAATGCATAGTCGAGTCTGCTAGGTGTAGGTTTGAGTCATTTGCATCATCTTGTTAGGAGTCTGCATGTGCCTAGCATGTTCACCACCCGCACTAATGTTAAAACAACTGGCTAATTCCCGAAGATGGATCAAAAAATTTGATGTAGTGGATTTTATCTTGGTTAGGCTTAGGCCTAAAAGAAGCTTCATGCTCGCAGAGCCGGACCTTTTAAAGTGATAGAGAAGGTTGGATCAAATGCCTAGGTGTTAGACTTGCCTTCGGATTTGGACATTAGTTCTACCTTCAATATTACAGACCTGGTTGAGTATAGGGAACCGGTAGCGCTACCTAGTGAGGCCTTTGGACCTATTCCTTTTCATTGTGAGTGGCCCTAACCTAGAGTGTCCACAAACAAATTTGGCCTGAGAGAGAACGGATCGAGCGTATCCTGGACAATCAAGCCATCACGACCCAGGGCCATGACTATCAACGCTTCCTGGTCCGATGGCAAGGCCGGCCAGAGTCGGACGATTCGTGGATTTCTCGAGAGGACTTGCAACGCCTCAACCCAGACCTTCTCGAGAGATATGTGAGCCAGTCTGACCTTCACTCGATAGGGTCGAGTTCCTCCCACCCTGGGAGAATTGGTGGGGACACCTGAGGCACCAGAATAAGACAGAGGCTTTTTCAACCCTCTGTAAATTGATCAATAATTTATGAGTCCATCTGTAATAAGGGCTTAGCTCATCTGAGTCCATTTTAGTTGTTATTTGAATATTTTTAGTTGTTATTTCAGTTCTGTACTAGTCAGCTCATATTGAGCTAGTTCAGTCCAATGCTAGTCAGCTCATGTTGAGCTAATTTTATTTTTTTGAGTCCTGTCCAAGCATACTGAAGACTCAAGACTATATCATACAAATGAAGACCAAGTCCAACTAGATTGAAGACATGGAAGTATAGCACAAGTCCAACCCAGCTTGAAGATTTGAAGACCTCAGGAGGAAAATTCAGAAAACCCTGATTTCTTGCAGATGCCCTCCAGATACCCAGATTCCCTTCTAGATGCCAAAGTATATTCATAGATAAGGGCATCCATGATTCCAGAGGTCCATCTGCATCTTAGCCCAAAGAAATCAAGCCCAGGTGCCAAGCCCAAGCCCCTAAGAAGCAAGATACCAGGAAATATTCCTGCTACCTGGCTACCAGGCCACCCCAGCTTCCAGAGGCCCAAACCCATGCACCCGAGCCCCTTTGGGCCGGCCTTTTGCTGCTCCTAGAAGCCCAACACGCCCCCCTAGGCATCCTTGGAGTCTTGACCAAGTCAAAAAAATTTTTAGGGATTTTTCTACCTAATATTTCCTTATTTTCTAGCTAGGGTTTGAGAGGGGAAAGGATTCTTATGTAAAGACTTATGTACCCTTACTTGGAGCCCAAGGTTAAGGGTCTATTTAAGGGACCCTAGCCTCTTGTATGAGAAGAATTTTTGATGAATGAAAACCTTGAGTTATTCTATTGAGTGGTGTGATACCCTGCTGTGTGCATAAAGGGGTTTGTGAGAGTTCTTCTTCCCGGTGTTTGCAATCTTCCTGCTGCCAACAAACTCTCCAGATCCCTGGACGCCCACTCCAAAAGAAGCCTTCCCTTGCTATTTTTTCTTTGTTTTCTTGTTCCTTTGTGAGTTTTCTAACCCCTGACAGGTCGTTTGCAGGTCCCCAAGTTCCTACGAATCCAACGACTCCAGCCAAGTCTCAATCGGATCACCGAGCAGAAAGCCGGGTATCCGCGGGTCTTTGGCTCGATTTTCCAGGCCGCATCCGTCGAGGAACGAGAGACCCTTTTACTGCGATCTTCACAGACGTTGTCAGGTATACCCCTCTACCTCCAGTAGTTTTATTATAGGAGAACTTGCCCTAACCGAGGCTTCTCAGCCCCGGCGATCCTTCTTTTCTACTTTTCCAGGTCCTAATCTGCATGCTGATCTTCTAAAATTTATATAAAATTCCCTACAACTTATTTTAATCTAAAATTCGGGAATTAATCACTCAACCCCACATATAAAACATATAAAAAAAATTGCATGCATATTAGTCCCGCATCACATGGCCACGTGCTTGTTGAGATCTGGGATCTCAAGCGTGGCCACATTAAACCCGGAAATATAATCTCGCAGGCTTTCTCCTTCGTTCTGGTGGAGGAACAGTGTATCCGTATTCCGAGGAGTCTTGCGATGGTAACTGAAATGCAAAACAAACAATTTTTCTAACTCGAAAAAGGAATCGATGGTACCTGGGCGCAGGCTCGAGTACCATATCCGAGCGGACTTCTTCAAGGTAGCCGAGAATGCTAAGCAGTACATCGCGTCCGAAGCTTCTTGGATCATCATATGGGCCTTGAAGCTGCCCAAATGATCGAGGGGGTTGGAGGTGCCATCGTAGGGTTCCATCTAGGAAACCTTGAAATGTCGGGGGATGACCTCGGCCATGATACGGTCGGTGTAGGGTGGGCGCAGGTCACCCACAATCAAGTCGTCAGGATCCTTCAGATCCCGCATTCTCTGCTCTCGCGCCTTCGCCATCTCTGACTCGATGGCTCTGAATCTCCCGTCATAATCGGGAGTTTGTTTCGGCGCTCTCTCCACAGAAGTGGAGTCTCCGGAGGAGGGTGAGGAAATTTGCCTAGGCCTTTTCCCTTTCTGCGGGGAATTGGCAGACCTAGACAATCTTGAAGTTTGGCCTTCAGGAGAGGGCCGAGAACGGGGGGAGGAATGCGTAGAATCCTCCCGTGGGGCTCTCTTTCTTCGGGATCGAGAGCTGTGTCTAGAGGCGGCCAGTGGGTTCCCCATCGGAAAGGCTCTGTCTTGGAATTCTTGAACCATGGTCGTAAGGTTGGTGACCTGATTCACAAGAGCTTCAAACTGCTGTAATCCCACAACAACTGTGGGAGGTGGAACATCGTTCTCCTCCGGGGGTGCACCCCCCTGAGACGGAGCATGACTCCGGCTTGTAAAAGCGATTGGAGCTTTTTCTCTCGCCATCGAAAACTTCTCACTTCCCCTTGTCTGGGAGGGAGCTTAAAGAATGTTAACGAGCGCTCCCCCTACCTGGCGCGCCAATCTGTTAGCGTGGAGTCCCTGGATCGACCGGTCGGAGCTGCTGCGTCACAGGACCGCTCCCTGGTTCACCTACAAAACAGGTCCTTTGTCGGAGTTGTTCCGGCGGAGGACACTCCGATGCCTAAGTCAGTGGCGGATTCCAGCCACAGAATGGAGAAGGTGTCGAGAGTAGAGAGAGAAAAAGGCTCCTAGAGACTGTAAGCGTATGTGAGCGTGAATGTTAGCGTACCTCTCGAACCATCCTTCTTACCCTTATTTAAAAGAGGGCCTCCGACCTGCGACCCGCCCTTTTTCCGGTGATCATGGGGAGCCAATTTCTTCCATGATTGGCGATCGTGGGTTGTCATTGAACGATTCCAGCCAGATCGGAGGCGTGGCGGCAGGAGTTGCGCGCCATGATCATGGCATGATGAGTGTCGATTGTAACCGTTGGTTACAGTTGCCTTTCTGGACCAGATTGTGGTCCAAGCTTCGGTTTTTCCCTTGCATGGGCCGAAGACTTGGTATTTCCCCGGGGCCGGAGATCGTGTCTACGGCGAGGATCGAAGTACGTGCCTTCGGAAGTCGATGAGAAGTTCGGTCTTCGGTCAAGGCCGAAGTCGTTACCCGAAGGACCGGCCTCTGGATGTTGTGATCCGGTGTGAAGCCTTGGGTTGCCTGCAGTTGGCATGTCCTTTGCTTGGTCCGAAGTCCGCAGTCCGGAGAGATGACTTCGACCAGTCGAACCGGAGTCCGGTTTGTAGCTGAACCGGGATATCCGAACAAGAGCTTACTCCAAGTTCCTCACGAATCCGGTCATCTCATGATCGCTATGCCTCCCCTTTAGATCGACAAACAGGGGATCATAATGGAAAGAAGAGGATCAGGCGCTCTCCCTCTGTTTCTTCCAAAAATTTTGCATATGAAGGAGCTAGACAGAAAGAAATAAATTATGAATTTGAAGAAAAATTCAAATCTATGCAAGCAGAGATAGCCAGGATTTCAGATCTGAGGAGAAATGATGAAGTTATAGCTTTTAACTCTCAGCATCCCTTCTCCGATCGGATCATGGATGAAGTTATCCTAGACATTTCAAGATTCCACAACTGGAAGCTTATGATGGGACTACGAACCCTCTTAACCATCTAGGAAGTTATAAGGCTCACATGATGGTACAAAGAGCAACTGATGCTCTATATCGTCTTGCTTTTCCTACTGCTTTGAGAAGATCCGTTCGAATGTGGTATTCAAGCTTGCCACCGAAAACCATCAATTCCTTTGCTAAACTGGAGCGGCAATTTATTTCGTACTTCAGAACATGCCAGAAGATGCCGCGCAATACCGATAGCTTGTTCTCCTTCAGCAGAATGAAGGAGAAAGTTTGAAAGAATTTGTGCACCGCTTTAATTCGACCACTTTGGAGATTCCAAATATGAATGAGCATGTGGCCATGTTTGCCTTAAAGAAAGGCCTCAAGTTATCCAGGTTTACTTTTTCCCTGGATAAAAGATTTCCAATTAGCTATGTCGAATTACTGGCAATGGCTCAGAAGTATGCTGCCGCTGAAGAGAAAGCGGCAAGCCGAAGACTTGCTGAAGGGAGATACCCTTCTAAAAAGAAAAATGCCAAGGGGCCAAACGTGCCCACATCCTCTAATAATGCTTTGGTTCCTAGGTGCAGTCCCAAATCCAAGCAGCAGAATAATCGATTTGATGCCTACACACCTCTCAACTTACCAAAGGAAAAGATTCTGCTGGAAATTGAGAAAGAAAACTACTTACAAAGACCACGTCCTCTAAAGACTTCTACAAAAGCAAGGGACAAGAGCAAATACTGCCGATTCCATCGGGACCATGGCCATAACACCGAAGAGTGTTTTCAGCTTCAGAATGCTATTGAAGATCAGATAAAGAGGGGATATCTGGGAAAATACATCAACCACCCAGAACCTCAAGCTAAAGCAATAAGTCTTCCAAGGATATCTGATAAAGCCGATCTGCCTCACCAAAGACCAACAGATGGGAATGTTGGCATGCTTCATCGATCAATTGCCTGGGATAATGAAGCTGAAGAGAACATTCCCAAAAGATTCAAAGGGAAAAATTCTATCACCTTTTCTGATGAAGATATCCAAGGAGTTCAACTTCCACATGATGACCCTGTCATAGTCTCAGCTGTAATTGCTAAATATGATGTAAAAAAAATTATGATTGATAATGGAAGTTCTATTGATGTTTTGCTATAATACGATGCTTTTCTTCGGATGGGATTGTCTGGGCATGAATTACAGAGGTCCTCCATTCCTATAACTGGTTTCAGAGGAAATCAGATTGGAGTTGAAGAAGAAACGATCTTGCCAGTGATTTTTGGATCCGAACCATACCAAAGAACCCTTTCCATCAATTTCATTGTGGCTAGAACGTCTTCGGCTTATAATGCAATCCTGGGGCATCCGGCATTAAATAAATTCAGAGCCATGGTATCCACATATCACCTTTTGGTTCAGTTTCCTACCCGGTTAGGCATTGGAGAGGTGAGGGGGGATCAAAGGATCGCTCACCAGTGTCTAATGATCCAAAATAAACAAACAGCTAAACCTTTAACACTTGATCAATTGGATCCAAGAGATGAAGCCGAAGACTGTGGAGAACCAGTAGAGAAAACTCTTTTTGTGCCATTGTCCGAAAACGACCCAACAAAACTTATACAAATTGACAATTTATTAGATGAAAAGTCAAAGGCAAAGTTAATTACATTTCTTTGAAATAATGCTGATATTTTTTCTTGGACAGCTTCGGATATGCCCGGAATTCCACCTGAAATAATCATACATCGTCTAGAAGTATCTCACAGCTATAAGCTTGTTTGGCAGAAGAAGAGAAATTTTGCTTCTAAAAGGCAGAAGGTTATTGACGAAGAGGTTAATAAACTTCTTGAAGCTAACTTTGTAAGAGAAGTATAATATCCGAATTGGCTGGCCAACGTAGTTATGGTGAAGAAATCGAACGGCAAGTGGAGGATCTGCATAGACTATACAGATCTTAACAAGGCATACCCAAAGGACAGTTTTTCTTTGCCGAAGATTAATCAACTAGTTGATGCCACTGCTGGTCATCAATGTTAAGCTTTATGGATGCTTTTTCGGATTATAACCAAATCTAAATAGATCCTGGAGATAAAAAGAAAACTGCCTTCATTACAGAAAAGGACTTTATTGTTATAAAGTGATGCCATTTAGATTAAAAAATGCTGTGGCAACTTTCCAAAGATTGATCAATAAGGTCTTCAAAAATCAGATTGGAAGAAATATGGAAGCTTATGTTGATGATATAATTGTGAAAAGTCTTCCTAAGTCTGATCACATTGCAGATCTGAAAGAATCTTTTGATGCCCTTAGACATCATCGGATGAGATTGAATCCAACCAAGTGCATTTTTTATGTAACTTCTGGGAAGTTCCTCGAAAACTTGGTCCCTAAGCGGGGGATCGAAGTTAATCCAGAAAATATTCAAGCACTTCGGACAATGAGGCATCCTACTTGCAAAAAAGAAGTACAGAAGTTAATGGGAAGAATTGCTTCTTTGAGCTGATTTATTTCCCGGTCTGCAGAAAGATGTCTACCATTTTTCAAGGTTCTTTACCAAACCCAAAATTTTGAATGGACAGAAGACTACAAGGTTGCTTTTGACAAATTGAAAGAATATTTGGAAAATCCTCCCTTACTCTCTAAGCCTTGTGAAGGAAAGACTCTTTACTTATATTTATCTGTCTCAAACGAAGCAATTAGTTCGGTGCTAGTACGAAGAGATGCCAATCAACTACAGAAGCCGATCTACTACACTGGTAAAGTGTTACATGAGGCAGATGTTCGATATCCCAGAGTGCAAAAGCTTATCTTCTCCTTGGTGGTCGCGGCAAAGCGTTTGTAGCCCTATTTCCAGGCTCATTCTATTATGGTTCTGACAGATCAGTCCCTAAAGGCCATTCTTCGCTGTCTCGACACCTCTGGCAGGATAGCTAAATGGACCATCAAGTTGAGGGAATTCGATATTGAATTTCAACCTAGATCAGCAATTAAAGCACATATTTTGGCTAATTTTATAGCAGAATGTACTTGGGATCCGAAGAGGGCCAGCTAAGAGCCGAAGAGGAAGAGATTGCCGAAGAGGGTCCATAATTCATATGGATGCTCCATGTAGATGGTGCTTCAAATGCCAATGGTTGTGGAGCAGGTCTCATTTTGGCTAGTCCGAATGTGCAGGTTATTGAATATGCTCTTCGGTTTTCTTTCCAAGCTTCAAATAACCAAGCAGAGTATGAAGCACTTATTGTTGGGCTTAGAATTTCCCAAAAACTGGAGATTAAGAGGATCAAAGTTTTTTCTGATTCACAGTTGGTGGTGAATCAAGTAAAAGGTGATTTCGAAGCCCGAAATCCTAGCATGATTCAGTATTTGGAAAAAGTCCGAAACCTAATATCCTTGTTGGAGCATTTTGAAATCGTTCATGTACCAAGAACGAAAAATTCTCGGGCTTATGCTCTTTCGCAACTTGCAACTACTGCACCAGATTCTCTTGGGAAGATATATGTGGAATATCTTGAAGATCCCAGCATATCAGAATCCACAGTTGAGGTATGTCAAGTTAAACATGAACCCTCATGGATGGATCCAATTCTTAAATTTCTGAAGGAAGGCACCTTGCCTGAAGACAAGTTGGAAGCTAAACGGCTTAGATGGATGTCCTCTCAATATGTAATTTTAGATAGAGTATTATATAAAAGATATTTTACACAGCCCCTATTAAAGTGTTTGGGACCTTTTGATGCTGATTTTGTACTCAGGGAAGTGCATGAAGGTATTTGCGAAGATCACTTGGGGGACAGATCTTTGGCTTACAAGATAATCCGTCAAGGTTACTATTGGCCAACTATCCAGAAGGACTCTGCAGAGTTTGTCTGAAAATGTGATCATTGTCAAAGGTACTCAAATATACGAGATGCCTACAAATCAGTTGACTTCATTGACAGCTCCATGGCCTTTTGCACAATGGGGAATGGACATTCTTGGTCCATTTTCTCCAGCTTCTGGGCAGCGAAAATTTTTCATAGTGGCAATTGATTGTTTCACAAAGTGGGTCGAAGCCGAAGCGTTGGCACGGATCATCAAAGCAAAAGTTGAAAACTTTGTGAGAAACTTTATCATCTTCCATTTTGGAATTCCTTATTCCATAATAACTAACAACGGGGGGCAATTTGATAATTCGAAGTTCAAAAACTTTTGTACTCAGTATCATATTCTTCATAAGCTTACTTCTATGGGGAATCCTCAATCTAATGAAGAGGCTAAAATGACAAATAAAACAATTCTTCATGGTCTTAAAATTAGATTAAATGATGCCAAGAGATCGTCAGCCAATAAATTGAATTCAATTCTTTGAGCATACCAAACCACTCCCATGACAGCTACTGATGAATTTCCATTTCATTTATCTTACGGCACTGAAGCAGTTCTTTCTGTAGAAGTCTCTTTACCATCTCTACGGATTGATCAGTATAAAGAGCCTAAAAATTCAGAATGCCAAAGAATTGACTTGGATTTGCTACAAGGTACTCGACTTCAGGCATAATTAAAAATGGCTACATATCAACAAAAAATTGCAAAATACTATAACTCTCGTATAAAGGAACAGATCTTTCATTCTGAGGATCTAGTTTTGCGAAAGTCTGAAGTATCTAAGTCAGCCGAACAAGATAAACTTTCTCCTACATGGGAAGGTCCGTATCGGGTTAAAGAAGTCATTCATCCCGGAACTTATCGGCTGGAAACCTTAGAAAATATTCTACTACCTCGACCTTGGAATGTACAAAACCTCCAAAAATATTATCAATAAAGGTTTTAATTCAAGGTTATCAAGATAGATATAACTATTATATCTTCATCCCTCTTCTAAAAAGAAATAAGGGTGATCTACGTGATCTACCTTACGAAATGCCGAGGTAGGCTTGACCAGCCTGTCTTAATCTTCTTTTTTTTTAAAGCATAAGGATGATCTCCGTGATCTACCTTACGAAGTGTCGAGTTGAGCTTAACCAGTCCATCTTAATCAAAAAGGCATAAGGATGATCTCCGTGATCTACCTTACAAAGTGCCGAGGTGGGCATGATCAGCCTATCTTAATTCTGTTTCTGAAAGGCATGAGAATGATCTCCGTGATCTACTCTACAAAATGCCGAGATAGGTCCGATCAGCCTATCTTAATCCTTAACTAAAAGGTATAACGATGATCCAAGTGATCTATCCTATAAAAATGCCAAGATTTAATTAGCCTCTTATTTCTTATAAAGATATGGATGACCCATACGGTCAATTTTATCCTAAATCCGAAGACTTAGTGTATTTTCAAGTCTGAAGACTTGGTATTTTTATCTGGAGACTTGGTATTATTTTTCGTCTCAACTATTCGGAATTATCTTAAGTCCGAAGACTTAGTATATTTTCAAGTCCGAAGACTTGGTATTCTTATCTGAAAACTTGGTATTATTTCTCGTCTTAATTATTCAGAATTATTCTAAGTTCGAAGACTTAGTGTATTTTCAAGTTCGAAGACTTGGTATTATTATCTGGAGACTTGGTATTATTTCTCGTCTCAATTATTCGGAATTATTCTAAGTCCGAAGATTTAGTGTATTTTCAAATCCGAAGACTTGGTATTATTATCTGAAGACTCGGTATTATTTCTCGTCTCAATTATTCGGAATTATTCTAAGTCCGAAGACTTAGTATATTTTCAAGTCCGAAAACTTAGTATCATTATCTGGGAATTGAATATTATTTTGTCTCAATTATTTAGAATCACCCTAGCCCGAAGACTTAATATATTTTCAAGTTCGAAGACTTTGTATTCTTATTTAAAGATTTGGTATCTTATCAAGATCTCATGATCATTCTCTTATTCTAAGGCCGTAGACTTAGTATTACTTCAAATCAGAAGATTTAATATTATTTCAAGTCCAAAGACTTGATATTGTTATTTAGAAATATGATCTTGAATCAGATTTTGGAATTTTGTTTTTCAAGAAATTATATTACTCTAAGTCCGAAGACTTAGCATTATCTTATACTTTGGATGTTTCAATCATATTTAAGTTCGAAGACTTTATACCTGAGAGAATTCTTGTTCATTCGCATGTATATTCATAAAGAAATGTTTCATTGAAATAAATTTTCATTGATGAGAAGGTGATTTACATTCTTTCAAAAAAAAAAAATTACAGATCGCCCTCTGCTGGAGTATCTTCAGTTTGAGTGAGGTCGATCGATTCAGCCGCTTCTTCGGCTGTTGCAGGTACTTTAGAGGGACATTCCTGTGATTCAGGCTCATTTGACTCTTCGAGATCAAACAATTGAATTCCCGAAGTATCCAAATTTAGATAAAGGTTTTGCACCTCTTTCATCCCATCATTGAAGCTCGCTTTATAGCTATAAGTCCTTGCTTCAGTCATTTCATCTTCGAAAGTCGAAGACTTCTTATAATCTTCTATTACCCTTCTCAGTTGATCTTTTAAAAATCGATCTCTTCAACTGATGATTCGGCCTTCCCAATTGCCTCATCAGCTTTCTTGACAGCTTCTTCGATCTTCAGATGAGCATCCTTGGTTGAAGATTCAAGAGACCGAATCTTTTTCTTCTTCTTTCTGAGCTTCGCGTCTTGTTCGGAGTTCTTTGATTGAACTCTTTCCACATCAAACTTCAGGCTCAGAATAAGAGCGTCACTTTGGACAAGCTTTTCCTCTATAGCCTACCTTTGTTCTTCGGCTATCGTCTTCTCAGACTCAGTCGCCTTCACTCAATCTTTCATCCTCTTGTAGTTGTCCCTAAAATCAAAAATTCCTTCTTCCATGACAGTGATATCATGGATCAACTATATTGACAAACAAAGAAGTTAGCAAAAACAGATCTACACTTTGAAAAAATAAAAAATCCGATGCTTACCCTCAGCACGGATGAAAATGCTGAGTCAGAGACATCCTCAATGCATCGGGATTTAGTATTATCCCAATCCTTGGGAAGAAGCGTGCGCTTCATCAACTCCCGAGCCAATTCAGGGTTCTCCAAGCCTTGCCCCTCAGAAAAAATGGTAAAGTCTACATTGCAACCTTCGTCCGAAGGAGCGCTCCTCCTGAGGTCATCTTCGGAGCGATATTTTACCTTTCCTTTCCCTTTCTCCTTCGGAGATATGAGGAGAGATTCCCTGTTAAATTCCAAATCATGTTGATCCGGGGGAGGCATCGGATGGGGACTCCTCGGAGGGGGCCCCCTTGGAGATGGACTTCTCGAAGGTTCAGGTGGACTCGGCAGAGAAGTTGGAGGCACTTCATCTTCGTCCGATGCAAGCCTCATCGGAGGCGTGCTCGAAGCCTCTTCAGCCCTTGCTTTCTTTCGGGCTTCAGATTCTTCTGATACCGGTACAGGCCTTTTTCTTGTGGCCTGTCAGAGTTTGTCAATCTTCGATTTCATTGGTTCACCTGCCGTCAAAAGAAAGACAATTCAATGATAAAAAAAGAGAGGAAAAATCTGAAGCCCGCTATCTCTATACCGAGTGCTGGGACTTCACTGATATGGGCATGATGAAGGTTTTCTTCCTTCAGCAGTTCTTTGAACATAAGGATTTCTGGCTTTGATAATGTTTCAAAGTCCTTTTGGTTGGCTTTCAGAACTCTTTTCCCAGCGTTTGCATCCAAACGTGAAGTTTTCCATTCAGCGTTAAACCCCCAGTTGGTGTAGTACACGAAGAAAAAGCAGTGTTTCCACCCATGTATGGCACTAGGAGTCCCTTTTATCAGTCTTCGGCCTGGCCAAGAATCGATGACCCACCACCCCTTACCATGGAAGTCTCTTTTCAATACAAACAGGGAGGTAAATAGAGAAGTTTTCAGCTCTACATTCCTAAGTTTACAAAGGACTAGGAATCCATAAATATTCCTAAAACTGTTCGGAGTCAGCTGAGCCGGAACTACCAGATAAAGGTTGAAAATTTTTGTAAAAAAAGGATGGAGCGGAAGCCGAAGACCAGCCTTAAAATGGTCTTCGTATATGGCGATTGACCTAATAGGAGGGTTATCTACCCTTTCATCAGGTTTTGGGAGGATTATTTTAAAGGTTCGCGGGATGTGAAAGCGGTGCCGAAGACTTTCAAACTTAGCAAGTGATAATGAGCTGGCAACTATATCGGGAGACCTCTCCGGACTCCTCTTCCTACCAGAGCCTCTTCCCCTACTAGTTTCACTTCCTGATAAACCCCTGCTGGTAGAAGGATTACTTACGGACTCCGACATTACAAAGAAATAAGAAGAAAAAAGGAAGGACCTCTACCTCCAAAGAAAATGGAAATGGCGGTTGAAGAATAGCAGCATAGAGCGAGAGGAAGAAGAAATGCGAAAGCAAGGAAGTTCTTCTTATGAAGTTCTTCCCCTTTTTATAGAGGCAGAGTGATGGGGTTTCACGTCGATTCGGAGATCTCCTCAACCGTGCGCCGTACCGGCGGCACCGGACGTGGATACGATTCTCTAGGAGACGTCCATTAATAAGGCGGTGATTGTAATCCGCGTGAAAAGCCACAAGCCACAGATGGCCAAGATGGATTTTCAACAGTGATCAAGCCACAGATTGTCGCCAGGTGCCCTGCCTCGACCAAATAAAAGCCCTTTTAACAGAAATTCCTTAAAAATATTTCCCAGATTTGAAATTTCTTTTCAAAATAGCAATGGGAAGATGACACGTGTCTTCGGCACGATCCCCACGCCACCAAGCAGTTATTGTAAATGACAGGTGTCAGAAGTATGCCATTATTACTTGTCAGTCTTCGCTAAACGACAAATGCTAATACTTCCATTTTTCGAAATAAAATTATTTCGAACTTGGAAGTAGGGGACATCTATTATGATATTCCGGTTCAATTTTAAAATAATTACCGGTTCATTCTTCGAACCGTTTTCAATTGTTGGTTTATCAATCAAATCAGTATTACCAAAAGAAATATCTTCTTGACTTGATGAAAATTCTGATCCATAAAAAGGATACATTGTATTCCTTCGGCTTCGTATCTTCAACATGGTCCGAAGACTAAGCCTATCAATCTTATACCTTCTACTTTGTATCTTCAGCATGGTCCGAAGAGTAAGCCTTTCAATATTATTTTTTCGGCTTCGTATCTTCAGCATGGTTCGAAGAGTAAGCCTTTCAATGTTATTCTTTTGACTTCGTATCTTCAGCATAGTTCGAAGAGTAAGCTTATCTTGTTCTCAGGATTACTGTAAGTGTTATCTATTTCTCCTTGTTATTTCCAAAGAAACTTATCCAAAGTATATAACTAACATTCCCTCTAGAAACTACTAAAGAGAATGTTAGGTTCACTTCGGATTTTCTCTAAGAAGAAGGCATATTGAACATGTGGGTTTTTTCCGACCACAGTTAGAGTTTGTTCTGGTTGTTATAACTACCCACGTGGTCAATGCCCTCAGATTGAATAACTAATTTTCCGACCACCACTACTTACAGTTATGAGAAGGTTTCGTTAACCAACTCCCATAACCGTAAGTAGTTACACTTTGCCTATAAATAATGATAAGAGGGGACATTCGAGAGAGGCTTGGCTATCTCCAGATTATTTGAATTCCTTCCTTTCCCTTTCTGTTTTCAAACTCTCCATTCTGTTGCGTGAGTTCTTGCTGACTTTGGCATCGAAGTATCCCCGCCGGAAGATTTCCGGTCAGGGAGTCTGTTTTGCAGGTTCCGGTTGACGGCGATCCAATGGACGAACCACTCCATCCAGTCGACGGGGATTCAGCATCAACACTAATGAATATTGAATAAAAGAGATTGTGAAGGCACACTTGTGTAGTTTTATAGAAAAATCAACTTTTTCATCTACTTATCCCCAAACCATAAGCAAACAACATTTCTCATCCCCTATCCAAACACACGAGCATAAATGCAAGGATTGCTTAGTATAACACTACATTTCCCCAAACAAATAATAAGGTTTATACCCATTTATACCCGCATAAATTGATACCTTTGGTTAACTTTTTGTTATCCCCAAAAAACCCATACTCAATCCACATGGTGCCCAAGGAACAAAACATGAGAGAGGACACAGAAATGTTGCTACCTCTACCCAAATCTTCTTTGAGATTTAGCTCAATATCAAGTCTCTGTCAAAAGCAATGGATAATTGAAAAAAAACCCATATAACCATACAATTCTGCAAAGAAAAGCCAAGTTTAATTTATATTTGATGCCTCCAGAAAAGTATTCTGCAGTCTTATCTAATAAATCAGAAGCTCTTCTTGCCTTTGGAAACACAAGAATAAATCCAATCCATAGTCATTATAGAAAGGGCAAGTGAAAGCACATGCATGTATTAAGATTATGCTCATTAACCATTACTGTGTTCAGCAAATAAAATAATCATTAAGTACCAAACCCATAAAACTGATCAACAAAGTTTCTTCTCGAGTAGTATGATTACCACATCTCTTGCAATCTAACAGGCTGATATCTCAAAATTCCGAATAAATATTATCCAGATCTTGGAAATGCAATGAAATTGAGCTTTTTGCCCAAGGTAACAGTCACATTAGCTCTTCGCTTGAATATAATTCAAGTTCAACTAGTAAGCACATTTATTTGCATTGGAGGTAGGGATGGAAGTGGACTGGATAATATCTGTCCGGATCGGTTTTCATATCTGAATCTATCTAGATATGGATAAAAATTTGAGCATCCAAATAAAATTCAGATTTGTATCCGTATCCGTTAAAGAAAAATAGATATGGTTATGGGTACACAACTACCCAATCCATATCTAAATATCCAATTCTATTTGTTACCCTATTAATTTTATATAGCACTCATGACCTTTTAAGGAAAATATATAACCGCATCAACATGCTATTAACTTGATTTACTATCCACTTAGTAATATCTTTGATCTTGTAGTCATAAAGCTTAATTATCTGACTTATATCCATATTTCCAACATCCAATTTATATCCGTATCCATTTAAAACAAATATGGATACGAATTTTTGCATCTTGTTAATATCCATATCCATATTTATGTTCGTCAAACAAAACAAATATAGATATGGATATACTGGCCTCATTTGAACACTCAACACTTTTAATAGCATTGGAGCACTCCAAACAGATTCTGTAAAACAATTTATCATAATGCCTCTTGGTTGAAAATAAGCATGAAATGACTCATTAAGAAGATTGTCTCCAAGATTTGAACATCTCAACCACTGCATAAAGTGCTTGAAATCAAGGTTTTAAATCCCGTGGGACGGGGATATCTCGATTTTTTCATGAAAAGGGACATCCCGGCATCCCGTCCCATCCCGACACTCGGGACAGGGGATGTCCCAAGGCATCCAATTGGGATGCTGGGACACTGGTGGGACGTCCTGTCCCAACATGGAATGGTACCCGTCCCGATATTCCATGGAATGTCCCGCCGGGACCTGAATCCTTGCTTGAAACGTACATAATATAGTAACACACTCGGCGATATATGCTATAGAATGTCTCTTTTGGTTAACAAGTACCCCAATAAGCCAATAACACACATTACATGAAACATTTCTGTCTGTCAGCCTTCAAAATAGCATCCCAAATTCACTTTTTAAAGTAGTTGTTTCTAACATTGCTACAATTCAACACACAAACAAGCTTGTTTCCATGCTTTCTGTACCTTGAACCATGCAAGAATCAAATATTCAAACTTGTATAGTACAAAGAAGCCAACCATCAAAACTTCAAACTGGCTAATCAACTATGGCCTTAAACCTATACAGGGCTAATCTGATTAAAGGTTTGACAAAATCTGAAAAACACACCATCAAATTGCATGAAAGTATGCTACCAAAGTAGAGTCATGGTATGAATGGTCTTGGCTCTTGAAGAAGATACCCTACATCAAGGTTCACCATCTTAATACTAGACCCCGTACCAATACCATCCTATTACAATATCAGTACATGATTTGGTATGGTATAGTATGCCATACTAGTACAATACGATATGCCCTATATCGGGCAGTATGGCAAACCTTGCTCTACATGGTTCTCATATGGCCAACAAAGAGAAGCATTGAAAATTAATATTTTTACAATGAAAGAACATTATATCTATCTATCTAAGCATCATCCCACAATCAACCATTATCAATTTTAAAAAAGCCTTAACATCTCTAGAATACAAAGAAAAATAAGCTCTTAGGCATGGTAAATAGAAGTAGACACTTAGCCATCAGTTGATCAAACTCAAATAGTCAGATATTAAAACTTATCACAGAATCTCATTGTGGTCCTTATATTATAGTCTATAAACAAGCAAATCCAAATAACAGACTTCATAAGAAAAAAATTATTGCACAACTGTGTGGCTTTGCAACATTCATACAACAATTGGTTGGCCCAAAAAGTGGGACTAACTAATATGACCATTGCTTGTGTAATGGCATCTTTAACACACCAACCAGCATTTAATTCATGATGTATTTCTAGAATTACTCTTTCATATGAATCCAATCAGTCTCTAAGCCAGGTAGAGGAAGAGCTTGAATTCAATTATTCCTATAATAAGAATCATGTATTACCATAGGAATACTGGTTGGTGAATTTTCATGAAGACAAAGTTATAGAAGAAGATTTTTAAAATGAAATAGAAGGAAAAATTGAGAATGTTGAGAATTGAAAAGATAAAAGGTAATGAAATTGCAAAAGGTGGAGAAATAGAAAAGACAAAAGGTGATAAATTCAGAAGTTTTTTTAAAAAAAAAAAATAGTGGGAATAATTAGAAGGGAAAAGGAAGATATACAGAATGAAAAGGCAAAGATTTATGATATGGGGACTATAGAAATTTAAAGAAAAGGAGAATAAAAAATAATTGAAAATATGAAAAAATCCTATGTTATTGAAGTTAGAAATTTTTTTGTATACAGGCTGGATGAATATGGAAGCATTCTTTTGTCTGATGGAGCAAGAACAAGCAAAATTCATGAAGTACGAAGATAAACGGTATGTAAGGGCAAAGTGGGAGAATGTACATGTTCAAGATACTGTAGAAGAGAGCAAATTTCATGAGACCTTCACATGAATGGAGATGGCCCTAACCATTAACTTGTTCGAAAGCATTGGATCTTCCCAAGAGCAGCACATTTCCAAGCACCTCAAAGTTCATATTTTTCAAAAAGCTACAATCATGCTTAGATGAAGGAAAATTTAGTTTAGGGTGTTGTATATTAAACCAAATTTTATCAAAGTGTTAATTAAAGTCCTAATGCATTGGTGAAGTCATAATTAGTAGACTGTTAATTAAAGTCCTAACGCATGAGTAATTTTAATAGAAAACAAATATGATTCATTTTCAAACAGTCATGTTGGACATGTTCCCAATTCAAAGGAGCAAATATCATCACCGGTCACACGAGATCATAAACTATTTATCTTGCAAGAAACGAGCACTCGCAGAAGTGAAGCAAAAGGAGATTTGGAACTCGCCCAAGCTTCTGAGGAGTTCAAACTGACCTCATTTTCGGTCTGCTTTCCGGCTTAGGGTGCAATAACCACAAGCAAAAAGAAGCTTCCTTTGGCCATTTGAGCAGCAGCTGAGGGGGGAGAACACGATGTCTCAAGTTGGACATGGTCCTGAGCTTCTCATCCAGTGAGTCGAACGTGCAGAACAACTGGGCAGAAGATAAATTATCAAATAAACAAACAGACAAACCCCCTCCTTGCAGGCTATAAAAAACAGGCAACAACAGCAAACAGAAGGCAGAAACAAGCAAATAAATAAATAAATAACCCAAAGGTTGGATCTTGACCTCAAACAGAAGAACACCCAATCGGTAAATATCCGAGGCGAATGTATTTGGACTGCCGATGGCTTCCTCTGGGCTCGTATACCAATTTAACTCCATAAGCAGTATCTGCTTCAAAGGAAATGCCTTTTTTTCCTCCCTCTCCACCTCCACCTCCTCAGCGTACGCCGACCCCGAGCGCAGGCAGCTGGTGTCCGACGCCCTTTCGGACGTGCCCTCCTCGGGAGTCCCCTCTTGGTCTATGAGCCGACGACCTGTGGGGTTGTCATCGGAGCCGCCGCCAGTGTCCTCGCAGGATTCGGAGCCCGAGGTGGAGCAGGAGGCGGACTCAATGAAGGAGACGCGGTTGAAGGACGAGAGAACGAAGCAGGAGGGGCGGACATTGCCGACGACGACACCCTGCGAGTGGGCGAGGCTCACCGCCTCGACGATCTGCCGGAAGACGTGGAGGCTCTCGAGGAGGTCCACCGGACGCGCCGGCCAGTCCAGCCACTCTCTCAGGCTCACCTCCCCATGCTCCTCCTCCGCGGCCGCCGCAGACGCCCCCACCGCGCCGGCCGGCCGAAAGCTCCCATCATCGGTGCAGGACAGAAGGCGGCCCATCTTCTCCTCCTCGTCCTCCTCTCCCTCTTCCATCGACTTGAGTCCCCGGCCGGCCGCCGCCGCCGGGCCCAAGATGTCGCTCGAGGCGACGTGGTCGGCGGTGTTAGGGGCCCTGGAAGTGGACCTCTCCCACCTCGACGCCTCCTCTGAGCCCTCCATTCCCCCTACATCGCCCCGACACGCGATCTGGAAGACTCTAGAATAAAGAAACCAGATACCAAGAACCAAAGTCTATGCTTTCACAACCAAGATCGAAAACAAAAAGCTCTACCCATTACACCGGAATGCGAACTTTCTCGCAGAAAACCACTCGCCCTCACCAACCCAAGAACAAAAAAATCTTCAAACTCACAAGAAAAGTTACTATAAGTACTTACCGATCGAGGAGAGACCACAAAGAGAAAGAGAGAGAGAGAGAGGAGAGAGAAAGAAACAGGAAGTAGGGGGAGGGATAAGGATCAGCGGCTCCAACCTGAGAAGGTTGCCACACAATCCCAGCTGCTTTTTTTTTTTTTTTTTTTTTTTTTTTTTTTTTTTGTGTGTGTGTGTGTTTGCGGTAAGAACACGATCCCAGCTTTAATTGCGCCCGTCCTCTTGTTTATTTTCCCCTTCTTTTCCCCGCGAGTCGACGCACCTCAGCCTCACAAAAATTCGCAATACCATCGTTCGCTTCCCTTCCTTTGTACCATTACACGCGGCTCTTTTCGCTCGCCTGTTGCCCGAGTACGCCAACTACAGGGAAGATAGCTGGCCCGAGAGAAAAGAAAATGTGACACGGCCACGCGTTTGTCAAGTCCACGAGCTCTCACCTTCCTCCCACATGGACCAAAGAAGCTGTCTTTTGAGTTTGGTTTGGCCCTTAAAAAAATATTAGAAAAGTGTGAGGCCGTTCGTGGTACAATTGGTCGCCACGCCAGAGAGAGCCGGCGTTCTTTCTTTATTTGAGCGTTCTTCCTTTATCGGAGCAGGGGCCTTCGCTTCGCCTCGCTATCGTCGCCGGTCAGCGTCCTACACTTCTACCAGTGGCTTTAGAGCATAGCGGTTACGTGGCGGAAGGAGATCCACATAAGTGGGGCTTGGGGCCTTCGAGCACTTGTGGACGTTGGTTCCCAAAGCCAAAAGGGGAATCCTCGGGGCAATGCTAGGCACCTCGGGGCGGGTGATCATTTATTCAACGGGTTCGGTTTTATCATAATTCGCGCAACAGAATGATTCACTTTTTTTCATGATGCCAACCGTTGGATCCTGCTTCGTGATCTATGCAGAAATAAACGGTTCACACGGAGAGAGAGAGCGCGCGTAACGGAGAGAGGGGCTTGTGGCGTCGATGCTTGATACCGGGGAGTAAACTGGGAGGAACATAATTTTTTTTTTTTTTTTGTCGGGGAGTGCGTTTCCTAGGTGGAAGGGGAGCCTGGAAGTGACCTTTTGTGTGGGGAAGAAGCAATTTTTTTGCTGCTCGGTTTGGGGTTGGGATCTGGACTCTGGAGGCGCTGGCCTCGACGTTAGCTGGGGCATTTCGTCAAGAAATATATAATTGGAGGCGGCCTGGATTCTTGAGCTCCCCATTTGGAGACTCCCATTGCATGCAACGGTTATGGTTTTTACTGCATTCTTCGGTACCATATGCAGAATTTGCTGCTTCGTGGATTAGAGTTTTCGCTGCAATTCATCATAAGGCTCCTTGTATTTGGTCAGAAGAGGATTCTACTACGATGATTGCTTGGCTTATTCATCCTTATAGGTTTCCTAATTTGCATATCCCACTCCTCAAGGAATTACGGCATCGGATTGCTTCATCAACATGTTTCAAGATATCCCTGGTCATGCGAAAAGCAAATCGGTTGGCTGATCGCATGGCATCTAACGCTATTCAGGAGAACTTTATGATGTTGTCAGCTTCCGATCTTAGATCCAGGTGGTCTTCTTCTACTACAAGCTGATGCTTGACATAATGCCATTTATTTTTCCTAACTACTTCATTACCGCGAAGTTACTTCCTTCCCTGCCATGCAAACAATGTGTTGATTGGATTGTTCTGCTCATGTTTCAGCCCTCTTACTGGCTCGGTACTTCTAATATTGATACATTTCACGTTTCCTATACCATTCACCTCTGTATTGCTTTTTGGCTTACTCTTCTTCATCAACCATATCTACCATTTACTTTGCACTATTTAGCAGTTCCTATTGTTCTCACAATTACTACATTTCTGTTTAATGGCTGTTGGGTCCATTATCTTTTGGTATGGACATGTCACTGATACCTACACTGGGATATATCATACCACGGACAATTCAGTTCTTGATTTATTTTGTTATGGCCAACCGGGTTCGGTCGGCTGTGTTGGAGCACTCCTCTCCTGATCAACCTGCAACAAAGTCCACAAGATGCCGATGATGTTTCGGCGGAGAACACTCTGATGTCTAAGTTAGCAGGAGCTTGAAGACAACAGAATGGAAAAATCAGAGAAGTAGCGTATGGAGAAGGGAGAGTGTACTTAGCCCGAAACAGAATCCCCCGGGTACCTTATATAAACGCGGAACAGTCCAAAATTCGTTAGGGAAGAGGCCGAGAAGGACCGATCTGCCCCTAGGAGAATCTGGAGAGTGACCACGTGGCGCCCGGATAGGACGGCGTCGTGAGAATAGTGGAGGAGTGGTGCTGACGTGGAAGGATTCTGTTACAACAGAAAGAAGCTTCTGGAGCCCTCCAGGCTTCCGAAGTAAGGCGACCGGATGTCAGCGAGGAGGACCAGTCAATCCTCCGAAGGAGACCAACAAGTCGTTCGGACCTCAGCTCCAATGGGCCGGACTTCCGAAGGAGAGGGTGGTCGGGCCTCAGCTCCAGTGGGCCGGACTTCCGAAGGAGAGGGGCCATCGGACCCAGCAGGCCTCAAAAGGGGATGGTTCCACCGGAGTTCTGAGGAAGACCGTCGGTCGGACTTCGGATACATGGCCCGGTCAGACCTCTGCAAGAATGATAGTCTAGTTCGATAGTATGCCGGTTGGGTACAACAGTTGCCCCCGTTGCTCTTGGCCTTCGAGCGGTTCTGCAGCTTCGAAGGAAGAGAGCATTATTTGGTAATTAATGCGCCAGTCCTTTAACATGATTGCAAATCTGATCCGGCATGCTATGACCGTCCATCTTCTGCCTCGCATCCCGCCCCTGGACAGGTGTCAACGCCGCATTGGCCGAAGTAGAGGAAGCATTTATTGCTAGTACGATGCAATGATGGTTGCCAGCCTGAAACACATGCCCGTCGAGCTCCTAACGCAACATGGGCCACGTGGCGAGATCCGAGCGGTCAGCGCGTCCCATCGGTGGTTACGCGGATCGCAACCAGATACGATCCGGTGCGTCCCATCGGGTTCCCGTCAAATCCGGGGGTCACGTCATCCATCGTTGGATCGCGGTGCTCGAGGGGCATTGGGAGGCGAACCCCCAGCGCCTATAAAAGAGAGGGATGAACGCCTTGAGGGGGTTTTCCACTGCACTAGGGTTTGGAGATAGAGCTCCCTTCTTCCGCCGCTCTAGCATTCTTTAGGGAGTCGCCCTCCAGGTCAGTTCCGTCTTTATCTTCTTCTCCTTAGCCTCTGTTAGAATGGCCTCTGCTAGTCGGAGCTCTACCCACGGGTCTAGGGAACCAGGTCCCTACGACATCCCCATGACCATGACCAGAGATAGGGTAGAAAATCTTAGGGTCATCTACGGCATACCGACCACCTTACACCTTACCATCCCTAGTAAGAAAGGGAGAGTGAATGGCTTGGTGAACCTAGGTGCCCTCCCTCTGTACGAAGATCACCTTAAGGCCGGCCTCCGACTCTCACTCCATAGCTTTTTTATCCAGATCTTTAATAGTTATAGGATTACTCCGATGCAGCTGACCCCGAACAGTATTCGGGTGATCTGCGGTTTCTTAGTTCTTTGTCGGAGTGATGGAGTCAAAGCCAGAGTGTCTCTTTTTTCCAACTTCTTTCTTTTAAAGCAAGAATTCCGTAGTCACGAGTGGTGGATGTTCAATCCCCGTGCTGGTCGGAAGATACTAGGGGGCTTCCGTCGGCCATCCATGGATGGAAGTCCCGATACTTCTTTGTAAATAGTCTGGAGCCCTGGGGTTTCGAGTCGGCATGGAGAGAGCCGAGGTCGAAAGCCGTAGATGGGAGAAGGGTTCTGAGGGCCGACCAGGCCGATTTTAATAAACTGGACAAGGATGACCTGGTATCTATGAGAGATATGCTTCGGGAGGATAGTCTTCATTCTATCAAGGTCAGCCAACACCGATACTTAGGTAGGATAGAAACCCACACTGAACTAATTCAATCTCCCCCTGTCTGCCTTGCCTTTACTAACCTTTTTTTTACCTTCTCGTAGGTGGCAAAATGAAGCTTAACAGAACGATCGTTGCGGCACTGTCGGCCCAGAGGAGGGCTGCTTGGACCACGGAGCCGGTACCTCAGAAGCCCAAGAGAAAGCGGGCGGAGGAGCCGACATCCGAAGGGCCAGCAAAGAAGCGGACGGAGGAACAGGCCGTTGCCGTTGTCTCCATTGATTCCGGAGATGACGACACACTGCTGTCAGAGAGGCTAGCGATGAAGATGGTGGAGCGATCCGCTTTAATTGGGCAGTCGGCTGCCCGGGTGGAAGAGGATCAACTGCGACCATCCTCCGAAGGGATAGCTCTGATATCGCCTCTCATCAAGCTGACGGAGCAAGCTCTCCCGGTGGCCGGAGGAGAGGTAGGGGCCGGGGAGAAGGAGGCTGACCAAAGGGAAACCATCGATGTCAACGACTGCGCGCGTCGGGTGGAGCGCGCCATAAACGACGCAGAACAGGTCAGAGGTCAGCTCATGAGGGCTGTCGAGGGCGTCGACTAGAGCAAATCGGGCCGGCGAACAGTGAATGAGGCCACGAGGAGCTCCTTCCACCATATAATGGGAGTAAGTTATTTACATCCGGCCTCTTAGCCTTGACTTATGAGATACTAACTTTGCCTTGTTATTTGCAGCTTCTTAAGGATGCGTTGCTGATGGACAAAAGCTTAGATTTGTTGCTGGATCTGAAGGAGTGCTCGGTGAAGAAAGTAGAGGTAGCCGAAGAGGCGAGAAACGCCACGGAAGTGGCACTGATGGCCGCCAAGACAGAACTGTCCATCCTCCAAGTGGTCAAAGAAGAGCACTCAACACTTCGGGCTAAGGCGGAGGCTCAAAAGGGTCAGCTTGCAGACTTGCTATCACAACGGGATGCTTTAGCGGTAGTTGAACAGCAAGAGACGGAAGATAAAGTCTTTGGCCTGCCGGGTGACCGAAGGGAACACGTGCTTGTGTGAGTCCGAGCGGCACTCCAGGGGTTGCCAAGCCGAAGCTGAGATATATAAGGGGCTGCTCAAGAGGTCCCAAGAAGTTATGAAGACGGCGGCCGAAGCGGCCATAAAAGAATACAAGAAATTCGAAGGCTTTAAGGCTGAGATGAACAAGGCCGGTTCATACAGCTACGACTTCGGATACGAAGACTGCCTGGAGAAGGTCGGCGCCGCCTTCCCGGAGCTTGATCTGTCTTCTCTGCGACTGCCGGAGCGGGCAGAAGAGGGAGAAGCCGAAGAAGAGGCGGTTCCATATGATGGAGGAGCCGAACCTCATATCGAAGCCGGCACAAAGGAGCTTGGATCGGACGTCCAAGCCGAAGCAGATATGCCAAATGTTCCTGCGGGCACTCCGACCGAACCAAAGGGGACTGAAGTGGAAGCTGAAGTCCCAACTACACTGAACGGAGTCGAGGCGGAGGAGACAGTTGATGTAACTTCGGCAGGTTAGACCTAGATCGGTTGTAAAGGTCTAACCCCCCTCTTTTTGTACTGAGCTTTTCATATGTATATAATAGAACCTTTTGCCATATGACCTTTGTTAGTGACTATGTATGTGGTTCGGTCTGTCTGACCGCAAGTAGTTGAATAGTAGGCCAAATAGTAGCTTGATGCAAGGCTAATAGCTTAGAGATATTTCTAAGTGTAGGTCCTTCGGCTTATCACATGGTGGCCGGACCTTCCGACGGATAGTAGCTCAAGCCGACCAATTTACTTTAGGATTTTTTTTTTCAAGTGTTGATTCGTCGGCTCGTCCGAACTCGAAGATGGTTGAGGCAGACGGACTGTAGCTCAGGCCGGACCAATATACTTAGAATTTTTCTTCCCAAGTATTGATCCGTTGGCTCGTCCGAACCCGAAGATGGTTGAGGTGGGCGACGGACTGTAGCTCGGGCCGAACTAATATACTTAGGATTTTCTTTCCAAGTGTTGATCCGTCGACTTGTGCGAACCCAGAGATGGTGGCGACCGAAGTCGGTCTTTCAGAAGTGGGCAGCCCTAAAGCCTCTACCAACCAGAGTTGGTCTTTCGGAAGTGGGCTGCCCTAGAGCCTTTGTCGACCGGAGTCGATCTTTCGAAAGTGGGCTGCCATAGAGCCTCTGTCGATCGGAGTCGGTCTTTCGGAAGTGGGCTATCTTAGAGCCTCTGCCGACTGGAGTCGGTATTTCAGAAGTGGGCTGCCCTAAAGCCTTTGCCGACCGGAGTTGGTCTTTCAAAAGTGGACTGCCCTAGAGCCTCTGCCGATCGGAGTCCGTCTTTCGGAAGTGGGCTGTCCTAGAGTCTCTACCGACCGGAGTCCATCTTTCGGAAGTGGACTGCCCTAGAGCCTCTGCCGACCGGAGTCGATCTTTCAGAAGTGGGCTGGTGGCCATCTCTGGGTGGCTGGACCTCGGGAGCCTTGTTGCTCCACTTCTTGGGAGCCGACCTCCCCTCAGCCTAATACCGGCTCATCACTTGTTCCTCGGCCAGGGTGTACTTCTGTGCTCTGGCCAGCAGCTCGGTATAGCTTGTCAGGAACTTCTTATCCAGGAAAAATGTGAGCCTGGATGAGCGGAGCCCTCTCTTGAAGGTCGACATAGCCACATCTACATTTAGGTCTGGGACCTCCATGGCCGCTGAGTTGAAATGGGCCATGTAATCCCGGAGAGTCTCTCCCTCCTTTTGCAGAACGAGGAAGAGGCAATCGGTATTCCTCAGGGTCCGACTGCAGGTCCTGAAATGGGAAAGAAAAATATTTTTAATTTGGCAGAAAGAGTGGATCGTACCTGGCCGGATGGTAAAGAACCACATCCGGGCGGACTTCTTGAGGGTGGCAGGGAAGGCGATGTAATGGAGGGAGTCTGAGGTGCCTTGTACCATCATGTGGGCCTTATAGGTGCTCAGATGGTCCAGCGGGTCGGTGGTGCCATCGTAGGGGTCCACCTAAGAAATTTTGAAGTGGCAGGGAATCATCTCCGCCAGAATCTCATCGGAGAATGGTGGGCGGGAGTCGTATACCTGCCCCCCTTCGACCTTCTGTCAATGAACAATCTCAGCAATGCGCTCCTCCATGCGCAGAATCTTGTTGGTGTAGTCTCTTGGGAGTTCGGCAGGAGGTCGAGCACCAGCAGGGATGGATTCAATGTAGGAGGGCGAGGCAGACCTCGCCCTCTTGCCATCAGTGCGAGCTCCCAAGGACCTTCGGGGCTCCGCAACGGCATGAGAACAATGCTGAGGGACTTCCAGCTATCGGCTTCCCACAGTAGCAGTTGGGTGGTTAGTGCAGGAAGCAGCAGGCAGTTGCGGTAGGTTGTCGGCCGCCTCCTGGAAATGCTGAACCGCAGTGGTGAGCGTTTCAATGCAGTTTATCAATATCTAGAACTGTTGCAGTCCCAGAGTAATGATGGGCTCAACGACAACGACGGTGGTGGAGGCATTGTTTTCCCTGGGAGTTCCTTCAGACCTAGACGGGAAAGGACCTCCTCTGGCAGGGGTGTTTTGAGCACTTCCTTTAGCCATTGCTTGGCTGGGCAGACAGATTCCTCCTTTTAGAGAAGGGTTGAGTTCCCTTCCTCTAGCGCCAATCTATTATGGTGACTTCTCTTGGATCGGGCTCGGTCGGCTGTGCTGGAGTGCTCCTCTCCCGGTCGACCTGCAACAAAGTCTCCAAGGCGCCGATGGTGTTCCGGCGGGGGATACTCCGATGCCTAAGTTAGCAAGAGCTTGAAGGCAATAGAATGGAGGAATCAGAGAAGCAGCGTATGGAGAATGGAGAGTGTACTTAGCTCGAAACGGGGTCTCCCGGGTACCTTATATAGGCACGGAACAGTTCAAAATTTGTTAGGAAAGAGGCCGAGAAGGACCGATCTACCCCTAGGAGAATCTGGAGAATAGCCACGTGGCACCCGGAAAGGGCGGCGTCGTGGGAATAGTGGAGCAGTGGTGCTGACGTGTCAGGATTCTGTTACAACAGAAAGAAGCTTCTGGAGCCCTCTAGGCTTCCGAAGTAAGACGATCGGATGTCAACGGGGAGGACCAGTCAATCCTCCGAAGGAGACCAACAAGTCATTCGGACCTCAGCTTCAGTGGGCCGGACTTCTGAAGGAGAGGGTGGTCGGGCCTCAGCTAGAGCGGGTCGTTCAGACCTCAGCTCTAATGGGCCGGACTTCCAAAGGACAGGGGCTGTTGGACCCAGCAAACCTCAAAAGGGGATGGTTCCACCGGAGTTCTAAGGAAGACCACCGGTCGGACTTTGGATACATGGCCTGGTCGGACTTCTGCAAGAACGACGGTCCGATTCGATAGTATGTTGGTTAGGTACAACAAGCTGCATCTCTTTCAGCTCGTACATAATACTTGTCCAAAGCACTTATGGTAGAGTGTTTGGCACGCTTTCTCTGCTGCTACTTTAATATCTTTGGTGCTTTTGCTGGTTCCCACAGGGTTATATGGCATGGCGTTCCTTCGTTGGTTCTCAGTGAGCCATTGTTAGTTGCAAATTTTCTGCGTATCTTATATTTGCAGGAGGTTACTGGCATTATATGGCAAACTACTTGGAGCAACCATGGTGGGATGCTTCTTTAGTTTTTCTTCTCATATATATATATATATATATTGTTGATACAGAGTCCCTATTTCGATCGGGCGGAGCTACTAGATCGCAGGCCCGCTCCCTGGTTTACCTGCAAAACAAATCCCTGGCCGGAGTTGCTCCGACGGGGATACTCCGATGCTTAAGTCAGAGGCGGGCTCCAGCCATAGAATGGGGAAGGTTTTGAGGAGGACTAAATGGAGAAGGGAAAGACTCTAGAATTTTCGAGGATATCTTGTGCCTTACCTCGAGCATTCCCTCTTACTGTTATTTATAAGGAGTTGTCCAGCCTGCGATTCCGTTCTTCCTCCAGTGGTTACGATGGAGGAGTTAATTTCTTTCCCACAATTTGGAATCATGGGTAGTTATTGGGCAGTTCCGATTGCCAAACCAGAGGCATTACCGCTGGAGTTACGCACCATGATTATGTTTCGAAAATAGTCGATGATAACCATTGCTTGTCCTATTTGTAGTGACTTGAGACAGGTCGAGAGCCCGTCTTCAAACTTTTCTTTTAGAAAGATTTTCGTAATCGAATCAGGGAATGTCTTCGTTCTCAGATCTTTTCGAGACAGATCGTAGAACCTGTCTTCTGCATAGATCGAGAACTTGATCTTTGTCATAGGTCGAAGACTATGTCTTCAACATAAATCGGAGACCATGTCTTCGGGAGTCGGTGAAGGTCATTCCTCGGTTCAGGCTGAGGATCTTGTCTTTAGGGACCGTAGGACATGGTCTTCGACGAAGGCTGAAGACGTAATCCGAAGACCTTGTCTTCGGGTGCTATAGGCCCATTAAGAGCTTTGGCTTGCCCATAGGTTGCCTGGTTTTTTTCGAATACCTTGGTCCGAAGTTTGTGGTTCGGAAGAGATGTTGTTCAGTTGGTCGAACCGGCGGCTGGTTCATATTTGGATCGAGATATCCTAACAGTTGCCCCCTACTCTCAGTTTTCGAAGTGAAGATTTGTCTCAAAGAGTGAAAGTATTACTGGTTTGTCGTTTTTCTCCTGAAGGAAGGCGCAGTGGATGATTACAAAATCTCTGATTAGACCATCTATCGTAACTACCGGCTGATTTGGGAATCAGGCGATGGACAGTTGTCATTCCCTGATTGAGGGGTGAAAAAGGAGTGGGCAAGCCAGGGACTGTCTCTCCTTTTTTTGTTGCACGACAGTTCAACCAATCTTTTGGTTGGGATTTGAGCGGCTGTCATGGTCCCTCCCTGCCTATTGGATGATGAAGGTGCTTTATCCTGACCGTTGATTCATACGGATTATGATCTTTAGTCTATTCCGTGTCAAATCAGCTTGGGGCCGCTTTGGGACTTTTTCATTTCTTTTTGAGAAGGAGAAAAGGTCTGGCTGATGAAGCTTCTTCAACCTTACGCTTTCAGTTTTGGCCCAACTTTTCCTTTCGCAAGTAGAATTTCTCTTCCGCTTTTTAGCCTCTTTCTTTTATCATGTCCAAGTCTATAGGAAGCCAAAAAGAAAAAGTCGGGCCCTCGGGGGCCGATGATGTAGTGAGTCCGGAGTCAGTTCCCAGTTCCGTTTCACCGGGAAAGGTTGCTCATCTCTGAGAACACTATCACGTTCTCGAGGGGTTTCCTCTAATCCTTCCCATATTTGAGGAACGGGTGAACAAACCTCTTGTCGGGTGTCTGGCTGTGTACGAAGACCATTTGAAGGCTGGTTTTCGATTTTTCCTGCATCCTTTCTTCATCAAAATCTTTCGCCTATACCAAGTGGTGCTTGCACAGTTGACTTCGAATAGCATTCGAAACATCTATGGATTTTTGGTCCGGTATCGCATAGCTAATATAGAGCCCAAGACCAATTTATTTACTGCTCTTTTTGTGCTCAAGAGGGATTTCCACGGTAACGGATGGTGGGTGATCGGCCCTCGACTTGATCGCAAGATCATCAAGGATATGCCCAGTGCCATCCATGGGTGGAAACGTATCTTCGTCTTTGTATTGTCTATCGAACATGGGGCTTCGGTAGCGACTGGAAGGAGCCATGCTTAACCACCAATGATGGAAAAAAGGTTTTGGCGGCCGATCAGTTCGATTATGACTTACTGACTGATTTGGAAGCCATTCCTATCCGTGAGTTGTTGGAGGAGAGGAATCTCCATCTTGCAGGGATCAGCATGTTCCCTGTGTTAGGTATAAATGTGAAAATTTTTACCTCTCCTCTCTCATTCCTGTTGTAGTTCAGTTGACTTAGAGGGGTTTTTCTGTTTGTAGGTGGCGAAATGAAGCCTAACTTGAGCTGGCTCTGCAAATCTTTCGAGAAGAGGGCAGCTCATGCCTCTCCTACAAGATCGGCGGTTTGGAAGAGAGCCCGAAGGGATGGTCTTGAGAGGAGTGGGAGCACTTCGTCCTCTAATCTGTTGGCGCAAAGTCCCTATTATGACCGGGCGGAGCTACTAGATCGCAGGCCCGCTTCCTGGTTCACCTACAAAACAAATCCCTGGCTGGAGTTGCTCCAGTGGGGGACACTCTAATGCCTAAGTCAGAGGCGGGCTCCAGTCACAGAACGGGGAAGGTTCTGAGGAGGACTAAATGGAGAAAGGAAAGACTCTGGGAGTTTCGAGGATATCTTGTGCCTTACCTCGAGCATTCCCTCTTACCATTATTTATAAGGAGTTGTCCAGCCTGCGATTCCGTTCTTCCTCCAGTGGTTACGATGGAAGAGTTAATTTCTTTTTCACAATTTGGAATCGTGGATAATTATTGGGCGGTTCTGGCGGCCAGACTGGAGGCATTGCCGCTGGAATTACGCGCCATGATTATGTTTCAAAAATAGTCGATGATAACCGTTGCTTGTCCTGTTCGTAGAGACTTGAGACAGGTCGAGAGCCCGTCTTCAAACTTCCCTTTTAGGAAGATTTCCGTGATCGAATCAGGGAATGTCTTCGACCTCGGATCCTCTCGAGACAGATCATAGAACCTGTCTTCGGCATAGATCGAGAACTTGATCTTTGTCATAGGCCAAAGACTATGCCTTCGACATAAACCAGAGACCGTGTCTCGGGAGTTGGTGAAGGTCATTCCTCAGTTCAGGCTGAGGATCTTGTCTTTAGGGGCCGTAGGACTTGGTCTTCGATGAAGGCTAAAGACATAATCCGAAGACCTTGTCTTCGGGTACCGTAGGCTCATTAAGAGCTTTGGCTTGCCCATAGGTTGTCTAGTTTTTCCGAATACCTTGGTCCGAAGGTTGTGGTTCGGAAGAGATGTCTTCAACCGGTCGAACCGGCGGCTAGTTCGTACTTGGACCGAGATATCATAACATATATATATATATATATATATATATATGGTAACCTCGCAACGTCCTCTACCCAATTGCTATATTACAGGATGGTTCACTATTATGCTTAATTTGATGGTAGTGACGTTTCATAGAGCTTACTTTTCTTGCTTATCTTTATTGATATTTGATACCAATACCTTTTGTTGATGTCATTTCCTTACTGACGCACTCATCGTCCTTGTTCAGTCTTGAAGTGTTGGGCTCAGATGGGGATTTCTTCATTATATATATCTATACGCAGTTTTTCTGCCTTCAGTCATGTTATGTAATCATCTTTTTATCTTTCCCCATTTTTTTGTTGGTGGCGCCGCAGGGGAGGAGGGGACTAGTTCAGCCTGGGCCGAAATATAACCCTGTCCAAGCCCGGTCCAAAATTTTTTTTCCAACCAATTAAGATTTTGACCTAATATTTTTCTAAAAAATCAAGCTTGAATCTGGATCGAATTTAATTAGACCAACCCAACCTATAGTCCTCCATAAATCCCATCAGCCATCTCTCTCACGCTACCAAAGGTTAAGGTTCGTTTAGCATGGGTAATGGCATCGAAATGGTTAAGAGTAATGGTGGCGATGCAGCACCATCAAGTAAAAATGTTGTTGAAAAGTGTAGCGAAGGTGATACAGAGGAAAATGATGTCATCGCAGATGGAGGGAATCAATGGAGGGAGGCAGCCATGCAAAAGGAGTTGATGGAAACTGAAACATGCAGCAATCTCATGGTAGGCTTCTTGAACAAGGCAAAGAGATAGGACAACATGGTGGACAGGGCAGCGGCAAGACAAGCTAAAAGGAGTCGATGGGAGAGTCGAAGTAGGTAATGATTTCACAATAGGCATCATGGACAAGGTGAGAGAGAAGGTGGGGGCATGGTAGAGAGGATAGAGGGTAGTGGTAGCAACAATGGGATCAAAAAAAAGGTAAGGTTGGAGTGGATGCCAAAAAGAATAGTGTCAGTGGTCAAGGATAATAGTGTCAATGGTCAAGGATGAGGTTGGTAGAGCAGAGAAGGTTAAACTTGCAAATAACAGAAGTCAAGGAGATGATAATCTTTTCACACGAGAAAGAATCCTAGTCAGTATTTCCAATCCCAACCTCTCTCGCATGGGGAGAATTCTCGAGTTAGATATCATTTAATTGGAGTGATGGACCACCTAATCAGGTGTTAATCGGGATATGGTATGGGCTATGATGAGGCTCGGGCTCGAGCCAAGCTAATGTATACCCAAGTTTGGTCTAAAAATCAAATAGACTCTATTTTATGACCCAAACCTGGTCTAAAATTACTCTGATTAAGTCCAAAGCCCGACCCAGTGGGCCTTAGGCAGGTCCAAGCCAACTTTCCATCTTAATTATATTTTTATCTTCACATCAATCATTAGATGATACCTTGCATTGCTCTCAGAGTATTTCAAATTCTCTCCCTTAGCTACATGTGCAGATGTCATGTAGCTAATGCACAATCCAACAATGCATATGGCAAATAATAATAATTATTATAATAATAAATCATTCTTTCGATACAATCCAAATAATGGAGAATGATACATATGGTTCTCTAAACATGCTCGGGCCACGTAAAATGTCATGCACATGGTAAAGGTGCCAATACGTGTCAAGCACATGGTCGATTATTGCACATAATTGGGTCTTTATATGACCAAATTGTCTTCTCGTATTTTGATATTTTTGTTAAGATGATGAGATGCACATGCATGTCCATTTATCTTGTGATCACATAAGTTTGCATGGCAACGAAGTGGTCCATGCTTGTTGCAAACAAAGCATATTGGTGGTCATATCCAAAGTAGATGGTGGTTAAACAAGAAAAAAGATTGCATGTTTAATTTTGTAATTATCTAAAAGAAAGCAAATGTTTGGGTTCATTACATCTAGAAGTTGATATTGATCGTTATAAATTACTCGAGCAAGTGTAGGGTTGCTCAACCAAAGGGATTGTCCATAGCTCCTCAAGTTTATTCTTCTAAGGACTTTCTATTACAATGACATCTAAGTTCTATTGGATTGACTTTATACTGAGTAAGATGTTGGGATTTCTTATAAAATATGTTTTCATTATTATAGACTGATTTTAACTTTGATTTATTTTGAAATATGAATTAGTTTTTGTATATTGATATTATATAAAGTAAATCAACTTACTCCGACTAAATATAACTTATTATTAGAAGTTTCAACAAAAAATAAATAATACCTAGGATCTAAAAATCTCACATAATCAGATTCTCCAAGCATACAGACACTACACGCAGACACATAATTAAAAGTCTTGAGCATTTGATCAATATGCTATTAGATATATTATGCCCATGAAGCAACCACTTATCGATATGATGAGAAATCTCAAGACCAATTTGGATTGATTGTACGCAAACCCAATAATCTAGGTTGATTATGAAGACTAGTCTCAGAGATCGAAAGATCTAAAACAAAATAAACATGACTAGACAATAAAAACATAATAAGTGAAGTGTAAAATATTTCAACAAAAAGTGGCCACATTGAAAGGAGGGTTGATGGGAATCAACTATATAACAAGCACGGAGAAAAGATAGGAGAGAAAATAGGGAAAATTAAAAGGTAGAATCTAGTTCCCCACCTAACTTGCTTCCTAACTGATGTACATCCTTGGATATAAACTTTGATTAGCTCTTAATAAAAGGGTTCATATACCAGTCTAATCTTATCTAAACTACCCTATGGTGAATGAAAATATCCTTCAACTCTAGATCTAGAAAATTCCTAAAATCGAGAACCATGGCTTGCATCTAATGAAACAAAAAGGAAAAATGATCAAAAAATTTCCATACTATTTGAGGATTTTCAATTTTAGTATATCATTTTAATTTTTTCAATCAATCATGTATACTTTTAAATTTGTTTCAATAATGGCATGCCATCAAGCGGTGTTATGTTTCCTGTTGAAATGCTAATATAGATATGGGTTGGTATCTAACGTGTCATCCATATGGATGGACAGGGTTTAAAAGCCTTCCTGTTTCGATGGATGGCAGAGGGTGAGGGTTTTCCTCTCTAATTATGTTCTCCTCTCCCTCCCTCAGATAGGATTCCAAGTCAGCCATTGTTATGGTTTACCTAGTCGATGGTTAGAGGAGCAAGGTTTCCACTTAGCTAGGCTTGAGCTTTCGGCAAGATTTGAGTTTTGGAAAGAAGAGCATAGGTTTTATGATTTATTTGTTGGTGGATAGGTGAGTAGCTTGACATAAAATGCTAATAATGACATTTTCAATGGTCCCTCATCGAGCATCTATGTCAGTGGTCTCTTGTCGTGCCTTTGCATTGTTGGTCCCTTATTGAAACCCTCAACCAGTGGTCTCTCATTAACCTACTTGAGGAAAAGCCTGAGAAGCTTTTTACATCAAAAGACAAAGGTGAGATGGATATTATATTTACTTTACTACTTATTTCATTTATTAATTATAGTTGTGTTAGCCAATTGGGAGATAAACTATTAGGTTTAAGCTGAATGTGACATCAATTACTATTTGAAATTGTTGAACCTTAATGAACGGTATATTTTATTTTCTAGAATGGAAGATTCTTTCAATATATACATGCATCATGGAGGTACTTTTTAAAGATACCTGTAAGTAAAATATATAGGCAGAAAGGTAGATACATGGGATAACTATGATCCTGATTTTATTTCATACTTCAAGTTGGTAGACATGGTTAAGGAGTTAGGATATGATAAGGTATCAAGAATTTGATATATACTTAAAAATATCAATATAAAAGAGGGTATCAGAGAAATTAAGAAGAACAATAAAGTGATAGAAATGATATGTGTTGCACTTAAATATGGAAACATTGTGATGTATGTAGAGGCTATGACTGGAATAAGGTTGGCTGATGCTGAGGTTGTGGTACCCATTGCATCTTCTCCGGCAGATGCAAGTAGTCAAGTTCCAGCACCCGTAGATAGCGAGAAGCTTGTAAATGAAGATATTGATATGAGTACATTCTAGTAAAGCCAAGTGAGTTTGAGAAGGCTCGGACTGACAATGATATAATGACAGATGATGAAGAATACCTACATACAAGGAATAAGGCACATGATATTGGTTCAGTTTCTATTGGAGCATATGCTAAAGTTTCAAATCTTGTTAAACCAAATGAACAAGGAACAAATAAAGTGCAGCCATATATTGAAATACCTGAGAGAAATGAAATTTCCAAATCTATAAAATTTCATGATCATGATAGTGAATATGAAGCTTCAAATAATAAAATTCTAAGTCCAGATAGTAGTGAAGAATATCAATTTGGATCTAGGAAAGAGAAGAGAGTAAGATACACTTCCTACAATCCAAAGTATGACAATAGGGGTGTGAAGTTTGTACTGGAAATAAAGTTTAAGGATTGAAGGAATTCAAGGATGTTGTTCACAGGTATAATATAGTAAATAGATACAATATTAGAAGGAAAAGAAGTGGTTTGCAAAAGATAGATGCTAGATGTGTGGACGAGTATCCTTGGAAGTTGTGTACAAGTTGGTGCGGATTGAGAAAACTTTTATTGTAAAAATTCTTCATAATAAATACAAATGTTATAGAAGTATCAGAAACAGACAAACAAATTCTAAATGGCTTGCTAAGAAATATGTTAACAAGTTTAGATTTAATCCTAGTTGGACCATGAAAGAAATGGAAGTAGATGTGAAAGAAAAATATACCTTGTCTATAACTAGAATACAATGTTGTTGACTCCACTAATTGATTTTGATGATAAGCAAAATAGTTAAGTATAATTTGAGGATTAATGATTTGCTTTAAATATATTTTCATTGAAAGAATGCTCATAAAATTTGAAGAAGCCCAAATGTGTTGAAGAACCAAGTTTGAATGGAATGATTGCACAAAACAAGACTTGTACACTCAAAGAAATGGTTGAATGGATGACTAAGGCAAATGGAAACATGTTCCAGCACAAGTTCAGCAATTTCTGTACCTTTTTGATGATGTGTCAACTCAAAATGTCGACACATGACATGATGTGTCGATATATGAAGATGATGTGTTGACTCAGGCCGGCACGCAGCAATATTTCAAATGGCACAGATGATGTGTCGACACATGGACCTTATGTGTCGACTCTAGGTGTCAACACATGGATCAACACATCACCTGAGAATTTCAAGCCACAGAACTTGCTGAAGTTGAAGGAACAGTTGATGTGTCGACAGATGGACCTTATGTATCGATTCAATGTGTCGACTCAGCTAATTTTTTTAAAGAATCTGAATGAAACATTTTGAACTTGTGTCGACACATGAAAAGAAAGTGTCGACACATGGAGTTCTAACAACAGTAACAACTAGTTTTTTCAAGTGCAGAACTCTCCCAAATGCCCTCCAACGACTAGTTTTTCAAGTATAACAGCTAGATTTCGATTTTGGGGACTTGGGAAGGTATATAAAGGATCCAAATCAAATCAAGAAGTAATGCATTGAATATCCAAAAAGAGTTTAGTGAGAAAAGAAGAGAGAAGAGCCATAACTCCTATTCATTCAAAGCTCAACCACTCTCAATCAAAAGGGAAGCCTTCCAAGCATTCAAAGCTATCAAATGCATTGAAGATCATTCAATCTTGGACACTCAAAAGGCTTCAACAAGAGTAAAGCAACACTACATCCAGCTGCATCAACTTATTTGTTTTATTATTGAAAGCTTACATTGGTTCTTTATTTCTCCATCTTATATCTTGTAAAGGTTATTGGTTAGCCTATTGAAAAACTAAGTGAGGTTATTGGTAAGTCTTGAAAATCAATTAGGTTGGTGGTTAGCCCGCAAAACCACTAAGGTTCTTGGTTAGCTTGGAAAACCAAGGAAGGTTTTTGGTTAGCCTTGTGAAAACCAATTAGGTTCTTGGTTAGCCCGTAAAACCAAGTGAGGTTGTGACTTATAAGCCTTGTAAAACAAGTCGGGTTTTGATTAGTGAGCCCAAAAAACTAATCGACTGTAATCATTGGATTATAGTGAATTTCCAAGGAAATCTTGGGGAGTGGATATAGGTGCATTGTTGGCACCGAACCACTATAGATTGTTGTATTTGTGATTGCTTGTTCTCTCCCTTCTTGCTCTTTATATTTTGCTTATTGCTTTTAATTTCCGCTGCACTATTATTTTAGAGCATTGCACTTAAATTTTAGTACCTTGTTGAATTGAATTGCATATCTTGTCATGTGAAGGTTTCTACTTGTATTATCAAGCTTAGCCTTAATTTTTTTTTAGAGACCCAATTCACCCCCCTTCTTGGGTTACTCTCTGGGCAACAAGTGGTATCAGAGCCTTGTTCTCAATATATAGGCTTACCGCCTTGCGTAAAGATCTATGGCAACCCTAATTGGTACTAGTGTAGTTGAGGGACAAGCTTCAAATAGACCTCTATTTTTTAATGAAACAAATTATACTTATTAAAAAACTAGGATGAGAATTTATATGCATTCTATAGATTATAATTTATGGAAAGTAGTTGATAAGAGTCCTCATATTCCTTCGGTGGTGATTAATGGTGTTTCCATCCCAAAACATGAAGAGGATTGGGATGAAAATGACATTAAACAATCCGAGATCAATACTAAGACAATGAATCTCTTGTATTATGCATTTGATTCTAGTGAATTTAATAGGATATCTACATACATGTCCGTCAAAGAAATATGGGACATACTTGAAGTTACCCACGAGGGTACCGATCAAGTAAAGAACACCAAGATAAATATGTTAGTGCACACATATGAGATGTTCCGAATGGAACCAAATGAATCTATCACTGATATGTATACATATTTTACAAATATTGTAAATGCTATGAGAAGGCTTGGTAAAGTCATATCTAATGCTGATCATGTGAATAAAATTCTTAGATCATTTTTGACGTCGTGGAATCCAAAGGTGACTGCAATTCAAGAGACAAAGGATGTAGACAAGCTTCCACTTGAGCAGCTAGTAGGATCGCTCATGATCTATGAGCTCAACTTGAAACAGAAATCAATGGACTTGGATAAAAAGAAGAAGGGGATCGCTTTTAAATCAAATATTCAAGAAGAATCCTCGATTGATGAGTCCGAAGATGAAGAAGAGGAAGAAGGCGAAGAAGCCCTCCTTGCCCGAAAATTTAAAAGATTTATGAAGAGAAGGAAGTTTCCCTACAAGAAGAAATTTCAATCCAAGGAAAAGGGAAAGGAAAAAGAAAAGGAGAAAGAAAAAGAAAAGGAGAAGGAAGTACCTATATGCTTCCAAGCAAGAAGCTCGGGCACTACAAATTTGATTGTCCTCTTCTCAAGAAATCAAGGAAGAAACTAAGAAAGAAAGCAATGATGGCCACGTGGAGTGATAGCGAAGACTCCAATTCAGAAGAAAAGCCGATTGAAATTGTAAATCTCTGTTTCATAGCACATCAGGACAATGAAAAGGTATGTTCCGACTCTGAAGTTGATTTTACTTTTGATGAGCTTAGAAATGCTTTTGAAGAATTGATGCATGATTATAAGTTAGTATTATCTGAAAATAAGAAATTAAAAAAGCATGCTAATAGTTTCTCATTAGAAAACAATTCTTTACTTAATGATGTTAGTTCTTTGAAAACTAAACTAGATATTTTGGAAAAGAAAAATAATGCTTTAGCTATGGAAAATGAAGTTTTAAAAAGACCTAAACATGTTGTTTCTAACAATGATCTTATAAAGAAAAATAAGGATTTGGAGCTTGAAAATGAAAAATACAAAAATGAACTTGAGAAAATCAAACCTTTTGTTGACAAGTTTACTTATAGTTCAGAAAAGCTGAATTTACTTTTAAATAATCAAAGAATAGTTTTCAACAAGGCATGTTTAGGATATAAATCTCAAAAGCAACAAAAGTATTTCAAAAACTTTTTTGTACCTGCATCATCCAGTATTACTTGTTTTACTTGCAAAAAATTAGGACATAAATCATATAAATGTAGTTTTAGAAAAATCATGTCTTTTGGTAAAGTATGGGTTTCAAAAGGAATCATTTTGAATGCTAACCCGAAAGGACCCAAGTTAGCTTGGGTACCTAAAAACAAAGCTTAATCTTATTGCAGGTGTGTCTTGCAACCAAGGAAAACAAACAAATTTGGTATCTTGATAGTGGTTGCTCAAGGAATATGACCGGAGATGTGAAGCAATTCACTTCTCTTGAAGCTTTAAATGGAGGGAGTGTGACCTTCGGTGATAATGGTAAAGGTAAAATCGTTGGAATTGGTAAGGTTCACATAACTCCTTCTAATAGTATTAGTAATGTACTTTTAGTAGATAGTTTAAAGCATAATCTCTTAAGTATTAGCCAGTTTTGCGATAAAGGTTTTCAAGTAGTTTTTAAATCATCATATTGCATGATTTCTAGTCTAGATTTAAATGGAGTACAATTCATTGGAAAAAGACATGAAAATATTTATCTTGTAGATCTTGATGATCTATCTTTATCTAATGGAGAATGCCTTGTTGCAATGAATTCTACCAAGGAAGAGACTAGTTGGATATGGCATAGAAGGTTAGGGCATGCTAGTATGTACCTTATTTCAAAACTTTGTAAAAAGAATTTAGTTAGAGATTCACCTGAAATCAGTTTTGAAAAAGATAAAATTTTCCAAGCATGTCAATTTGGAAAACAAGTCAAAACTTCTTTTAAACCAAAAGGATTTGTAACTACTAGTAGACCACTTGAACTACTCCATATGGATCTCTTTGGACCAACTAGAACATCAAGTCTAGGAGGCAAGAGATATGGATTAGTTATTATGGATGATTTTTCGAGATTTACTCGAGTTTTCTTTTTAACACAAAAAGATGAGTCATTTTCTATATTCATAAAGTTTTATAGAAAAGTTTCAAACAAGAAAGGTGTTTCAGTGGTTTGTATTCGTAGTGATCATGGAACCGAATTTGAAAATCAAGATTTCGAAAACTTTTGTAATGAAAAAGGAATAGAACACAATTTCTCTGTACCTATGACACCTCAGCAGAATGGGATAGTAAAAAGAAAAAATCACACTTTAGAAAAAATGGCATGTACTATGCTTTGTGAAAATGACTTGCCAAGGTATTTTTGGGCTGAAGCTATAAATACAGCCTGTTATGTTTTAAATCAAGTTTTGATATGCCCTATTTTAAAGAAAACCTCATATGAGCTTTGGAACCAAAGAAAACCAACTTTGAAATATTTTCAAGTTTTTGGTTGTAAATGTTTTATTTTGAACAATGAAAAAGATCATCTAGGAAAGTTCGATGCCAAGTCTGATGAAGGTATCTTCTTAGGATACTTTACATTAAATAAGGTATACAGAGTATTTAACAAACGGACTTTAGTTGTAGAAGAGTCAGTACATGTTGTATTTGAAGAATGTTCTAACAAGTCCTCGAGAAAAGAGGATACATCTGATGATTGTGCAGGTGCTGACAAACTTCAGAAGTTGACATTGGATGATCAAGCTCAACCAAATGAAGAAAATCAGGACAAGAGTGAGAAAGAAGATGACACTCTAGTGCATCATGATCTACCTAAGGAGTGGAGGTATGCTCATTGACACCCTAAAGAATTAATCTTAGGTGATCCATCTAAAGGGATAAGAACTCGAACTTCTATTAGAAATGAATGTGACTATATTGCTTTTGTATCTCATGTAGAACCTAAATGTTTTGAAAAAGCTGAAAAAGATTTTAATTGGATCAATGCTATGCAAGAAAAATTAATTCAATTTGATAGAAATAATGTTTGGACACTTGTAAAATGACCATCTAATATTTTAATTATTGGCACTAAATGGGTATTTAGGATTAAATTAGATGAAAATGGTATTGTCATTAGAAATAAAGCTAGGCTAGTTACTAAAGGCTACAATCAGGAGGAAGGGATTGACTTTGATGAAACTTTTGCTCCTGTTACTAGGCTTGAAGCAATTAGACTACTGTTAGCTTTTGCATGTTTTATGAACTTCAAATTATTTCAAATGGATATTAAGAGTGCTTTCCTGAATGGCTTTATAAATGAAAAGGTTTTTTGTTGAACAACCATCTGGTTTTAAAAATCATGCACATCCTGATCATGTTTTCAAACTACACAAAGCACTTTATGGTGTGAAGCAAGCACCTAGAGCATGGTATGAAAGGTTAAGCAAATTTCTTATTGAAAATGAATTTTCTAGAGGAAATGTTGACAAAACACTATTTTTGAAAAGGAAAGATAATGATTTATTAGTAGTACAAATATATATTGATGATATCATTTTCGATGCCACTAATAAAATTCTTTGTCAAGAATTTGCTAAGCTAATGCAGGGTGAGTTCGAGATGAGCATGATGGGAGAAGTCAATTTCTTTTCCAGACTCCAGATCAAGCAAACTTCAGATGGTATTTTCATTAACCAAGTTAAGTACATAAAAGAAATTATCAAAAAGTTTGGGATGGAGACTACTAAGTCAATATGTATGCCTATGAGCCCCTCATGTAAACTAGATAAAGATGAAAATGGTAAATCTATAGATCAAAAATTATATAGAGGCATGATAGGCTCTTTACCGTATCTGACTACTAGTAGACCAGATATTATGTTCAGTGTTTGCATGTGTGCTAGATATCAGTCTGAACCTAAGGAATCACATCTTATGGCTGTTAAACACATTATTAGATATCTGTCTGGTACTATTAATATTGGTTTGTGGTATGCTAGAAATTCTTCTGCTGAATTGATTGGATATTCTGATATAGACTTTGCTGGTTATAGATTAGATAGAAAGAGTACTAGTGAAACTTGCAAATTTCTTGGAATTAATTTAATCTCATGGTTTAGCAAGAAATAAACTTCAGTTGCACTATCCACAACTAAGGCTGAGTATATTGCAGCAGGAAGTTGTTGTGCTCAAATCCTGTGGATTAAGCAACAACTTGAAGACTTTGGAATCAAGTTGGCTAGAACTCCTATTAAATGTGATAATACCAGTGCTATTTGCTTGACTAAAAATCCTGTTCAACACTCTAGGAGCAAGCACATTGAAATTAGGCATCACTTTATTAGAGATCATGTTGAAAACAATGATATTTTGCTTGAATTTATATGTACTGAATTTTAATTAGCTGATATTTTAACTAAATCTCTCTTGGAAGATCGATTCTGTATGATTAGAAGAGAGCTCGGGATCATCAATCCATTTGATTAAATCTTTCCTCCCAATTTGACTCAAACTAGATCAATTTAACCTTATTAATGATATATCATGATTGATCATTGCTGATTTGACTCCAAAAACCTGTTATTTCAATTGATTTTGATCTTTCTGTGAAATCCCTAATTTTTCAGTTTCTAAGTCGATGTGTCGACACCAAAATGTGTCGACACATGCATGAGTCGACACATGCCCGACGAGAAACTGAGATTTTAAGGGTTTTCGAACCATTTTTCTCCCAAAATTCATTCTCCTCCGAGCCGACACCTCGATTCCAGGTATCCATATTGTTCATCCTGCCATTTCTTAGTTTTTAGCCATGGATTTCTTGGATTTGAGACTTTGGTAGCCGTTTTTGTTGGAAATCTACTTAGGTTTTAGCTCCTAAATCCTAGAAACTCTCTTTTTCCACCAAAAACCTTGCCCAAACCTACAATCTTGACAATGGGTCCTCGCAAACAAGTCGTTCGCCGACCGCGTCAGTCACAGCATGAAGAAGAGCAGAGAACGAAGGCACAACACAAGTCTAGGGCTCCGGATCCACCTGCACGATCGTTGTTTACTCCTAGTCGGATGAGCTCCAAGACAGTGGTTGGAGGATGCCGAGTGGACTTTACTTTCTTGGACCTGCAGCATTTTCGGATAGGAGAGTGGATCCGACATGCTGGGTTGGCTACTTTCTGTTCGCTCAGCAAGAGATACTAACCCGGGTTGATGAAAGAGTTCTACGGATCACTTGCCCGTGGATCAGATGGTTGGGTTGCACAGGTTAGAGGATGGGATGTCCCCATCTCTTCAGAGATTTTGAGCCGAGTGTGGGATATACCCATGGCTGGATCAGTTATTAACAGTCTGATGGACAGAGTTAGTAGCCTTCGGTGCATTTTTGAGTCCGATATCTTACCAGAGGGAGCCGCTGTTCCTGCATCGAGATTGTCTGCAGAGATAAGACTGCTACATCATATAGTTGCCTGGATTCTTCTACCGAAGACCGGTCGATTTGACTACATTGCCGAGTGGGAGTTGTTCGTGATGGTCTCCTTGATTCAGCAGACGCCGATTTGTCTTCCTGTTATGATGGTTCATCAGATTACTGAGGTGGCATCTAGTCAGCGGCTCTGCTTACCGTATGGCATGGATTTGACTGTACTATTTCGGGAGTATGGAGCCAGCTTCTAGGATGAGCCTTATCGTACTATGATCCATACCGATGTATATGATATCAGATCACTGCATCGCATGGGTTATCATTTAGTCCGAGGCCAGTGGACACAGAGGACATCAGGACAAGCCGAGGATGCAGTTGACATTGATGAGGATACAGCAGAGGAGGAGCGGATTCTTTCTGGTGAGGTTGGACCGAGCGAGACACAGCCTGAGACGGCAGCACAACTAACTCAGTCTGATCCTTCTATATCTACCCAGCCATAGCCAGCACAGACGAAGACTCCTGGTATTTCAGATACTCTAGAGGATAGAGTTAGACACATAGAGATCGATGTTTTCATCATGAGACAGTGTATGTCAACCAAGTATGTTCTTTGGTTGATGCACCAGAGGGTATTAACCCTATTGGGTGTAAATGGGTCTATAAAAGGAAGATTGGGGCAGATGGCCAAGTTGAAACTTATAAAGCCAGATTGGTGGCTAAGGGTTTCAGACAAAAACAGGGAATAGATTATGATGAAACATTTTCCCCTGTTGCCATGCTCAAATCTATTCGGATTATGCTTGCTATAGCAGCATATCATGATTATGAGATCTGGCAAATGGATGTAAAAACTGCATTCCTCAATGGTTTCCTTGAGGAAGAGGTTTATATGTCACAACCAGAAGGTTTTGTCTTGGAGACTAAACCTAATCAGGTATGTAGGCTAAAGAAATCCATTTATGGATTAAAGCAAGCATCCAGGAGTTGGAACATCCGATTTGATAAAACAGTCAAAGAATTTGATTTTTTCAAAAATGAGGATGAACCTTGTGTGTACAAGAAGACTAGTGGGAGTGCCATAGTTTTCTTAAATCTATATGTTGATGATATACTTATTATTGGGAATGATATCCCAATGTTACAATCAGTCAAAGTGTGGTTATCGAAACAGTTTTCCATGAAAGACTTGGGAGAAGCATCCTATATACTGGGTATAAAGATCTATAGAGATAGATCAAGAAGGATGCTTGGCTTGTCCCAGTCTAGGTACATTGACCAGGTGCTAAAGAGATTTAGCATGGAGGAAAGTAAAAGAGGTTACTTACCTATTGGTCATGGCATACGTCTTTCTAAGAGGATGTCTCCTAAGACACCTGAAGAAAGAAATAGAATGAGTTCTATACCTTATGCTTCGGCTATAGGGTCGATTATGTATGCTATGTTATGTACCAGGCCTGATGTGGCATATGCCTTGGGTGTAACCAGTAGATTTCAGGCTGATCCAGGAGAGGATCACTGGAAGGCTGTGAAAAATATTCTTAAGTACCTGAGAAGGACTAAGGATATTTTTCTAATATACGGAGGATCTGATCTTAAACTAGAAGCCTATTCAGACTCTAGTTTTCAATCAGACCCAGATGATAGTAAATCCATTTCAGGGTATGTCTTTACCTTGAATGGTGGAGCAGTAAGTTGGAAGAGCACTAAACAGCAGACTGTAGCTGACTCAACTACCGAGGCAGAGTACATAGCTGTCAGTGAAGCCGCCAAGGAAGCTGTCTGGATGAAGAAATTCATCACAGAGTTGGGAGTAGTTCCTGAGATTGAGAACCCGGTGCCACTCTATTGTGATAACACTGGAGCAGTTGCTCAAGCTAAGGAACCGAGAGCCCATCACAAGTCCAAGCACATTCTGAGACGCTTCCATCTTGTCCGAGAGATAATCGAAAGACAAGAAGTCTGCATCAATAGAGTAGATACAAAGAACAACATAGCAGACCCGTTCACTAAGGCTCTACCACAGCGGGAGTTTGATCGCCACCTCGATTGTATGGGGTTAAAGAATAAGAGCGATTGGCTTTAGTGCAAGTGGGAGATTGAAAGGATTATGCCCTATAAGCCAATATCTGTATCTCCCAGACCATTGTAAATTGACAAATTAATAAAGGCAATAATTTTTCATCATTCGCTGTGTCATTATATGATGAACCCCATAGATTAGGGCTATGGTTGTAGGGCTATGATGAGATCATACCAGTAAGATCTAAGGCCTTAAAACCCTAATCTAGAATATTCCTAGTCATAGGAACCCTGAGTTGGGGATCAGGGTTTCCGGTAAGACTGGCACATCCTATGTATGCTGAAAAGGGTGACTGCTCTCACAGTCATTTGTGTAGGACACTAATACAAGGATGTGGGTGCTCATTAGTGAATGAGTTCACTGAATAGATCCAGTTTGAGAACATCTAATGGAGCCTTAGCTGCATGTCAATAGATGTTTCACATAGTGGGAGTTGTACAAGTAGTCCTATGACCTGAGACTGCCATAATACCTTATGTACATGAACCCATGCTTTGGTTCAATCTCAATCATGACACTGGGTCATGCACGAGGTTGATGCTGGGTATAGTGAGTAGGTCAACAAGGAATTGATCACTCCTAGTAGGAGGAGATTGCATCCAGCCAAATTAGGTCAGATGATGATTCAGGAAATCTTTGATCAAAGTACAGATATTAGAAATAATTTCTAATATCGAATTAATTGAATCATTAGTGTATGACTGAGCTGGGAATGAGTATAAACTGGATTTGACATGATTCCATATCCATAGTTATATTCGGGATGCAAGATGATTGAAGGATCGAATTGTACGGGAACTTTCCACTGAAGGGTAGTTTTGGAATTACACCAGAATTTCCATATCTTCCGGGTAGACATGACACGTTGCTAGACGTCAATCTTGTCTTGTGGGTTGATCAAATTAAATGGTTTAATTGGATCACTAATTAGGAGGAGTCCTAATTGACTGACTCGAGTTAGCTCGATTTGACCTAAATCGATTAGAATGAGTTCTGATCAGATTAGGTCAACTTGCACTCGGACCCACTGCTGGCTAAGTATGGAACCCAATGGGTCACACACTTAGGACAGATAATCAAGGATTTAATTTGGAATTAAATCTCGTTTGCAGATGAACACACTAGCATGTGTTGCAAACCATGACTTCTACTTGAATCGGATTCGAGTTAGGGTTCCGATTTGGTCTTTTTTAGATCCAAATTCATTCCGGTTTGAATCTAATTGAAGATACAAAATGTTGGGCTAACTATAGGCTAGCAATTGGGCTAACCTAAGAGGCTAAACCCCTTTCCCACATCGCCTAAAACCCCTCCCCCTCTCTTCCCACGCGCGCGCGCAAGGAGAAGAGTCCACACGCGCGTGGACTCTTTCCAAGACGCGTCTTTGCGTGAAAAGAAAGAAAAAAAACGCCGGTGATTTTTGAAGAGGCATGGAAGAGAGTCCACCTAGGCGTGGACTCTCCAAAAAGGGGGAAAATATCGTGAAAAAGAAAAGAAAAAACACCGAAGGGGCGCGACTCTTCTTTCTGCGCGCGCCCTTCTGTATTTTTCACGATCTATCTTCGCGTCTTCCCATCCCAAAGGTCGTGAGATTAATCCCAAGGGCCATGAGATAAAGAGAGAAGACGTGAGAAGGGAGAGAGGGACGTGAGAGGATGTTTTCAGATGAGAAGGCGCCTCTCTGTCGCCTATTTAAGAAGAAGGCTTCACCGTAAAATGGTATTCCAGATTTTCTACGGCGAAGCCTTGCTTCTCTTTCCTTCTCCCTCTCCAGAAGATTGTTTCCCCCTCCTCTCTTTCCTCTTTGATTCCTTTACAGAGCCTAGGCTCTGTCGAATCTCAGAACAGAAGGAGAGTCAGAGAGAGAAACTCTCCGACGGTAAAGGAAGAAGGCGCCTCTTTTGTTTCTTTCTTACATTAAGACAACTTTGTCTTAATTTTCTTCTCCCTCCAAGACAAGCCTTGTCTCATTTTAGGACAAGGGCTTATTCTTAAGACAAGAGTGTCTTAAGGGGCCAAAGCTGCTAAAAACTAGGAGAAGGGTAAGAGAGAAAGTTTTAGTCCCCGTTTGGCTAGAGGTGTCCTAGCCAATAGCCCATATATCAAGTTCTTGGGGTAGAACTTGATTGGAAGGAACCCAATTGAGGAGTCACTGTCTTGATCATCTGCCCGTGTGGATCACCATCGGAGGGCGGACAAGTGGATGCCTGGTGTGTTCAAAAGGTTACACTATTTGGAGTTTATTTCTACATCAGATTGGATATAGCGATCTGAGGTTAGTATCTAAACTATGTTTAAATTTGGACATGCATGTAGTCATAAGTTTTAATTGCTAATAAGGAGATTTTGGGATTAGGGTTCGGACCTGATTTCATAAAGTTTTGAAATCCACACTTCCGCACTTGTTCCCGAACCCAACAGCTGAGATGATTCACTCGATCAGTTCAGTTCCTGTGGAGGACGTAGCTTCTACCTCTACTGCTTCAGCCAGAGGTTGGACTTATATTCGTCGCAAAGGACGTGGACGCCGTACTCCTCCTTAGTCGACCAGGACCAGACTTCGAGATCTTCGACCACGATGGCCACGAGCTCGATCTTTTACTGATACTGGATCGATCAAGATTAGTTCATCTTATGATGACTTGATGGATGAGGATTAGGACATTGATGTATTTCTAGATAGTTTACTTTCATGCTTACATGTACTTTTATCTTTGTTGTGTACTTGATAATACATATATGAAAAACCTTTTGTTTTCTCATTTTTATATCTTTGATGGACATGAATGATGACTTGAATTGCTTTTATACATTCAATGACTATACTTTGTCTTGTTTATTCATTTCATTTACTTCCTACCTTTTTAATGATAACAAAAAGGAGGAGTAATTTATGATGTTATTTAAGTATAAATGTGTTTTCATGATGTTATTTAAGTATAAATGTGTTAACTTCTCCAAACTAAAGGGGGAGTAACTTTTAATTTTTTTTGAAAACCTGAATTTATGAAAGGGGGAGCTTCACCTTTTGTCAAAGTAAATTTGATTCTCAAAACCCCTCTTTCAATGTTTTTGAAAAGATTCTCACAAATTTTGTTATGAATCATTAATTCAGGGGGAGCTTTGTTAATTGCTGAATTTTCATTGTAAGAGTATCATGATATATGTTCTTAATGCATTTAAATAAATATCAAAGTTCTGACTAAGCTCTGATACTCTCTATCTTTGAAACAAGCTCAAATTCTATTACTTGTATTTTGAATGATTATATCTTTAAGTAATGATTGATACACTTAATGCTTTCAATATTATACATCTTGATCAATTCTCTTAAAGCTTTACTTTTAAAGCAATTTATACTTAAGGATTTTGTCATCATCAAAAAGGGAGAGATTGTTGACTCCACTAATTAATTTTGATGATAAGCAAAATAGTTAAGTATAATTTGAGGACTAATAATTTGCTTTATGTGTATTTTCATTGAAAGGATGCTCACAAAATTTGAAGAAGCTCAATTGTGTTGAAGAACCAAATTTGAATGGAATGATTGCACAAAACAAGACTTGGACACTCAAAGAAATGGTTGAATGGATGACTAAGGCAAATGGAAATATGTTCCAGCACAAGTTCAGCAATTTTTGCACCTTTTTGATGATGTGTCGATTCAAGGTGTCGACACATGACATGATGTGTCGACACATGAAAATGATGTATTGACTCAGGCTGGCACGCAGCAATATTTCAAATGGCATAGATGATGTGTCGACACATAGACCTTATGTGTCGACTCCAGGTGTCAACACATGGATCAACACATCGCCTGAGAATTTCAAGCCACAGAACTTGCAGAAGTTGAAGGAACAGTTGATGTGTCGACACATGGACCTTATGTGTCGACTCAATGTGTTGACTCAATGTTTTGACTCAAATGAGAATATGTCGACTCAACTGATTTTTCCAAAGAATCTGAATGGAACATTTTGAACTTGTGTCGACTCAAGAAGAGTATGTGTCGACATAATGCATCGACAAATGAAGAGGAAGTGTCGACACATAGAGTTCTGACAATAGTAACGACTAGTTTTTTCAAGCGCAGAACTCTCCCAAATGCCCTCCAATGGCTAGTTTTTCAAGTATAATGGCTAGATTTCGATTTTGGGGGCTTGGAAAGGTATATAAAGGCTCCAAATCAAATCAAGAAGTAATGCATTGAATATCCAAAAAGAGTTTAGTGAGAAAAGAAGAGAGAAGAGCATTAACTCTTATTCATTCAAAGCTCAGCCACTTTCAATCAAAAGGGAATCCCCAAGCATTCAAAGCTATTAAGTGCATTGAAGATCATTCAATCTTGGGTACTCAAAAGGCTTCAATAAGAGCAAAGCAACACTACATCGAGCTACATCGACTTATTTGCTTTATTATTGAAAGCTTATATTGGTTCTTTATTTCTCCATCTTATATCTTGTAAAGGTTATTGATTAGCCTATTGGAAAACCAAGTGAGATTATTGGTAAGCCTTGAAAATCAATTATGTTGGTAGTTAGCCCGCAAAACCACTAAGGTTCTTGGTTAGCCCGAAAAATCAAGGGAGGTTTTTGGTTAGCCTTGTGAAAACCAATTAGGTTCTTGGTTAGCCCGTAAAACCAAGTGAGGTTGTGACTTGTAAGCCTTGTAAAACAAGTCGGGTTTTGATTAGTGAGCTCGGAAAACTAATTGGTTGTAATCATTGGATTATAGTGAATTCCCAAGGAGATCTTGGAGAGTGGATGTAGGTGCATTGTTGGCACCGAACCACTATAGATTGTTGTGTTTGGATTGCTTGTTCTCTCCCTCCTTGCTCTTTACATTTTGCTTATTGCTTTTAATTTCTGCTGCACTATTACTTTAAAGCATTGCACTTAAATTTTAGTACCTTGTTGAATTGAATTGCATATCTTGTCTTATGAAGGTTGCTATTTGTATTATCAAGCTTAGTCTTAAATTTTTTTTTAGAGACCCAATTCACCCCCCTCTTGGGTTGCTCTCTGAGCAACAAATGTTATAGAGCAAAGTAGAAAGCATTGACAATAATTACAGGATCTATAGAAGATCATTACAGTAAGTTATGGTCCTATATTGCAGAGTTGAGAAGAATCAATAAGAATAGGCTTTTTAAGATTCAAGTTGAAAAGCAAACTACTAGGGACAAATCCTATTTTAAAAGGTTTTATGCGAGATTTGATATTCTAAAGAGAGGTTGGCTAACAGGCTGCAAACCAATCATAGGATTGGATGAATGTTTCTTAAAGATATTTTTAGGAGGCCAACTTCTTTGTATTATAGGAACAGTTGAGAACAACCAAGTATTTTCAATAGCTTCAGCAATTATTGAGGGTGAGCATGAGAGTACCTAGACTTGACTCCTAGAACTGCTACTAGAAAATCTTGGAATCCATGATGGCTATGGCTATACAATAATTAGTGACCAGCACAAGGTACCTACCTTTACTTTTATTTTACATATATTTATTACACATTACTAACCTAACTTTAGGTTGTTTGTTTGCCATAGAATCTTTTTAATACTATTAGAAAGTTCATTCCACATGCTGAGCATAGAAATTGTGCCAAGTATATATATGTCAATTAAAATAAATTTAATCCTAATGTACTTAAGCAATGATTTTGGATAGCTGTAGGGGTTACAAATCATGTAGATTTCAATGATACCATCAATGAAATGTAGGATATATTAGGAAAGGCTATTGAAGACTTCATGAACCAAGATCCAGCTCACCTTTGTAAAGCATTCATTAACACTTTTTCAATGTATGACATAGTTGATGACAATCTATCAGAGAATTTTAATATTTACATTCTTAATACAAGGCACAAGCATATAATAAACATGTTGGAAGATATAAGGGTTGCATTGATGGAGAGGATGTTCGATAAAAAACAATTGATAGTAAACTCAAGTGACAATATATATCCAAAAATAAGAAAGAAGGTAGAATATACTAAAATGGAATCCAGGTTTTACACTCCCATACCTAATGGAAGGTTAAAATTTAAAGTTAGACTTTTAGATGGTAGGTACATTATGGATTTTAATGAGAGATCTTACTCATATAGAAGTTGGGACTTGACAGGCATTCCATGCATTCTCATGCATCAATTAAATGAAATAAGATATAGATACATATATGTTGATAACTGTTATAAGAAAATATATACTTGGAAGCTTATATGTATGCATTGCAGCCATTGAATGGCCAAAAAATGTGTCCTAAGAAGAGTTTGAAAATATCTTGCCCCCTTATGTCAAGGAAATGCCTGGCAGGTCTAAGAAAAATAGAAACAAGGATAAGGATGAATCTACCAGCAGTAGCCATAAATTATATAGGATCAGACTATAAATGTAATACAAAGCCTGTGGCCAGTATGGTCATAACAAGAGAATATGCAAGAACAAGAATAACTTTGATAAACCTAGACCTCCAAAGCTCCTAGTATGTTGATAAATTAAATTTTACATGAGTCACATTGAATATGACAACTAATTTGTACTACTTACAGGTTCGAAAAAGAGAGAGACCAAGAAAGGATCAAGCTGTAGGAGGGTCTTTTCAAACATGATTACATACAACCAGGCTAAGGGGTTATCATGAACAAAGAGCAGAAAATCTCGATGTAAGTGATAGATAGAGAGATGTATAAATGATATTCTTTTTTAGGTTTATATTGAATTAGATGTAAACTGGCTTAGCTAAAGTTTGATATTGTAATGAACTCAAATGATACAAGGCTTTGGCATCTATTAATCTCTAAAAACTGGCTCCCAGTATCTTAGGGTAATATCAATTACATAGACTTTAGTATCTATATAGTGGCAATGACTTTTAGTATAAACACCAATCCATTGTATTATTTTATATATTATAATTTAAAGATGCCCAGAAGTAGTACTATTCAAAATCTTGAAGCAAATCAAGGCTCTTACAGTGCTGTTGGAGGTGGATCATTCGCATAGAGAGGAGGCTTTAGGCCTATAACTAAAGAAAGTTCTTGCATATAGGAATTTGAGGATAGCTAAAACTCTTCAGTAACTTGAAATCAACCTACCCATGAAGTAAAGAAATAAAGTTGGAATGTTTATGAAAAGTTTCGGTTAGGTTATCACAGTTGTCATGTTCCACATATCTTATTCAGGACATTTTATAAACTTGAAATTGTATTGTTTTATTCTAGTTTGATAAGAATAGAGTCGTACTATTTTGGATATGCTTGATAGTAGAGAAATCAAGTTGAATTGTTCCAATTGATCTAGACATTTTGTAATGTAATCTATATTTTGATCTGGATAGTTTGTAATCATCTACATGTGGTAATCAAACAAAGAGCAGATCTCATTATTTTTGTCTCTGACTTTGGATTTTAAATTTTATTTTGGTGATGCCTTTTGAATGACTTAATTTATTAAATTTTGTATTGGTCTATAACATTGCTATATCAGTCAAAACATATATACTGTGAAACATGACAGATAAGCAGCAAATCATATATATATATGTGTGTGTGTGTGTATTAAGATAAGATAACATAATGCAGCCATATAGAGAGTCCTCATATCTTTATCCGTGCATGAAAGAATACGAGGATCAAAACATTATAATATAAGGATCCTAATAACTAAGGAAAATAGTGAAGTGGTTTCTAGTCCATCCTCAACAACAACAAGTATAACAGCAATATTATCAATTATGAGAATACAAGGATCCTGACATATATTTTTTTGATTCCTTTCTGCCTTGAAATCTCAAGCCTTAAGTATCCGTTCTTCTCTTGCTGCATTGTCTAGTTAATCTTCAGTTTACTAAGCTCTTGCTTTATTTTTGCCATTGCATTCTTCACCTTAATAGTCTTCTCTTTCAGCAGTTTCATCTTTTCTCCATCTATTTCTTTCTACTCCACCTATCGAAGCTTTTCTATCAGCCCCTCCCTCTAGTTAGTCAACATTACAGCCACCTTCTTCCCACGGATAGATTACGGGATCAACCCATTCAAAAAAATAATTATTATTATCCTACAAAAAAAATAGTTCAATCAATAACTAATAGCTCATTCAACAAGTAATATTTAAACATTTAGATAATGCTTACCTTCCAAGATTGGCATCACGGGAACTTCATTCCCAGATTCTTTCTACTTCATGAGGTATATAACGTAGTTTTTAGTTGATGATGGCATTGGACTTTACCTCCGGACATCATCAAACTCATTAAGATAGCTGATCTCTCAGCTATATTTATGCTACCAACATCATCCATCTTCCAAAAACCCTAATCTTAAAACTAAAATCTTGCCGAAAGTTCAAGCCTGGCCGAGTGAAAACCCTACTCCTCCAACCATCGACCTGGTCAATCTGCCTTCCATCAGAACATGAGGGTTTATACATCCCGTCTGTCCACATAAATGAAACATCATGTGCCAACACATATCCATTTCAGTATCTTAACGACGAAATATCATGCTAGTTGATGACATGACATTATTGAAATAAATTTAAAAGTATGTATGATCGATCGAAAAAATTAGAATGATATGCTAAAATTAAAAATCTTCAAATATTATGAAATTTTTTTTGATAATTTTTTCAAACAAAAATAATGTGCCCGTGTGAGCCAATGCAAAAAGGACAATAACGCAAGTTCCACGAATTGTCTACCGGTTGGTTTGTAAAGGGACCCCTAAGCTCATATATGCAATCGGCCATATAGCCCGACCCCAAGTTTGAACGATCATTTATATGCTACCATGTATCCACTCCATCCCATCGAAGCTGGGGCCGGCATTCCAAGTCACTCGCGGAACTGGAATATAGCAAGGGTCTTAATTCGAAGCGAGGGCCGATATACTTTGAATTCAAACCCTATCCCCGGCCTAAATTGGTTGAAGATTTTACCATCCAGGCCAAGATTTAGGTGAGTGATCTCTATTATTGAATTGAAGACACTAATTTAATATATATATATATATATATATATAAAAAGTAGGTCTGGATTTTGGGAGGCAAGGACCTGCCACTACACCATGGAGTCTTCTTTGGACGAGACATGCTTACCTCCCACCCAAGACCGGTGGAGGGGTTTGCAAGTCTTCTTCGACCCATCTGGTTCGGTGGACGAGGTAGGCTTTTAAATCCTTCTTATCGACTCAAATGACAGCGCCAAGCCACACCGTTTGGTATCCGGTGATTATCTTGTCGCTGGGAGGAGAAGAAATGATGGGATAGAGAAGTCCACCGAGCGACTCCAATCATCTAATCTAATCGGTCTGATGGTTTAGGTGGGTGATGATTTTTGTATCAAGTTCTGCGTTTCCACCGTACAAAAATCCTCCCAACTTTTATTTGGTGGTTTGGAATCGAGAACAGGCCATATAATGAGAATTTTTGTGCTTTATACTTGTTTGCCTGTAACCCAATTTCATCGTGAGAAAATAAAATTAGAATCCTACAAACCAAACTCAAGAAACTTACTTTCTCAGGTTTGGGTACGATCGTATCCAAAACTTGGATAATTGTTGGCATCGACTACAATTTACTTCTTGAAAGGTACTCTCGATCGATAAATCCAAAGAGTCATCCCAAAATATTGAATCGTCAAGCCATTGATCAGTCTGCCGCTTATTAACTACTTCGAATGTATATATATGCTTTACTGCACTTGAAGTAGTGTTCACCTTAAAGTCTTTGAATATCCATTATCAAAGAATGATTATAAGCATATGATGTTATACTTTTTGTTCGAGACCGATGAAATGACTGCATTGGAATCTCCTTCTAATACCGTGCCATCCACTTGAAGGATGGTGCATGCCCATCTTATGCTGCTCTCAATTCAACCTGTGGCACCATGGTCTTATAAAGAGAAAACCTGCCTGCCATCACGAAGGTTGGTCCATGAATTTAAACTTGATTTATCTCTTCAAATCTCGATTTTTGAACCTTGCGGGATTCAAGCTGCACCAAACCCATTTAAACCTCTAAAGAAAGCATATATATAATAAGGTGTATATATATCACAAAGGCAGCCTAATTAAAATAATCGATTAAACTAGAGTAACTTAATCGTAGTGATTGTTCACCTCTTTGTCCCAGACCATGTGTCCTCTTTCTCTCTCTCTCTCTCGTCTGGGAACTTGATGGCCAGTACCAAAACAGAAGCCGTAAGGAAATTAAGAAAAGCTTAAAATTGAAACATTAGCAGAAGATGTGGCTAATATGGTACAAAACGGAAGTTGAAAAGTAGATGTCCATAACCGTTTGCCAAAACAAAAGGCAAAATTCTGCAACTTTGAAGAGTGGAAATGCCGGACCGTCGAGACAATGGAGTTGGTTCCGGATACTGCAAACAGCGTGTATACCCATTTGGAAGAAGAGAGCAGCATTGGAAGCAGTCATATGCAGCAGCCATAAAAAGAAAGATCGGCAGCAGAAGATGAACAATCAAGTGCAGCACAGCAATTGCAAGTTAGTTCCTGCTTTTTTCCTGGTGCCTGGATCGAGACCGAAATCACGTACTCATCAGTTGGTGGAGAATGATCGAGCCATCTTTATTGCCACCTTGTATCGGACATTCTTGGATGGAATGGAAGCCTTATGATCTAATCTAGAGGGGTAGCCATGCTGGTCTCTCCCCCTCCCCTCATTTTTATTGCTTATAAAAAAACAAAAAGTGCGGCGCAGCAGAAAACCATCTGGCAATAACAAAGAAATTAGATGATGAATAAAAAAAAGGTTGATCGAAGCATAGCCGATCAAGACCATAGCATTGAATTGAAGCACACGAAGGAATAATAATAAAAATCCCTACGGTAGGCTGGGTGCAGAAGCGTAAGACAAATGATTTGTATACCGAGAACAAATAAATGGTTGAAGTGAAAGTCCCTGTACGTAGCAAATAACATCCAATGCAAAACAACATAACAGGCTAAAATTACAAGAGAGTTGTGCCATTCTGAAGTGAAGCAAAGTAAGAAAAGGCAGGAATTTAAGCATGAGAGGGATCGGCAACCAGAATTTGAGCAAGTTTCGGATCGCACAGCAGACTGGTTACTCCAAAGAAAGTCACCCTGTAAAGCATGCCTTGCGGCCCGATCATCAGCCTGGTTACCTTCACGACAAAAATGGGAAACGGAAAATATGGTAAAGGAATGCTTCCACTCAAGTATATCATGAAACAGAGGTAAATGAAACAATCTATAACAAACTGGAGAAGTGAGCCAGGCCACCACAACAGTAGAATCACCCTGAAGATATACTTTATTAGAATTAAGAGAAGAAATAAGAGTAGAAAGAGGCTTGTACCATGACACTGTTTGTTATTTTGAAATCCTGCAAAAAGGTTGGGCCGCCTATTCTAACAAATAGCTGAACCAAATTACCAATGATCAGATCATTGGTTGTCTGGTCGACCTCTTTCAAACAACCTACAATTGCGTGTTTACCTATGGCAGGTAAGGTCCTTGTAGTTGTACCCGGGATTGAATATTGCCTTTATTGGGGTTTAGGAGGCCATCGGTTTCCAGTCTCTTTTAGTTTTGCCTTCAAACAGATGGAAAACGGGGCTTCAGTTCTTCGAATGACACGTTTGAGCGCCAGGTATTACAGTCCCAAATGGTGGAATTGAAGTAAATGGCTTTCAAGATTTACAATACAAATAAGCTACATGATATATTACAAAGGCCATTATCAGAATATATATACAAATATATATATAAATATACAAATATATATATAAATATACAAATATATATATAAATATACAAATATATATATATATACAAATATATATATAAATATATATATATATATATATATATATATATAGAGGTCGGCAGGCTGGCTACATTTGATGTGAGGTCTTTCCTGTATTGAGGCAAAATCTTGTGGTTAATACTACCAGATGGTATAGCTATCGTATAACACTCGGGTCATCAATAATGATGCCGATTTATCATACTTGCTCTGTTTAAATACCTTGTAGCCATCCATATAGCACGACCGCCAAAGTAAGCATGATAGACAGTGAAACCTTATTTTACTTTGTAAACCAAGATTGATCGAGCTACTGGCGTATAGTACAGTTAGTCGTGAGACTTATCACATAACCAGCTAGCGGGGATTCGAGTCATGGTTTGGACATATTTCGACTAGAAAGTCCGGGAATAAAATAAAAAATAGAAAAATAGTCCGGGAGTAAAATCAAAAAAAGAAAAAAATTAATAAAATAATCCTAGAGCTCATGTAGGCTGGTGGTAGTGAAAAAGTTAGGGATATATATAATAAATCCCGTTCACTCAGCTGGTGCCAGTGGTAGTCAGGTTGACGTACTCATCTTCGGGTGGGAAACGGCTGCAGAAAAATTAATATACGCCGTTGTTGACGTACTCATCTTCACAGGAACACCCCCCTTCCTGGCGCGCCAATCTATTACCGCCAAGATCGCCATGGCCTGTAGCTGCTGTCAGCGTCGGAGTGTATGGCTTGGTGCTCCTGGGAGGTCCCATCTTGGTTGGACCTGCAAAAGACTAGGTTAGTGACCCGGGTCGAGCCCCTTGTGATGGACTCCACTCTATGAGGAGTGAATGATGTGAGAATGAAATGAAAGTGTGTCAGGGGGAGGATGACGGCGGAGCTAGAGGGATTCTCTACTTAACCGCTTCTCCTTTGCCTGTTCAGAGTGGTGGTGGTGGTGGTGGTGGTGGTGCCTTGCCCTTATGGTTGAGCTTGCACTGATACTGCATTATTTTTCATGTTTCCTCCCCCTTCGGGGGTGTCGATCGTTCTTTGTAGTCAAGGTGACCGTTGGGCGCTTGTCTTGAGATCCTCGTTGGGTTGGCAAGCACGTGTGGCGGGGCACCATGCCGTAGACGGGACGTCTTTCCTGACATGCAGTAGGGGAAACTTCCATTCGCTCTAACATTCTCTCCAGTCTCCCCATTCCAGGAAGCTTAGCAGAGCCTCGATCCGAGGGCCGTCGCCCCCGGGATTCATGCCCTCTGGCTGGCCCATCCTTCTGGTAGTACAGACGGCTGGTGGAGGGTGCGGTGCCTTGATCAGGGTATTTCCTTCCTTTCTGCTGTAAGTGGCGGATAGACAGTTATTGCGGCATGGTAGGCACTGCCCCGCGGTCCTTGGATGGCTTACCGGTATCCTGGGGTGATGGTACTGTCCTCCTGCCTGCAGTCGCCTTTGCCCGAGCTAGAGGCCGAGTAGGGGAGGCAGGGCTCAATCTGGCGGAGGACAGGTGGCGGCTCCGGCCCAGAGGGCTCAACCTTGGAGAGAGACTCCACATGGCGGGTGAGGGCTGAGCTCGACTCCGACCACGGGGCTCGATCTCCGAGGGTCTCGCTCTGGAGGGCAGAGTGCGGGCCCGGTCCAGAGGGCTCGGCCTCGAAGAGGCTCCGCGTGGCAGAGGAGGGCTGAGCTCGACTCCGACCATGGGGCTCGATTTCCGAGGGTCTCACTCTGGAGGGCAGAGTGCGGGCCCAGTCCAGAGGACTCGGCCTCGAAGAGGCTCCACGTGACGGAGGAGGGCTGAGCTTGACTCCGACCACGGGGCTCGATCTTCGATGGTCTCGCTCTGGAGGGCAGAGTACGGGCTCGGTCCAGCGGGCTTGGCCTCGAAGAGGCTCCACGTGAAGGGCTGAGCTCGACTCCGACCACTGGGCTCAATCTCCGAGAGTCTCGTTATAGAGGGCAGAGTGCGGGCCCGACCAGAGGGTCTCGCTCTGGAGGATGCAGCTCGGCTCCAGCCTAGGTATCCTGGGCTTACGGGTTCGACCTGACGGAGAACGGAGCTCGGTTTCGACGGCGATTCTGTTGTCCTGTGAGAACTCAGCCCAGCGAAGAAATCCGAATAGAGGCATTGATGCGGCGTCTGATGCAATAATTTTTTTTACATGGCTGACAGTTATTCCATATCAATGATCTATCATATCAATCGCCTATCAAACATTCTCGGACTGAAATTAAGAAATCATCCGGAAATGATCGTACTAACTCTTTCCCTGCTTTTTGTTCCACCAAAAAGAAAAAAACCAAGATTGATCGAAGCTATCCAAATAGTTGATGTAACTGGTCAGCAACCTTATCCTGACTCTACTCCCTCCCCGTGAGATTACTTCTTCCGAGGACATGATACTGAAGTCAAGACAAATACGTCCAAAAATTTATATCCTAACTATGTGCACCATGTGAACAGTACACCATAAAAAAAATCAAGATGAGTGATGTACCAGAGAAATAAATCATGATAAGATGGATTAAGTAACAATCGGAGATGAGTGATGTACCAGAGAAATAAATCATGATAAGATGGATTAAGTAACAAAAGGTGAGCACATAATAAATAAAATTCATAAAAATAAGACTCATAAAAATTAAGGTACTAAGCAGCCACCGTCCGGGTGCCCGCTACCCACCGCCCTTCCGTTCCCACGCTTCCTAGGATAGGCGGGTTTTTTTTTTATATATATATATAAAAAAGAAAGAGAATAAATCCCGTCTATCCTTCACTGGACCCCCTCCCCGTCTTCGATAGGCGCCTTCCTTGACCAACATCATGATCATCCCGTAAACGGTGACGTGGCAGCGACATGATCAATCCATAACCACGGTCTCTTAGCCCTCTGTTTCTAACCCTGGGGTCTCGTACCCGTGCAATCTTTCATTCTTTCCCCTTCCTCCAACATGCATCCCACGTGCGCGCTCTTCGAACAGGCATCCCGACGTCCGCATGACATAGCCTCCCTGGAAAGTGAAATTACCAAATTAATCCCCGTCTCTCAGATATTTTTCTCATGGCTTCACCGCTACTGCCGGTCATATTCATTCCAAGAACTAGGGCAAAATGGCCATTTTACGTTACAGAACCTCGACAAAACCCCTTCGCTGGGGAGAGGGCAACTGCAGGTGCTGGTGCTCTCCCTAGTCTCTACTCTCATGGAGACACCGCGGATACGCCTCTTATCGTTCCTAATCTTAATCCTTTACCATTCTCCATCCTCCGCCGTGGATTTCCTTTTCAACGGCTTCGATCCCTCCGCGCTAAACCTTTACGGCGACGCCACCCTCAAGCCCGGCACCGGCCGGCGCTATCTCTCCCTCACCAACGCCTCCGCCTTCTCCCTCGGCCGCGCTCTCTACAAGTCCAAAGTTCCGTCCAAGTCTTCCGCCTCCGCCGGCGGCGTGCTCCCCTTCTCGGCATCCTTCCTCTTCTCCATCGCCCCCATCCCCGGCGTCCTTCCTGGCCACGGCTTCGCCTTCCTCTTCGCCCCCGCCGCCGGCACCCTCGGCGCCACCTCCTCCCAGCACCTCGGCCTCTTCAACATGACCACAGACGGCGACCCCGCCTCCCGCGTCCTCGCCGTCGAGTTCGACGTGTTCGAGAACCAGGAGTTCGCCGACATCAACAACAATCACGTCGGCGTCGACGTCAATTCCCTCACCTCCGACGCCGCCTACCCCGCTGGCTACTGGCCCGACAATCCCTCCTCCCCCTTCGTCAACCTAACCCTCAATGACGGTTCAAACTACCAGGCCTGGGTCAACTACTCCGGCGGACGGCTCAACGTCACCATGGCTCCCGCAACGCTCGGCCGGAAGCCCCGCCGCCCCCTCATCTCCATCGATCTGGACCTCTCCGCCGTCTTCCTCAGCGAGATGTTCGTGGGGTTCTGCGCGGCCACCGGGAGGCTGGTGGAGCACCACCGCATCCTTGGCTGGAGCTTCAGCAACTCCAATTTCTCCGCTGCTGGCGGCCTCATCACCTCTGATCTCCCCAATTTCAAGCCATCGCAGCCCAGATCTAGCTCAAAATCCAAAGCCCTCGTCGCGGGCATATCACTCGCGTCCGCGGTCCTCCTGGTCTCCGCCGCGGCGGCGGCTTTGTTAGTAGTTCTTCGTCGCCGTCACCGGAGAAAGAATAGGATGATTGAAGAGAACGGGCGGGGAGGCGAGGAGGCGGCGATGGAGGATTGGGAATTGGAGTACTGGCCGCACCGGATTGGGTATCGGGAGATCCTCGCCGCTACGGAGGGCTTCTCGGATAAGAACCTGATCGGCTATGGCGGCAGCGGGAGGGTGTATAGGGGAATATTGGCCGGCGCCGAGGTCGCCGTGAAGGTCTTCTCACAGAGCGGCGCGGACGAAGCCCGGCAATTCGCGGCGGAGGTCTCCAGCCTCGGCCGGCTCAAGCACCGCAACCTCGTTGGCCTCCGCGGCTGGTGCCACACCCGCCGAGATCCGGCCGCCGGTGGCGGCAGCGGCGGGGAAATCATGATCCTGCTGTACGATTATATGGAAAATGGGAGCCTGGATAAGTGGATCCACGCTGCTTCGAAGCCGTTGGATTGGGGATCGAGGGTGAGGATTCTAAAGGATGTCGCTGCGGCGGTTCTTTATCTGCACGAGGGGTGGGGCGAGGCGCGTGTGATTCACCGGGATATAAAGTTGAGTAATGTGATGCTTGACAAGTGGATGGCCGGCCGGCTGGGGGACTTCGGGCTGGCCCGGGCCCACCCTCACGGCCGGGCGCTGGAGATTACTCGGGTGGTGGGGACTGCCGGGTACCTGGCGCCGGAGCTGTTCCGGAGCGGTCGGGCTACGGCGGCGACGGATGTGTACGCCTACGGGATGCTGGCGCTGGAGGTGGTCTCCGGCCGGCGGCCTGCGGAGGAAGGGCGGCCGCCGCTGGTGGGGTGGGCGCGGGGCCTGGCGGCGGCGGCGGCAGTGGTGGACCCGAGGGTTAGGGGAGTGTTGGGGTTCGACGAGGTGGAGGCGGAGCGGGTGGTGGCGCTGGCACTGGCGTGCACCGTTGTCGACCCGGCGGCGAGGCCGACGATGAGGCAGGTGGTGAGGGTGCTGGAGGCCGGTGATGAGAAAGTCGACGACGAAGATGGGGAGAGCGCGGACGCGTGGCTGCTGGACGCAAGGTTGGGGTCGGGGACGGGGGTGCCCGATCCCAAAATTTGGGGGCCAACCGGAACTGATCGCCACCTAACGTTCGAGCAACTGCGGCAGTCACTGTCCTCCATCTCGCTCTGCGATTCGGACATCATCACGGAGGGCCGTTGACACGTGCAGTGAAACACGTCTGTTATAGAACCGTGAGTTTTTTTTTTTTTTTTGTCTAAATTTGATGATTTTTTTTTTTTAAAAAAAACGATGGAGATTGAGATGACATAATTTCTTTCCCGGAAAAAATATATATTTATGCTAAGACGGTAAGCCGGTTGATAGAGATCTTGTCTCATTTCAACATGTCGACGGTTCAAGACATGATCTATGGATGGTTCGATTAAATCCAGAATTTTCGTGAAATCCTTGACGGCATGAATGAGAAAACATGATCTTTTCTTTATTCCCGATCTACTGGCCGGTATCTTAATATTGTCAAGTTGATCTACTCATCATTAAATGAAGAGAGTCTATGATCTATTCAAGTGAAGAGAGACTACATGAATTTGAACGTCTCATGTCGAGAGACTATCATGAATCTGAACGTCTCATGTCGAATATTATTAAATAAGATAGAAGCATGCGAGACAGTTATACCGAAATTTATTTTTTCTATCCTTTTGTTTATCAGAAAAAATAATAATAATAATAACAATTATTAAATATTGTTTCCGGGATTTAGTTAGCCCGTGATAGGTTGGCTTAAGACCGATTGTGAATTTAGGAATGAGATTTATGATGCCACGTATTTTCGTTTTTTTGGTTGTAATGGTTTGGCACGGAGAATTTGTATAGAATTGTTGTCAAGATTAATTTTAATCCGTGCTTTCCAATCGCTTTCAAATGAGGTTTTGCGTCCCTTTCCGTAGAATAATTGTTACCGATGGTGTACGAAAGAAAGAAAAAAAATGCATAGAAAAGAATGATAGAGTCAAGAAATTTATTTCAACGGGATGGAAAACGTTCCGAGTACATGCGACTTGTCAAACTTGGGAAGCCAAGATTATTTAGAAAGTTGGAATTAGCTCCCGTAATTATTAATGACCTGATAGGATGCCAAGACGTATACAACTCATAAGAAAAATAGTTGAGGATGTCCCAGAAAAATGACTGAATAGGACAAAAATTTCCATCGATCACAAGAAAATGAATTAGGAAACTGGGGCGGCGGCTTGGGGAATGAAAAGATAGCTTGCCATCCAAGGTAGTGCAACTTGTGACTGATGATAAAAGGAAAAGGTGTACATAGCATCCCAAGCTATCAAGATGACAAATCCACCATTGGTCCGTTTATCCCTAGCTTCTCAAGTAATTTCGGTCTCAAATATCTCGTTGACCCAACCATGATGACTTGTGTGAAGCCATTTGAGTTCCTAGCCTTAACAAGGCTCTGTTAGTATGGGATAGCTTAGAGTGGTTGCCTAGGCTTCATCCCCCCCTACTAAAAATAAAAATAAAAATAAACAAAGGCCAAAAGCAAGATCAATTAATATATGACCAAATTGGTGACTGTCAGATCTCTCACCTTGTTGAATTTAAAGATAATATAATTTATGCCACGGGGAGAGAGATCTCCATCTCCCGTTCCACCTTGTTGAATTTAAAGATCTTCACCTTGCCGACTACATGCCCCAACCTCCTCCCCATCTCGGTTATTTTCTGTTTCCCATGCCTCCCTTGATTATTTATGCTACAATAAGGATTATGTTTGGCCAAATAGAAAGATAAAAAAAATTTAAAAAAAAAGAAAGAGAGAAAGGGAGATGAGAGAGAAAAAATAAAAAGAAAGAAAAATTAATTAAATATATAATTATTAAATGATGATAATTAGAATAAATAAATTTTGTGAATCATTTTTTTTTGTTCGGATTTTGGGCTTTAACTAGATTGTATCTAGATCCGAATTCATTGCTAATCAATTTGATCCGTATTGGCCATATCCAAATAGATACCTAGATCGAGCTAGACCTAGACTCGGTCAAGAGTCTCTCTCTTTATAATAAATTTCTTTTCTCTTGATTTAAAGATTAATTACATAATTAAATTATTTTACTAGAATCTCGATCACCTCCATCGATAGAGAATATTCAAATCTAGGATTTGAATTGCGTATTGATGTGGCTGGATTACTGACATGGGGCGGGGAGACTGACGTGGAGTCCCCATCGGACGCAATGCTGGGTTTTCAACATGAGCCCCTTTGTCGGGCTGAACTTCCCCGGAGCAACGGGGCCGCCCGCCGAAATCGAGCTCCGTCCTCCGCCAGGTCGGTCCCCGCCGGGTCGGAATGTCTAGGCCGGAGCCAAGTACGAGTCCCCACCCAAGGCGGACCCCTTGAGGTCAGGCGCTGTGATCGGGAGTCGAGCTCAAGGCTCCTCCGCCATGAGGAGCCCCGCTTAGGTCGGATCCCCTGGGCTGGTCGGCATCTCGTCCATCTTCGTCAGGTCAAGCTCGTCCGAAGCCGAGTTCCGCTGGTCCGGAGTCGAGCTCAGCCTTCCTCCGCCCAACCGAGCTACCTTGAAGCGAGCTCGGTGGAGGCGGGCCCCACCTTTCCAGCTCGGTCCCCAACTCAGACAGAGGCACCAACCACCAATAGTGCAGCGCCTCCTCTCCAAGGACAATGACGAACCTCTCGAGAGTCGTACAGTAGCGCCCGCCATGCCGCCATTAATGCTCACGGCCGTCACTCACACCAGAAAGAAAGGAAACTCACACCAAGACGACATGCCCTCCACCAACCTGCCGTACGACCAGGAAAAAGATCCAATCGGAGGGCGCGGGTCCCGAGAACGGCGGCCCGCCAACCGAGGCCCTACCAGGCTTCCGGCAGAGGGAATGTCAGAGGCATATAGAAGCTTCCCCGGCCATCTGACAGAAAAGGCGTCCCGTCTACTGCACGATACCTCGTCGCACACGTCTGACAGCATGGGGAGATCCCAAGGCAAGCCAAAGTAAAAAACCCAACCAGAGTAAGTCAAAAGTAAGCAAACACAGAAAAATAAGGGAGAGAGGCCAGACAAAGGGAGACGACCACCTCGGCCACCACCGCTCCCAGTTCACTCTCATTTCCATACACACTACACTCACTCCTCCTAGCATGGAGCTCATCCAGAGAGGCTTGACCAGGAGGATCTGTTCTCCTAGATCGTCACTGACTTGACCGTCGGAGCGCCCCCGCCGGAATTCCCGGCGTGGGTCACTGACGTTGTTTGTTGCAAGTTCCGAGGCACCGGAGGCATCCCGAGCAAGTGGATGCGCGACCCCCGACACCATCAGTAGCTACGGGCCATGACGATTTGGACGACAGCAGATTGGTGCGCCAGGAAGGGGGGGCAGAACGACTCTTGATCCAGTTCAGGCCCCGCTCAAACAATTTGCCGTGAGGATGGTGACCGCTCGGACGAGGGGAGCCTCTCCCAGCCATGTGGAAGCGTCCCCTTCCCACGGGAACCCACACGGTCCGGAGACGGAGCCACTCACCCCGGTTCAACCGCCTCCGTTAGAGATCCAACTGACCACACTTGCTCAGCAAATGCACACTCTCAATACAGCCGTGTGCCAGCTTCAACATCAGCACCGATCCCTGGCTACTCATCAGTAGCCGGAGACCCCCGTGGCCCATGCCGCGGTACCCCGCGACAGCCTACGTTCCTTCCATAGGAGACCTTCACAGCCGCGGGCTGTTACGGACCCTCGGGGTAGTCGCCAAGCCCCAATGAAGCGACGACGGGTCGGGTCCACCGACGAAGAGAGCTGCTCACCGTACCTTGACCGGGGGGCATCTAAACCCCGCCAAGGCAGGAAAGGCAAAGCCCCTCGTCATGGGCGCCGCACCCCCGCGTCAACCTCCCCGCCTCTCTCGGCAGAGGGGTTGACAGATGAAGCCATCAAGTGCATGGCGGAGAAGCGCCTGGAGGAGCATGACTGCAAACTGACGAAGTTGTCACGTCGGTTTGCTAACTTGCCTGGCTCCGCTAGCGAGCCAGCGGGCTATGACGTCCACACTCCGTTCTCCGGGGAGATTCAAGCGGAGCTGATTCCTCGCCGGTTCCGCATACTGCGGGTGGATCCTTACGACGGGACCACCGACCCCCTGGACCACCTGGAAAGCTACTGGGCCCTCATGAGGATCCAGGGGGCTACTGGTGCACTCCTATGCATTGCCTTTCCCGCTACTCTCCGGAAGGCGGCTCGAGTATGGTTCACCCGCCTCGAGCCGGAAAGTATCAATTCCTTCGTCCAGCTGGGGCAGAGGTTCGTGACTCACTTTGATGCATGCCGGAAGATGCCGCGAGAGGCGGACAGCCTCTTCTCCATCAGGCAGCAGACCACGAGCTGCTACAGGACTATGTAGCTCACTTCAAGGCTGCCACGGTGGAGATCTACAGCTTGGAGGAGCCTGTCGTAATGCTGGCTCTGAAGCGATGGCTCATGACTTCTCGCCTGACTTACTCGCTCGACAAGAAGCCCCCGAAGACTTACGCCAAGCTCCTCTTCCGAGCTCAGAAGTACATCCATACCGAGGAGGCGGATTGTACAAGGCGGGAGCTCGACGGGAAGTCACTGAAGAAGCCGGTACCCGCTGAGGCGCCTGGAGCACGAAGACCAGGACCACCAGCTCAGATCTCCCAACTGGGACCAAGGCCAAGAAGCACTCCCGTCCCTGAGGGAAATTTCACCCCCCTCCTCGCCCCGAGGACGAAGATCCTCTGGAGATCGAGTGCGAGACCTATCTGAGGCGCCCACCGTCGTTGAAGCCATCCTCCAGCCGTGACCGGACGAAGTACTATCATTTCCACCGCGACCACGGCCACGACACCGAGGAATGCCGCAATCTCAAATGGAAGATCGAAGAGCTCATCAAGAGGGGCTACCTCGGAAGATATGTGGAGGGCAGATCTCAATCAGAATCTCAGGCGCTCGTCGCCCTCCCACCAGTCCCGGTGGTCGATAATCGCCCTACCAAGAAGCCGGTGGGAATGATACACTGGGGAGCTAAGAGTGCCTTCAAGAGGGCCCAGGGGGCAGGGCATCCTGAGGTTGTACTCCCCTCTGTGATGGAAGGGGAAGATGGAGAGAGAAATGTAAATAATGATGCTATGGTCGTCGAGATGACGATCGCAAAGCATCTTGTAAAACGCATCATGATAGATAGTGGAAGCTCCACGGATGTGCTTTTCTACGATGCCTTCTCCAGGATAAATCTTTCCTCTGTTCAGCTTAAGCCTGTACACACCCCCTTTGTTGGTTTCACGGAAGATTCTATGAAGGTGGAGGGAGAAATTACTCTCCCAGTCACTGTCGGGACCCCACCTCGATAGAGTACCGTCATGATGATGTTCACGGTTGTCAGGCTTCCTTCGCCTTATAACGTGATCTTGGGCCGACCCGGGCTTAATCTCCTCGATGCTGTTGTCTCTACTAAAAGGTTGCTCATACAATTTCTGACCCCTTATGGCATGGGGGAGATGAGGGGTACACCCCAGCCGGTGCAGCACTGCTTCCAAACCCTTCCCGGGGCCCAAGTGCTCGAGAAGGGCTCTAGGACGGACGAGCTCGACCAGAAAGTTCAGGACCCCAGGGGAGGCCCAGCCGAGCGTTTGCTTCCTTACCAGCTCGGGGTCGACCAGAAGAAGACCGTGCATATCGAAGCCCAGCTGCCTGAGGAGGAGAAGGCTCCGCTATTGGAATTCCTGCGGGAGAATGCAGACGTGTTTGTCTGGACGGCGGCGGACATGCCAGGTATCCCCTGTGAAGTTATCACCCACAAGCTCAACGTCGATCCGAAGCACAGACCGGTTCGATAGAAGAAGAGAAGCTTCGTCCCAGAAAGGCAGGCGGCCATCAACAAGGAAGTTGAGAAACTTTTGGCCGCCGGCTTCATCCGAGAGGTGCAATACCCGAGCTGGTTGACGAATTTGGTGATGGTGAAGAAAAATAATGGCAAGTGAAGGATCTGTGTAGATTATACCGACCTCAATAAGGCATGCACGAAGGACAGCTTCCCTCTGCCGAGGATAGATCAGTTGGTGGACGCCACCTCAGGGCACAGGCTGCTCTCCTTCATGGATGCATTTTCCGGGTACAATCAAATCCGGATGCACCCGGGGGATGAGGAGCACACTGCCTTCATTACCGACCGAGGACATACTGCTACAGGATGATGCCCTTTGGCTTGAAGAATGCTGAAGCCACGTACCAACATTTGGTCAACAAGGTCTTCAAAGACCAGATTGGCCGGAACGTGCAAGTGTACGTGGATGACATGCTTGTCATGAGCAAGCCGAGCTCGGACTACATCACCGACCTTGCCGAAGCCTTTCACAGCCTCCGGAAGCACCAAATGAAGCTCAATCCAGCAAAATGCGCTTTCGGGGTGGCGATCGGGAAGTTCCTCGGCTTCATGGTCACCCAGAGAGGCATTGAAGCGAACCCGAAGAAGGTCCAGGCGATCCTCGACATGGAGCACCAACATCCAAGAAGCAAGTTCAATGTCTGACGAAGAGGGTAGCAGCCTTAAGCCGGCTCATCTCGAGGTCGGCTGACTGCTGCCTCCCTTTCTTCAAGGCGTTGCGCAAAATGCATGACTTCACCTGGACTGAGGAGTGCAAGACGGCCTTTGAAGAGCTGAAGGAGTTCCTAGCCTCTCCACCTCTGCTATCCAGACCGGAAGAAGGAGAAGAGCTCCTACTCTACTTTGGCGGTTATGCCCGGGGCCGTCAGCTCGGTTCTCGTCCGCACAGGTCAGGACGGATCTCAAAAGCCATTATACTATACCAGCAAAATCCTCCGCGATGCGGAGATCAGGTATACCCGCTCCGAAAAACTCATTTTTGCACTAATCATGTCTGCTAAGCGCCTCAGGCCCTACTTCCAATGCATCCCATCGCGATTGTAACCGATCAGCCGCTGAGGACCATGCTAAGCCATCCCGAGACTTCCGGGAGACTGGCTAAATGGTCCCTGACGCTGAGCGAGTTCGACATTGCTTACCGGTCAAGGTCGTCGCAGAAGGTCCAGGTCCTAGCCAACTTTGTGGTCGAATGTACAGGGCCTCCCGAGGAACCAGAACGGACGGTCCCGGAGAGCCAAGCTGAGCCCGGACCGCGGAGGATCCTTGGATCCTCCACGTGGACGGTGCCTCCAATTCCTGTGGAAGCGGAGCGGGCCTCATCCTCGCTAATTCCGATGGAGTGGTGACGGAGTGTGCCCTCCGCTTCAAGTTCGCTGCCACAAACAACCAGGCAGAGTACAAAGCACTCCTCGCGGGCCTAAAAGTGTCCTGCGAACTGGACGTACAGAGCCTGAAGGTTTTCACCGACTCCCAACTAGTTACCGGACAAGTCCCCGGAGAATACGAGGCCCGAGATCCCCAGATGGTGAAGTATCTGGAGAAGGTTCGTTCAAGCACGGCAAGTTTCCGTTACTTCCGCGTTTTTCACATCCCTCGCGAAGAAAATGCTTGTGCGGATGCACTGTCGAGGCTCGCAACCCTACCAGACTCATCCTTGGGGCGCGCCTATGTTGAGTATCTCGAGATTCCAAGCTACGAGAGCCCAGAGGAGGTGCAACAAGTAGCCCACGAGCCGAGCTAGATAGACAAGTACATCAAGTAAATTCAGGACGGCCTCCTACCAGAGGACCACAGAGAAGCAGGCCTCATCAGAAGGAAGGCCACCTGTTTTGTCTTAATGGACGATCACCTCTACCGCCGATCTTATTCCTATCCACTCCTGAAGTGCTTCAGACCCACGGAGGCGGCCTTCGTGCTCCGAGAGATACACGAGGGCCTCTGTGGGAATCATGTAGGGGGGCGGACTCTGGCGTACAAGGCTCTTCGCTAGGGATACTTCTGGGAGACGATGAGGGAAGACGCCGCCGATTTCATCAATAAGTGTGACAAATGCCAACGTCATTCCCACATACAGCGCCTACCGGCTACACCGATCTCCCAACTGTCATCCCCGTGGCCTTTTGCACAGTAGGGGATGGACATTCTAGGACCGTTCCCCACCACGCCAGGACAGTGGAGATTCTTGCTAGTGGCGATCGACTACTTCACCAAGTGGATCGAGGCGGAGCCACTAGCTCGGATCACAGAAGCCAATGTTCGATAATTCTTTTGGAAGTCTGTCATCTGCCACTTCGGACTCCCCAATTGTGTCATCACCGACAGCGGGCGACAGTTCGACAACCTAGAATTCGAGGGATTCTATGCCGAGCACGGCATCCAACATCGGTTCACCTCGATTTCCCATCCCCAGATAAATGGGGAAGCCGAGGTGACCAATCGGACCATCCTTCAAGGACTCCGCACCAGGTTGGACCAGGCGAAGGGTAGATGGGCAGAGGAACTCCCAAGCGTCCTGTGGGCCTACCACACAACGTCCAGAACGGTGATAGGTGAAACACCCTTCAACCTCGTCTTCGGTACTGAAGCAGTAATCCCAATCGAGCTCGGCGTGCCTACAATGTGGGTGCAGCGGTATGACGAGATTTAAAACTCGGCACACCTTTTGCTCAATCTAGACCTCCTAGAAGAAACAAGGGACAAAGCCCGACTTCGGATGGCAGCGTACCGACAATGGGTCGCCCGATATTACAATGCACGGGTGAAGCTGAAGAATTTCCGCCCTGGCAACTTGGTGCTGCGCTAGGCCGAGGCGTCTCAACCCCGGGAGTGCGGCAAGCTCTCGCCAAACTAGGAAGGCCCTTATAAAGTGGCCGAGGCCCTCTCACATGGGGCCTACTATCTCGAGGACCTGGATGGCGCCAGGTTCCCCCGAACATGGAATGCTTGTAATTTGAGGAGATACTACTAATGATGTAAGTTTTTCCTCCACTAAAAATAAAGACTTTCCTTTGTACAACGAGTTGTTTGCCTTATAGGAACATCGCCGCCCGGGGCCCGGCTCTCCGGGAAGCCCGCCTCGAGCCCAGCTCCAAGGCATCCAAGACCTGAGAAGCCCTCAGGCACTCAAGCCTCGAGCCTAGCTCCGCGGCATTCAAGCCCGGAGAAAAGTCCTCCGGCACCAAGACCTGAGAAGCCCTCAGGCACTCAAGCCTCGAGCCCAGCTCCGCGGCATTCAAGCCTGGAGAAAAGTCCTGCGGCACCAAGACCTGAGAAGCCCTCAGGGACTCAAGCCTCGAGCCCAGCTCCGCGGCATTCAAGCCCGGAGAAAAGTCCTCTGGCACCAAGACCTGAGAAGCCCTCAGGCACTCAAGCCTCGAGCCAGCTCCTCGGCATTCAAGCACGGAGAAAAGTCCTCCGGCACCAAGACCTGAGAAGCCCTCAGGCACTCAAGCCTCGAGCCCAGCTCCTCGGCATTCAAGCATGGAGAAAAGTCCTCCAACACCAAGACCTGAGAAGCCCTCAAGCACTCAAGCCTCGAGCCCAGCTCCCCGGCATTCAAGCCTGGAAAAAAGTCCTCTGGTACCAAGACCTGAGAAGCCCTCAGGCACTCAAACCTCGAGCCCAGCTCCTCGGCATTCAAGCCCAGAGAAAAGTCCTTCGGCACCAAGACCTGAGAAGCCCTCAGGCCAACCAAGTCCCGGGGACCGGCTCCTCGGTCGTGACCAGCTCTCTGGTCGGCACGTCTCCGAGCCCAGCTCCAAGGCGTCCAAGCTCTTGAGCCATGTCCTCAGGCAACCAAGTCCCGGAGACCAGCTCCCCGGCCAGCACATCTCCGAGCCCAGCTCCAAGGCGTCCAAGCTCCTGAGCCATGCTCTCAGGCCAACCAAGTCCCGAGGACTAGCTCCCCGGCCGGCACGTCTCCGAGCCCAGCTCCAAGGCGTCCAAATTCCTGAGCCATGTCCTCAGGCAACCAAGTCCCGAAGACTAGCTCTCCGGCCAGCACGTCTCCGAGCCCAGCTCCAAGGCGTCCAAACTCCTAAGCCATGTCCTCAGGCAACCAAGTCCCGGAGACCAGCTCTTTGGCCAGCACATCTCCGAGCCCAGCTCCAAGGCGTCCAAGCTCCTGAGCCATGCTCTCAGGCCAACCAAGTCCCAGGGATTGGCTCCCCGGCTGGCACATCTCTGAGCCTAGCTCCAAGGCATCCAAACTCCTGAGCCATGTCCTCAGGCAACCAAGTCCCAGGGACCAGCTCCCCGGCTGGCATGTCTCCGAGCCTAGCTCCAAGGTGTCCAAGCTCCTGAGCCATGCTCTCAGGCCAACCAAGTCCCGGGGACCAGCTCCCCGGCCGGCGCGTCTCCGAGCCCAGCTCCAAGGCGTCCAAGCTCTTGAGCCATGCTCTTAGGCCAACCAAGTCCCGGGGACCAGCTTCCCGACCGGCACGTCTCCAAGCCCAGCTCCAAGGCATCCAAGCTCCTGAGCCATGCTCTCAGGCAACCAAGTTCCGGAGCCCAGCTCTCCGGCCAGCACGTCTTCAAGCCCAGCTCCAAGACGTCCAAGTTCCTGAGCCCGACCTCTGAAGATCAAGCCCCGAGCCTAGCTCCAAGGCATTCAAGATCTGAGAGACCCTCAGACACCCAAATCCGAAGCCGACATTCTCCGGCATCGGAGTCTCGAGCCCAGCACCAAGGCGGTGAGGCTCAAGCCCATGTAAGATAAAGCTCCCCTCTCCGACCTCCCCGCACTGAAAGAGAAGGAAAAAAAGGAGAAGAGAAGAGGAGAGAAGACATTCACACCATAAAAAAAAAAAAAAAGGGAGGAAGACACATTAACAGAAATATTCTTTATTAATTAGAAGGAATGCCTTACATTATCTCCCGGGCCCTGACAAGCTAGGTAGCCCGGTCCAAGAAAAGAAAAAGAGAAACTTTTTTACAAAGGTCCTATCCTATGGAGCCGGCTCCTTCCCTGGGCGGTGATCGGCCGAGACCTCTCCTTCTTCCATCTCCACCACAGGGACACGTTCCTGAGCAGCCTCCGCCAGAGGGGCAGGTTCAGTTGCTACTACCGAGGGGACCGCCTTAGCTGTCTCTGCTTGCGGCGCCGGTCCGGTCGTCGCCACAACCGAGGCCGCCTCAACAATATCCTGGGCTGCCTTTGGGGGAGCCCCGGCTGGAGCAGCTCTTTGCCCTGCTGCAGCCACCACCGGAGCTGGGGCATTCTTGCCGGGAGCCCGGAGCGCAGATAGTCGCTCCTCGGAAAGAATCCCTCGTAGCTGAGTGCGGCAGTAGGCGAATCCCTTGGCGAAGGAGTCCGTTGCTGCCTCTTTGAAGTCTTTTATATACTCCGGGGAGGCCTTGAAAGCGGCCACCGCGTCGGCGGCCTCCTTCCTTGCGGCCTCCGCCCGACGCCTCGCCTCCTCCAGCTGCTCCCCGACGCGTTCGGCCTGCCTGATCGCCAATGCCATCCCCTTCTCTGCGATCTCAGTAGAGCGATTGGCAGTGGTAGCCTTCTCCTCTGCCTCCGCAGCCCTCTTCTCCGGGATCGCCGTCCTCTTCTCAACTGAGGCGGCTTTGTCCCTCGCCGCCTCCGACTCAGCCCGAAGTTCTCTCAGTCGGGTCCTCTTTGATTCGAGCTCTCCCTCGAGCTCCTTCTTGGTCCGGACGGTGTCAGCGACCTCGGCCTGGAGGCTTTTGACCTTGAGGTTAGCCTCCCGGGTCTCCTCATCCTTTCGACCCGCCTCGACCTTCAGGGACTCGAGCTCCGCTTGTCGCTCTTTGTCCCTTTTCGCCCAGTTGCGGCAGTAGTCCTAGATGAGGATCAACTCTCTGCCTTGCTGCATTAAAAAGGGGATGTTAGCCACGGTGCTGAAAAAAGTCAAAGGAAATCGAGGCGAGCAAAAGAGAACTTACGGCATACAGATTGGCGAAGGACGAGCTGACGACGTCACCCAGAAGCCTCCCGCTCCCTTCCCGCCGGTCGCAGGACTGGACTGAAAAGTCCATCATCCACTCGGCGAGGTTGGGGTCCTTCATCAGGGAGACGTTGGGTCCCAGCCGGAAAGGGACTCAATGATAGTCCCTGTCTTGCCTTCCTGCCGGCTCGGGTCCCTCGGCGGTGGGAGGCACCTTCAGCGCCAGCTGCAAGCTCGGCGCCAGCTGCAAGCTCGGCGCCACCTTGGATTGCACTTGGAGTGCCGGCCTTGCTTCTCTCGGCCCGTCGTCCTCCTCGACATCGACAATGTCTGGAGTGGGGACTTCTACCCTGGTGGCAGCGGCGGCCGACCTGGCACGGACGACCACCTCGGGCTCGGGCACCGGGACCGGACCGTGCTACCCTGAAGGCTCGTGGATGGACTCGGCCGCCCTCTTCCGCCTTCATTCTAGAATCGGTGCATCCGGCCCGGCCTGCACCGGCCTCGCACCATCTTCGGCATGAGCCCTCATCGGAGTGGGCTCGCCGGCCTTGGCTGCCTGCTCTCGCTCCTCGGAGAACGAGAGCAGCTCGTCCATGGAGAATTTCATCTCTGCATCGGAGAAGACATGGTCAATCCCAAGGAAAAAGAAAAAAGAAAAAAAAAGAAGAAGAAGAAAAAAAAGAGAAGAAAAAATGATGAAGAAAGAAAACAAAAAGGGGGTGGCCAAGTCGAACTCACCCGACTCCTGCGCCGAGCCGACCCCGGCCTTGCAGAAATTCTGCTCCGACAGCAAGACCTCAAGTGAGGGGATCTCGGCCAATCTGAGCAGCTCGTATAGGTCGAGGTCGGCTGCTTCGACGGGGGAGTTCTTATTGGGAGACCAATCTGGGTCGCTCCAAACCCAGTCGATCCCCTTGACCGAGACGAAGAAGTATCTACTCTTCCATCCCTTGATGGAAGAGGGGAGCTCGAACCTAATCCCTCGAGGATGAGAAGAAAGGGACCACCACCCGTCCTCGGTAGGGTAGCGCTTCAGGGTGAAAAAGATCCTAAATAGGGAGAAACGAGCAACAACCCTGTGGAAGTGACACAACGATGAAACAAAAAATCATTCTGATAGCATTGGGGACCAACTGGGCTGGGACAAGTCGGTAGTTGGTCAGGAAGGAAAGGAAGAAAGGGTGGACAGGAAATCGGAGACCCCCGGCGAAGGCCTCCTCATAGAAAGTGATTCGCCGAGGGCCACTAGATGTGACCCGCTCCCCCGGATGAGGAGCAGAAAGATGAACGGACTCGGGAATGCCGTAAGCACCCCGGATGGCCACAAGATCCTCGACAGTGATCACCGAGGCAATCCCTCCGGGACCTATTGACCGAGAAGGATCGGGTTCAGGAATGGAAGCAGAAGGAGCAGGAAGGAGGGCCAAGCGAGGTGGAGGAGAAGACCCAGGTTCCCTAATGGCTACCGGACCATGGAAGGGTCTCCTACTAAACTCATAACGTGTCGCCTCCATTTTCTCGTCGGAGGAAAAAGGAGTCCTCGGCCGGGAAGGTCCGGCCTCGGCTTGGCAAGAAGGACGGAAGTTCGGACCGAAGCGATCCATGGAAGAAGAAGAAGAAGATGGTGAAGGAAGACTTACGACGACCCCTAGTCGACGAGAAGGGAGAAGAAGAGGGAGCTAACCTGCTAAGGTCCTAGGAGAACGATGACGGCCGGGGACGGAGAGGGAGAAGACCACTGTACGACACCGGGTGGGAAAAATTCGAAAGAAAGTAAGTTTCGAAAGACCTACCTTTCTTTTTGAAGCAACCTACGCCCGACCATACCGTTACGACTCCCCCAAGAGATGCTTGCCACGTATCGCCGATCGATGGGGCCAACACCCCAATCCGACCGCGATTGCCCTAACTTCTATGCCCGCCATAACTGCTCCCTAGACGTGGCTGCGTGGCGCCCCCGCACTGGCTCAAAGGACCATCGAGCAAGGCACCGCCGATATCGATCATTATTGTACCAGATTTCTCCACCTTCCCATGACAGCACCGCAATTACTCCCTTCGCCCCAAGCGCCGCGGGCCAACGGGCCTCGGGAGTGGGAGGCAAATGATGTGGCTGGATTGCTGACGTGGGGCGGGGAGACTGACGTGGAGTCCCCATCGGACACCAAGCTGGGTTTTCAACATAAGCCCCTTCGCCGGGCTGGGCTCCTCCGGAGCAACGAGGCCGCCTGCCGAAGCCGAGCTCCATCCTCCGCCAGGTCGGTCCCCGCCGGGTCGGGATGCCTAGGCCGGAGCCAAGTATGAGTCCCCACCCAAGGCGGACCCCTTGAGGTCGGGCCCCGTGGTCGGGAGTCGAGCTCAAGGCTCCTCCGCCACGAGGAGCCCTACTTAGGTCGAATCCCCTGGGCTGATCGGCACCCCGTCCATCTCCGTCAGGTCGAGCTCGTCCGAAGCCGAGTTCCGCTGGTCCGGAGTCGAGCTCAGCCCTCCTCCGCCCAGCCGAGCCACCTTAAAGCGAGCCCGGCGGAGGCGGGCCCCACCTTTCCAGCTCGATCCCCAACTCAGACAGAGGCACCAACCACCAAGAGTGTGGCGCTTCCTCTCCAAGGACAACGGCGAACCTCCCGAGGGCCGTACAGCAGCGCTAGCCATGCCGCCATTAATGCCCACTGCCGTCACTCACACCAGAAAGAAAGGAAACTCACACCAAGGCGCCATGCCCTCCACCGACCTGCCGTACGACCAGGAAAAAGTTCCAACCGGAGGACACAGGTCCCGAGAACGGCAACCCACTAACCGAGGCCCTACCAGACTTCCAACAGAGGGAATGTCAGAGGCATATAGAAGCTTCCCCGGCCATCTGACAGAAAAGGTATCCCATCTACGGCACGATACCTCGTCGCACACATCTGACAGCATGGAAAGATCCCAAGGCAAGCCAAAGTAAAAAACCAAGCCAGGGTAAGTCAAAAGTAAGCAAATACAGAAAAATAAGGAAGAGAGGCCAGACAAAGGGAGACGACCACCTCGACCACCACCGCTCCCAGTTCACTCTCATTTCTATACACACTACACTCAATCCTCCTAGCATGGAGCTCATCCAGAGGGGCTCGACCAGAAAGATCTATTTTTCTGGATTGTCACTGACCTGACCATCGAAACGCCCCCGCCGGAATCCCCGGTCCAGATCACTGACATTGTTTGTTGCAAGTCCCGAGGCACCGAACGCATTCCGAGCAGGCGGACGTGCGACCCCGACACCATCAGCAGCTACGGGCCACGATAATTCGGGCGGCAACACGTATCATTGATAATATCATTTCTAATAAGTTATCTATATTCTTAATATATTTTACTATACATTATTTAAAAAAAATTATTTTTTTTTCATGCTGGGGCGTGACAATAATAGACCGAATGGGCGTTTGTAGCCGAACTGCTGGAGAAGCTATACTGTCAGCTAGCACAAACGACATGGAAAATAGTGAATCAACCAATCGACGAATCCATGACTAAACAATTAATAACGAAAGATAGAGAGAGAGTCGAAACGATAACCAGAAAGCCAGACCATTTTATGTAGAAGCCTATGCCGATAGCTGAGGACAACGCAATAAAAACGGAGGCCGTCTGCTATGGATAGCAGGAACGATACACCGCACGCATGCAGTGCATCGCGGATACCAGAAAGAACCCGCACTCTAAAAACAATCAACACCAAAGAAATACTGATAAAGAGGACACAGGAACATCTGGTTTGAGACAATTATTTAATGGTTTGTCAAGCGACTAATGGTTGAAGGGTTGCCTTCATCTCGCATCCACTCCGAAAAATTGATATTGAGAACATACCCGGGAATCATATCAACATCACCTTTATTATTATAAAACTGTGTATTCATTATAAAGAACAGGGATAAATACAACCTAAAAAATTTGATAAAATAAGATCCCTAAGCTGTACAGAGATATCATGCCAATCCGATCAAAATACAAAACCTGAATGCTGAGCTACAAAGGATGCCACCCAGTCAGCAGCTAAGTTAGCCTCCCTGTAAATATGTCTAATCAAGATCCAGGAGCAACCCTGAAGGAGCAGCCTAATATCCCGGACAATAGGATGAGCCACCGGATCCGTCGAGGAGTGTGAGATCCAGGATATGACGGTGACAGAGTCGAGTGAAAGTCCTCCAGCAACCAGAAATCCAAGACGGGAGTCCCGAAGAACAAAACCCGCCCCACCCAATCTACAGCGAAGGCTCCCATCAAAGCTAACAGTAACGAACGACGGAGGAGGGGGTTTCCAGGTAATAAAAATCCTACATGACGCTCTACGAGCGAAAAGGAAATCCCAGATCTCCGAAGAAATCACCGTCATCCTCCAGAACTCCACAGCTGCACTCCTGGCTCGCTCCACAACCATATTGGGAAAGCTCCTCACGAAAGCGAATATATACTCGTTCCTAGAAATCCATATGTGATATACCGATAAGCAATAAAGGAAGTCTGAATAGTCGAAGACCTCATGAGACGAGTATAGAAGGAGTCGAGATCCTGATCCGACTGGGAGGATAAGTCGGAGAAGACTGCCAATCTCCAAATCATGATAGCTCAACTGCACTGAAATATAGCATGCAACTGCGACTCTCCACGATTCCGACAAAAAGGGCAGTCATAACTAATATGAATACCTCTAGATATCAAGAACTCACAAGTAGGGAGTTTATACTACGTGAGTTTCCAAATGAACAGAGGAACCCTGGGATGAACAGGTAGGATCCATATCCACCGGTAGCTCCGATTCAAATCAGGCTCCCAGGAGGGAGGAGGAATTAGGTCCGCAATCGGCACTCGAGAAGATGTGGTACAATGCCATACTCTGGTGTCCGAGCACGGATGGAAAGGATCCTGAATCCGAGAATATCCCCAAATATAGAAAGAACCACATCCCTATCCCAAGTGGTATGTCCCAACTGAAAAAGCTACGCTATGGTAATATCGGGAGGCATAAGAACCGATAAGTAGGTGGGCCATCGAATCAAAGGAATATCCGATATCCATGGATCATGCAAGACACTGATCAATCAGCTATCACCAATCACCCAAGACAGATGAGGGATAATGAGTAGCGCCCTCGCAAGCATCTCACGCCAAATAACCGAAGATCTCCTAGGAGGAGGAGGGAGATCCCCAGGATCCATTGGAATAGGACCATATTTGGCCCTCATGAAAGAAGACCAAAAACTATCCGAGCAAAATAAAAACCTGGCGACATGTCTAGATAGCAAAGCCTCTCTCCTGTCAATAAGAGAAAGAACTCCCAACCCTCCACTCTGCATCGGCCTGTAGACAATCTCCCGTCTCATCAGGTGGATTCTTCTCCAGGTCGCAGAAAAATCCAACAGAAAGGAACGAATCATATGCTCAATCTTGCTAATTACATCCTTGGGAATGAAGGCATTAGAAAGCATATAAATTGGTAAAGAGGCAAGGACCGAGCGAATGAGAGTAAACCTACCCATAGCCGATAATGATCGAGCCTGCCAGCCCGCTATCGTATCTATCACCGTCGCCAGTAACGAAGCACACTCATTTCTGGAGAGCCTAGCTCCAGATATGGGGATGTCAAGATAATGGAGGGAACCCTGGCGCTCCTGAATATCCATAATGTGAAGGATCCTGTCCCAGAGAATAGAAGGCGTTTTAGGACTAAAATGAACTCTCGATTTGTTGAAGTTCACCCTCTGACCAGATGCATAGCAGTAGTGCTCGACTACTCTCCGAATCCCCTGGCATTAGTAAGGGATGCCGGACCAAGAAGTAAACAGTCATCCGTAAATAGGAGGTGCGAGATAGGGGAAGCACCTGGAATTGGGGTATAAGGATAAATTTCTGATGCCCTCGCAGCTTCCGAGAGAGATCTGGAAAGGTAGCACAAATAATAAATAAATATGGGGATAGGGGACAACCTTGCCGGAGGCCATGAGTGGATTGAAAGAAATCCAAAGGAGAGCCATTGAGCATAATTAAAAAAAGATGGAGTTGTAATGCAGGCCTTAATTTTTGAGATCCATCCATAGTGAAAGCCAAAGTCCTCCATAGCTTTGTAGAGGAAGGTCCAATCAACACAATCGTAGGCTCTCTCCATATCCAACTTGATAGCCATGAGACAGTGTCGCCGAGATGCGCGATGGAGATCATGCATAAATTCCTGAGCAATAAGAATATTGTCCGATATACTGCGACCCCCAATAAAAGTACCATGCTCCAGGCTAATCAGCTGAGGAAGAACCACTTTCATTCTGTTCGCCAGCAATTTGGTGCACACTTTATATAGTGTTCCAGAGGCTGATCGGCCGAAAGTGAGATAGCTAGATTGGATTAGCATGCTTGGAAATAAGGACGATATAAGTCTGCTTCCAGTTAGAAGGCATAGTAGCCGTATTAAAGAAAAGCTGTATTGCAGCAACTATATCAATCCGAATAATAACCCAGAAGGCCCGAAAAAAAAGAAGGAAAGCCGTCAGGACCAGGAGCTTTATCCTCCGTAATGGACCAGAGCGCCGGTTTTACCTCCGTCTCAAGAACCTGAGTCAGAAATAAATTATTCTGGATAGCAGAAACAGAAGTCCGAGATGGAAAGGAATTAGTAAAACAGGAGATAGTAGAAGGAACAGTCCACCTAGCGGCGAAGTAATTTTGAAATTCTGTTCTAATATCAACTTCATCCTCCATCCATCCCGTCTGATCGAAGTAAAGAACTCGGATCCTATTTGTATGTCTCCTGATTATTGTGGCATTATGGAAATAACGGGTATTCCTATCCCCCTCTCGTAGCCACTGGATCCTGGATTTTTGTATCCAGAGCACCTCCTGATTCTGTAACAGAGAATGATGACGAGCTAAGAGGCCCCGCAGAACTTCCAGGTCCGCTTCAGACAGTAAGCCATCAGTGTCCTCCTTAACCTGCAAAGAAAGAATGGAAGCTTCTACCATTTTGATATGGTTCATAAGATTGCCAACCTCCACCCTGTTCCAGCTGATCAGCCGTCTCTTGAGAAGATTGAAACTCCTGGTGATTCTGTAGGCAGCATCACCCCGTACAGGCATCGCTCAGACCTCTCTAACAATATCTTTTGTCTTAGGATAGGAGAGCCAGAACTTCTCGAATCTAAAAGGCAGCGATCTCCTGGGAGAGGTATTCAAAGAAAGAAGAATAGGAGCATGATCGGAGGCTATCCGACTAAGATGGCGTACCTTATGCTCAGGATAGATGGAGATCCAAGAAGGGATAGCATAATATCTGTCCAGTCTCTCCCATACTCTGGCCTGACCTGATCGGTTATTATACCAGGTATAGCAAGGACCCAGGAACCCTAAGTCCAACAGACCATTATCCTGGATGAAACTGCAAAGCTCCCTAGTGCCCACATCCTGGACAAAGAGTTTACCATCCCACTTGTCCTGCAGTCTATCAATAGAGTTGAAATCCCCAGCTACCACCGTGGAAATCCCCTGTTGAATCAATACATAAGCTTTCTCCCAGACCGTCCTTCTCTCTATGTACGACGTACTTGTATAAACGCCACAGAGAAACCAAGAAGGTCGGTCAGGCTCAGTAACGACAATCGCAACAAGTTGAGTGGAGCGGTGAAAAACATCAACCCTCACCGCAGCCTTGTCCCAACTGACAATAATACCCCCAGCAAGCCCCTAAGAAGGCACAGAGAAAAAACCCCACTTCATGGAAAAACGACGCCTGAGGCCATCGAGACTTGGACCAGTAATCCTTGTCTCCAGCAACACAGATCCGAGGATTATACACCTGAAGATACCTATGATAAGTAGATAGAAAGGAGGGTTTTTTAGCCCCCCTTACATTCCATACAAAAACATTCATAAAGTAGGAAATCAAACATGGGAGTCAGACCCCTGTCCGGCCTCCTCCCCTTGCACAGCAACCACAGTCTTCGAGCTCCCAGGAGTCTTTTCCCCCATCTTCCCAGCTTCACCGATGAAACCCGGCCTTCCTGTGTTAGGCCCCACCGAGGCAAGAGCATTTTTTACCTTGTTACAAAGTTGCCCATGATCCATTTGAGAGCTGTCAACCAATCCAATCAGACCCCCAAGTTTATTAGGTCCTGGAAGCTGAGGGACAATAGGGCTCTTTCCTGAGACTGTTGTACTCCCAATGGACAGATCCTCAGCCATACGGGATCCCCCCTCTCGTCCAGACTTCTTTACTCCCCCCAACACCCCCCTGGTTTCAGTTCTCCCCTTCGGCCAACAACACCCAGAAGAGCAGACCCTATAGAAGGGCCCTTGGAGACTGTCGGTTGCTTCCCTGAAGCTGGCAACATACCCTCCTCCTTCCCAGTTCCCCTCCGTTCCTTCGCAGTAAATGGTACTGCACCCCCAGTACCGGCATTTTTCTCCCCTGTTCCCACTAATACCCCAGGGGGCACAACAGGACCCAGCAGCCGAACGCCCCCTTCAACCCCCACCTCCCGAGGTTGCCCTGTCCCCCTGAGAGACGGTGGGATAGCCTCCATGGCCCTCTTCCCCTCCTCCGAACCTACAGCCTCAGAGACCGGCAAGAGCCATGAAGAGTTAATCAGCAAAGAACCCCCCTCATAGAGCACCGAACCCTCAGAAATGTGCTCTAATCCCTCCCTCTCCAACCCCAGTTTTCCCTCCACCCTCCGCCATTCTTTTTTAACTTCCCTCTTCCTTCCATCGGAGGACCCCGTTGGTGCAATAGAAGAGATCCCACCCTGACCACCTTGTTCCCCCCCCTCATTAACATTCATAGTAGGGGAAGGAGTGCTAACCTGGTCCGCCGGAGCAGAGGAAGACTTAATGGAGGAAGGAGAAGAAGACCTAGATGGGCTCCTGCTTCGCTTGAGGGAGACAATGCCCACTTCCACCATCTGTTGGTCCTTGTGGCCCTCCTCAGGCGGGACAAGTTACATGCTGTCCGCCAAGGCTGTGAAAAAGCTCCCCGAATCTTTCTGAGAGCCCCCACCCTCTGACAAGTCAGAGGCTGAGGCTTCCGGCAATCTTCTATAGGCAACTTTGAAGGGCTTTTGCCATCCCTCTGAGTCAGGTGGCGAGCTCGATGTAGAGAAGCGGCAAGTAGGAGAAGACCTGGTGGGGGAGGATGACAGAGGATCGGACGAGGACACCGGAGCCTTACCTCGATCCGAAAACAGTGGCGCCTTCCCAGTCGTGCCCTCCAGACGAGGTTGGCGCATCCTCGCCGTAACAAGCCAAGGTCCGAACGGGAGGTTCTCTTCCTCTCCCAGCATTTCAGGCCCCTGAGCACCTGAGTCAGCTCCCTGGTTGGCAGCCACCTCCTGCTCCACCACCAGGTTATCATGACACAGAGTAGAAGGTCGAGAAGCTGTCCTCTTACTCTCCTCCCGGTACTTACAGGCTTCCAGCACATGCCCCATTCTCCCGCACCGGAAGCACACCAGCGACAGGTTCTCGTAAACAAACTGCTACCAGAAAGCGGTGCCCCCTTGATCAACACCCTTGGGAGCAGCGGCTTGGTGGCATCAATCTCCAGCCGGACTCTCGCGAAGCCCGTTTTCCGCTTCAAATCCATAAAATTGTCAAGGGATAAGGGAGTACCTGCTTCTCCAGCCACTGCCAAAATTGCCGAAGTTTCCCAGTACTCCAGCAACATGTCCGGCAGCCGCATCCAGACCACAGTAGTGTTAACTGGGCTCCTCCCTGGATGGAAATCTGCTCGCCGTGGCATCAATGCCATCAACTGGCCTCCAACGTACCACGGGCCAGATTGCAATACCCTAGAATAGAGCTCCTTCGTTCCCACCCGCACCACGACGTGGTCTTCCCCCACCGGGAAGACATCTGGTTCAGTGGGAAGCTGCAGCTTAAGTCGGATGTCCTTTCCCACTCGGGCCATCAGAACCCTGCATCCGAGACTGCAGAAGATGACGGCAAGCCCTTCTCATTTACTCCAAGCTTCGTCCAGAAAGGAATCATGCATCACCAGCACTTTGGTGAAGCTCTACTGGAGTCGCTCAACCTCCTTTTTCATGAGCTTATACAAAATTTACTATGACAACCACGGTGGCCCATACAAAATCTCCGCCCATGACCGCTCCTTTCCATCCTTTTCTTTGGATTCAATTTTTTTGAAACCCAAACTGCCGACGGATCAAAAATCCACTAGCACTGCAATCTCGAACAAGAAGATAATGGCACCAAACTCTACCCACCGAACACCCTGAAAGCAAAGAAAAAAACCAAGAAAACGATGGCACGAAAACCAATAAACTCCGACAGCTCCTAAAGCACAGTAAAAACATGAAAAAGTAACCTTGTCACATCAAGCTTTCCCATAACCAAATAGTCTTGCCACTGAAAAGATGATTTTTTCCCAAATCTCCTGATCCAGAAGGCGAAATCTGATTAGAGTACTTTTAAAATAGGAATTTCTAAATGCAAAGGAGATACATGTTAATAACTGCATTTGTTTTTGTAAATTCTGCCAGACCCAGAAGCATAGGCCAGAGAGAGGGAAGGGATAGAGCATGAGCGAGGGGAGGGAGAGTATGCGGAGGCTGCACGTCCCAATGGCTACTGGAAGGAAAAATTAAAAAGTCTCTTGAGGTCGTCTTCTTTTTTTTTACCCATTCCTACAGGGATTGGGCGCCATCAACCCCATGTGTCCTGTCTCCCTCTCATTCCATTGCTCTGTCTAACGCGCCACTCTTCATCCACCTACCCTGCCGGAGGATTCTCCAGCAGGATGTTGCCAAAAAAATATTAAGACATACATTAAAAAATTATAAATATTATTAAATAAAATTAATAAAAAAAATTATTATAAAAAATTACAGAAGGCATATAGAAAATAGTAAAATCAAAATATCAAATCTAAAAACGTGCAAGGCACTGTTCTAAAACATTTTCATCCCTGGTACGGGAATAATCAAAAACACCATCTCAATATATGATCATGATTCCGTCGCCTGCAAGTACAACCATGATAGAAGTTGATGAGAATTCTTTCAACATCCAAAAAGAAGAAATTTTTGCAATTGAAAACATCATGAAAAAATTTGAAGAGCAGAAAAATTTATAAAAAGCTAGGAATAATTTTTGATGATTTAAAATAGTCTAGAATGGCTTACTACTTACTGGACAAGGATCCAAGAGGACCTTTTTATCGCAATCAAATCTGATCATTTGAGTTTTTATTGACTGATTAAAGCATGTAATAAAAAATCCAATGACCAAATAATTAAAATTATAATGATCAACTAATTAAAAGCCCAACGATCAAATCATTAAATAGCCCAACGATCAAATCAAAAAATTTAATGGTCATATAATTAATATATATATATATATCAATTATTAAAGAAAATTTTGGATTTTATAAAAATTTTCCTAAAGATACAAAGAAAAGTGAAATTTAGAAAAAAAATGTCAAAGACATCTAGATAGTGTAAAAAAATGTACATGCAACAAAGAAGAGGTTAAGCAATACTGCACCAACATAAAATCAAAAGCTTAACAGCTACAGGAAAATAGGACAAAAGCAGTAGAAGAAGAGGACAATAAATTAAGTTCCAAACATCTGGAAAGCACGAAAGCAGGAAAACAATAATGAACAGCAAGTCCTCATAGCTAACAATGGCACAAACACTATCAACTCCAACAAATTGTATATCCCACTCACCTTGCCTTGGTTATTACATTAGTGCAACAAAAATTTCTTCTGCTCCCTTCGTACAGGTCTTCCATGGACACACACAGTGTAATACATCCAAGGCACCTAAACCACCTGCCACTCCATGTTGAAGATAGTTGAAAGAACTCACCCAAAATAATTTCTTTTTTTATTTTTTTATTTTCATATATAGTATATCTATGTCCATCACTCCTAATATTCAGGCCCTTCTTTCGCTCCACATTAATGAGTGTCCATAATTATATTTGCCAGGCACTTATTTGTATGCGATGTGCGAATATATGTACCCCCTATCTTGTTTTATTCCAACTCTGGAACTCATACTTGTTCACTACTGTAGCATCCATGACTGAGTTACCATCTTTCAGTTACAAAGCCTATGACAAGAGCAACTTTAATGTTTCAAACTTAATTCTTGGAGTTATTGTTAGCCTTTTACACAACCGTAAAAAACAATTTCCTTTCATTTGCAGAACTTTAGCTTTGACCATATTTTAATATGAAAGAAATTAAAGAAAACCCAAATGACATCAAGAAGGATTTTATTGTCAGACTGTGCGACTCAGAAGCATGCTAGAGAAAAAAACTGATAAGCAATTTCTTAATTTCTTAATAGTTCCATTTTTTAATGGAGTTTTGACGAAGAGACATCCAAAGTAAAATTAGCTAAATCTGCTTTCTTTTTATATTTATGAATATTTTTGGCAACTACAGCATAATAACTTCAGCAGACGTGGATGGATGCAACTGCAGATGGCAATGCCATTTGAGCAAAGAAGAGATGAGATATTGATCCATGCAGTGCATTCAACCATGTTTCTTTTTTATTAATTTGATCTTGTCAAACTCCAATACAAGATCAGGATCCTCACAATAGGACATCATATTGGAGATCTACATACAAAAATAAGTATCTTGCACTTGCAAATTTGTCTGCTGCAGTCTTGCCCAAAAAATCTTTCAAGATTGAAAGGTTGTTAGTTTAAGACCAGATGCAGATGTGAGAAGATATTGATTTATCACTGCGTTTAAACCTCACAATAAAGTCTCCATTGTGAAGTTCTGGGAACAGTGAATCCAAAACAATGGAAATATGCCCTCTCTATGATTCCATGTTAATCCTAAAGCTTTCCAATGGCTGCAAATTATATCCTCGTGGTTTAGCTACCAACCCTCCAAAAATAAGTATTCATGTTTTGACAGCATAATATTTGCATGCTTCTTAGCCCCAAGGCCTTGTTATATTTTCAGGATGGAAACAAAATTTATGAAACCAAATCTGCAAGAGTGACCTTATCATGAGGAATAGGATAATCATTTCTATTGACAATTTCGAAGACCATATTATAAGAGATGCCAAAGGATGAGGATACCAGGCAGTTAGAGTTATGGCCTTTTGCTTTGATCTTTCCACAGTTCTTCGAATCTTGAGGAGTCAGTACAATTGGAATATTATGGGAGGACCAGCCAAGCCAACCCATTTACCTGGCCCGCCTTATAGGCGGTTACCAGATAAAGTCGGAAAATCCTTACCCCGCCCCATCTCTCTTCCTCTCCTCCCGTCGCCCTCCCTCCTCCTCCTTTCTCTCTCTGGCATGCGTGGCTTTTCTCCCTCCCCCCTCTCTCCCACAAACTCTCCCTCTTCTATGTTCTATCCCACAATCCCAAGTTTTTTTTCTTATTCTTCTCTTTTTCTTTTCTTCTTTTCTTCCTTTGTGGGTTCGTCATCACCATCTTCTCTTCCTCCTTGATTCAAGAAAACAGAAATTTTATTTATTTTTTATTTTTTTATTGTTAATTTCTGTTTTGAAGAGGGATTAAATCCCATCCTTTTAGGTTGATGTTCAATAAGGGATGGCATGGCCATCCTTTGTTTCACCAAAAGAGGAAAAGCCTCTTTCTCCTTCTCTTTTGGCTGTAGGTACAATCCTCTACTTACCCTCTTTCTTCCTCTCATGAGCAAGCCATGGCTCTTTGCCCCTATTCCTCTCTCTATTTCTTAGATTGAGCCAAATAATGCCCTTAAGCCTATGATCAATTTTAATCAAAGATTAATCTTTACTTTAATCATTTATAGGTGGACAGCGACTTGAGTTTGGAGAGGATCAGCGTAAGGTCTCTCCTGACATACTAATTAAAGTAAATCCAATCCATTAATTAAGCTAATTATTGATTATTATAACAAAGATAGAGTTGATAAGTTAGATTTTAAAAATTTAAGAAATTAGACAAAGAGAATAATTAATGAATTTCATGGTACTGAATATTGATTTGGAGTTGACCATATGTTCTAGGCATGTGGCAAATCTGATTGAAACATTGGATGAATTTTGCTACTATTTAAAGTAAGAAATTCTAACCATAATCACCGGCATGATATGTTATATGTTGGAAGTATGAATTTTACATCTTTACATATAAATTTTGATTATATCTAAAATTGATTCTTTAATGTATCAAATTGTGCTTGATTATGATAAATATATCATCATAAATAATTTATATAATAATAATGACAATAACGATAAACGAGAAAATATTTGTAATGATTTAAATATTTGGCATTTAGACTAGTCACGATTTCAGTATAGCCTAACAATGGACAGATACGTGACATATAGATTGAGGATGGCCTGGCTACAGGCAAATACATGATATATATATTGAGGATGGTCTAGCTACGGACAGATACATGGCATACATATTGAGGATAGCCTAGCTACCGGTAAATACATGGCATGTATATTGAGGATTGCCTAGCTACGAGCAGATGTATGGCATATATATTGAAGATAGCTTAGCTACAGGTAGATATGTGGTATATATATATATATTAAGGATGGCCTAATCATAGATAAATATATGATATATATATTGAGGATTGCCTAGCTATGGACAGATACGTAGTATGTATTTTGAGTATGGCCAGTCACGGACAGAAACGTGACCGTGAACAGTCCAAATGTCGAAAAAGTCAGATCTGACCTATAATAAAAATGTTATAATAATAACACTAATAATGAAAGCGATAAAGAGAGCAATATTAATAATGATAATGATAATTAACTTAATAATTATGCTAAAAAGTTGTAACAGCATTTAAAATAAAGTTATACTTGAATGAAGTTGATTTTCTGGATATGTATAATAAGCATATTAGTGCTGATGTTTAATGGGATATGGTATATAATTGAATTATTTACTGTGCAACTTGACATCCATGTTGGTATCCTTGTAAAGATAATTATATGAATAATTGAATATTTAATTGGTGAGATGTGAACTACAGTTTTTTTCAATACGTATATTTGTAGAAAAATTGACATCATCATGATGCTTGTGTATATGCTTAGAAAATCCTTACTAAGCTATTAGCTCATATTATTATTCTATTTCTTTTTTAAAGCCATAGAACACCTGGCTAATGGGGTTGATTTGGAACTTTTTGTGAGAAAGTAGTAATAGTTTTGTATCTGATACTAAATATCTCTGAACCATGTATTATGAATAACTTAAATTTGCAGTAAAGCATAGTATGTAGTTTTCTTCAATTGTTTATCTCTTAATGTTGAATGCTTTGGTTCAAATTAATATGTCTTGTATATATTCTAAAGTTACACTCTAGGAAAATATGCAGCTATGTCACGTGGCCGATCCAGGTATGGGGTTTGGGGCGTAACATATTAAGTATGTGTTCTTATATGGTCCAAGCCTTTGTGCAAATGGCTATTAGAGGAAAAATCCTCTTTAATGATAGCTAGACTGAGGAAAAATCCTCGGGAAGAGTGCTCCTTTGGAGAGTAAGGCATTCACAAATAAAGAAAGAAAGACATGTTTACCAAAAAAAGAAAGAAAGAAAGAAAGACATTGATTTAAGGAGGGTTGGTGAAGAAAGAAAAAAAAGGCCCTTGAGAAGATGCAAAATAAGTTGAGAGAAACAATTTAGCAGTGCCCAGTCAATTGGAATTTATATACCTCGCTAGGATGGCGCACAAGGAGACTCATGAATAGTACAATATTTCCATAAGTGGCACTTGATCATTACAATTATACTGACATTCTGTCCCAACTCAATATATTCAGATCGAACAGACTAAATAAATGAAAAATCCACCACTATCTATCTCTGGCACTGTGATGAGGGATAACATGTCCTAGTTGGAAATTGTGATCAAGAATGTCAGGTTGAGAATATTTTTGCCTTAACATAAGAATATCCTACATTGTATTAATCCTACTCCTCAAGAGTAACTCTTCATCAGCATAACCGTACTTTAGGACTTGATTGTCTTGCCTCTATAAAGAGGGTCGGAATACACATCAACTATAATATATATTGCATTCTACATGGTTTCCATATCATGTCAACCATGTGCATATGAAACATGTGACAACATAATCTAAACTTAAAGAAGATCAATTCAAAATCACAAGAATGGCTGGACAACTTTGTCATGGTTTACAGTGACGTATGTTAATCCATTAAAGCCAAAAGAAAAGCAAGCGTATAGATGAAATTCACAGCCCGAGACATCTGAGAGTCTTATGAACAGATTCAAAAATCAACAATAGAGTTCTCTTTTAAAAAACTTAATAATTTTTTTCCAGCATGTAAATTGGGTGTTTTTTATATACTAATGCAACGGATCCTCACAAATGTTCTCAAGCAAGCATATATAGTCTTTGATAGACTAAACCTTGATAAAGACTGGCACAAAGGAAGTTATAAGCGTCTGACACATTAGCTAAATCTATAGCAGTGTTTTTTTATGCCAATAGCTCATAAAAGTTTTCAACTTTATATTATGGCTTTGTGAATCAGCTGAAGATAATAATACTGGTGTACTTCAAAATATTTTAGAAGTTCTCAGAATATGAACTTTTTAGTTAACCATTAGGAAGATCTGGAATTTTGAATCATAACAAAATATACAAAAACTGAGAATAAATAATTGCAACAAGTTCTGTAAGTTACTTCAGATACACTACTGTGTCGATTAATAAAATAAAAAGTTCTATAACTAATTCAATGAATTAGTCTAAGATCCTACAAAATCTCTAAATTTCTCTTATATGTACTTAAATTTCCAAAGAATAACAAGAACTAAACAAAAGAGCTTAGTTTACCGGTTTCATGAAGGCATCATGCTCCTCTTCGCCACCTATTCCATCCCTCCAAATGGCCCTGGCATCCTACCACCTCACCGCGACGCCGCCACCGCATCCATCCGCTCCGCCGGCAAGGACCACCGCGTGATCTCACAGGAATCGGCGGTCCGATCGGCGCAGCCACCAGCACATCCACTTCGAGAGCCATCGAGATCTAGGGAGAATTTGACCATCAGGACAAAGTAAGAGAGCTAAACCCTAGCAAGGCCACGTTAAGAGGAGGGGTTTTAGGCTTGCCGCGCACCTTCAATTGCGAATGCAGGCAATTGCGATGTATAGCACAGATTGGGGATTTCAATGGACTTTAATTGCATTGGCGCTGGCGATGCTCCTCCTCCCCTGAACGCTGCAAATAAATGGATTACATTGGCCCGTGATCCGAACGATCCGATCTATTTTATTTACATCCAATACAATTTATTTTTATATATTTATGAATCCAGATCGGATACTAAAATCAGATCCATTTTATTTTTCGAATCGAATCAAAATTTATTAAATTTAGACCTGATCCGATCCGACTCGAATATATTAATATTATTATGATCATATCTATTTGGATCTTTAAATTATAATTTAAAATTTATATCAAACTTATTTTTAACATACAAATAGAGTTATAATTATTTTTATATTTTAATTTATTTTAAAAATAAAATTATTTGTTATCTATTTTACGGTTAATAATAGTTGGTTATATAATAATTAAAATATTGTTATCTATATTTTATCTAGATCATATTTAGATCTAATTTTTTTTAGATTAGAACCATATTATTTATGGACCTGATCCAACCCGAATGATCCGTTGGATTGAAAATCCTAATAATGAACCCGATCCGACTCGACCCGATTTTCTAGTAGATTGGATTTAGATCTAATATTAGGACCCGATCAAAAAATCGAATCAGATCGGGACCATTCATGACCCGATCCGACCCGACCCATTTGCATCCCTACCTCCACCGCATCTCACGTTGCAAAGGGAGTAAAGAAATGGGAAGCGTCGGATAGAGTTGAGGGTAAGGTGGAATTTTGAGAGAAGGACCGAAGATGGGTGGAAAAAAGAAGGGAAGCTTAGATTTTTTTTTAAATAATAATAATCATCATCATCATCATCGACTGATTGAACAAAGCATCTAAGCCACAACATGAAAAATAAGTAAATTATTTTATTTTTTAATATATATGATTTTTTTATAAATAAAAGGGTGGAGAGATAAATCCTGTACAGCTATTCCATATACCATGTAGATTTTTGAAATCTTTTTTTATTTAAAAATAAATATATTAATATCATTAAGATGCGGATCGATGGAACAGAAATGAGGAAGAACTTGATATATATGATATAATTTTTGAAAATCTATCTGTAATTAAGTATGCATGGTAATTTTAGTTAATAACCTAATTTTGTCGTGAATCGAATGGGCTGGCCCATTTAAAATCCATGGCAGATATGATACCAGAGAAAAATATATATATATAAAAAGGATTTGAACCGAATATAGATAATAATATATTTTATTCCAAATCTAATTTGATTTAATTTTAATCTATTTTTTAAAAATATATATAATATTTTATAATATTTATATGGTGAACTTCTTATCCTATTCGATCTAACCTGGCAATTACGTTACTCACCAAACGCAACCTCAGATCTAGACAGGTACGAAGGAATCAAAAGTTCACACGCGGTTTCGAACGTGGGTTGGAGAAACTTGGAAACAATCCACTCAGAGCCCAGCGCAGTGCGTCTCACCCACGAGCCGGCATGTTTGAATACGCAGCCGTCCGAAACTAAAAATCAAAACTAAAAATAAAAACCGATCTCGGCGATGTTCCGTTGGGCTCAAGGCAGCAGTCACTCTCTACAGCTACGGTACTACAAGAAATTTATTTTTTCTTGGCCAACGTCCATACCACCGTAAGAAACCGGTTTGGCCAGTTCTTGGGACAAGGTGAGCAGAGGTCTTAGGAGTGCCACATATTTATTTATTTCACGACGGAATGTCCCTTTTAATGCCTCTTTTTTAATCATCTTACACCTGGCCCGGCCAAACTTCTTTTTAGTTAATTCATTTGCCTAATTTCTCTTTAATTAATTCACTTTACTTATTTTTTTTCTCCTTGATTTCGTTTTAACTAAGTTTTTTTCCTTAAATTTTCGTAGCATGCTTGCTGGCGAGAAAGAATACAGAGGAAACTTATTTTTTTATTTTCTATTTTTATTACCATAAAAAAAAACAGCATGTCTAAAATTTATATTGCTAAATCCCTTTTATTTTATGAAAAAAATCTTATTTTTTAAAAATTTTTTATTATAATAAATAATGCATCTAGTTTTAATAACTTATAAGAATTATCAAGTAAAATGATATCAAGTTTTTTTTTTGGTAGAAAAAAAAATGATAACATGTTGCTTGATGCAGTTTAAAGGATATGTCCAAGTTACAGAAATTTCATACAATAAAAAATTAAAATTTTATATATTTTTTATTATTAAATAATATCATATTCATTTTATTAATAATAAAATATAATGATTATTCTTGCCGGTTATCATCAGTATTATTTAGAATAACAACTATTGTAAAAAAAAGCTATTATGATGTTATAATGGCTACGTAACATTTTTTTTTGATAAAGAAAAGGGAATAGGGATAGAAAGATAAATCCCGGTGTAGCTATCCCTGCAGACTCCCAACCCGTCAAGTAATATTCGATGTAAGCGGCTTGGATTTGTACAAGCTTTTTCCATCTAAAGGTGAGTACGTCAACCTAATACCACTAAGACGTAAAGGTGAGTACGTCAACCTGATACCACTAAGACACCGGCCAGGTAATGTTCGATGTAAGCTGTTCGGATTTGTGCAAGCACCACTAAGACGTCGGCCAGGTAATGTTCGATGTAAACTGCTCGGATTTGTGCAAGATTTTTCCATCTAAAGGTGAATATGTCAACCTGATACCACTAAGACGCCGGTTGGCTGGTAAAACAGGGACAAAGGAAAAGACCATGACCTCTCACTCACATCAATGATCATGGATCTAAGGATAAATTCTGGATTTAATCGAGTCTGCGACCGGTTGTTAGAGGTGAGGCAAGGCCTCTACCAACCGGGCTACCATTTTAGCAATGCTATGTAGCATTTTAGGATAGTACATATCACACTATATATAAAACTAATAAATGGTTATTTCATTATCATTTTATTACAAAACTGATATATAAAGAAATTGATAAATTATAGAAATATCTATTCAATTTTAGTCCAATTTTATTTATATCTTCTTATTTTAAAAAGTGTCAAATTAATTCTTTAAATTTTAACATATTTCAAAATGATATTACTATTCACTTACGAATAAACGGAGTTAGCTTATCATATTTAATGGATAAAAATGCCCCTCACTCATATAGGAGGGGTTGCTAATAAGGATAGGTGGAGATAAAGGGAGTTGCAATGGAAGATGGAGGCGGTATTGAAGGCCTTATGAATATGATTGAAGAAAAAGAAGGAGATTGGTAGGATTTGAGGAGGAGGAGAAGGATGAGCCCAAGAAGGAGGAAGAGGAGAAAGGTGAGATTGAAGGGGGAGGGGAAATGAGAAGGGAGAAGCACAATGAAAAGGATATGGGGGTGAGAAGGAAGGAAATGAGAAAAAATAAGGGATTACTAGTGAAGAAGAGGCGAAGGTTGAGAGAGTCATCATAGAGGGAGAGAGTAGGGTTACGAAGATTGGCATGGAGGAAGAGCGATGTTGAAGGCCTCCTAGGTGATATTTAAGGAGGAAGAAAAAGAGGAGAAGGGTGAAATTAGAGGAAGATGAAGGAGAGGAGAAAAAGAGTAGATTAGAGGATGAGACGAGAAAAGGACGATTAGAAAGATAAAGAGATGAAGAGGAAAGGGAGGAGGGACATCGGTGGAAAAAAGGAAGAAAGCAATTAAAGAGGAGGGAGGAAGGATGAGGAAGAAGAGGAGAAGAAGGGTATGTTTGACAAAGGATGAGAGAGAAGAGGAGAGAGAAGAACGATGGGAAGGAGAAAAGCGTGAGGAGAAAAGAGAGGAGGGGGACATAGGGGGAACAACAATGGTGAAGGAGGATGGGAGCAATTGAAGAGGAGGCAGGAGGAAGGAGAAGGAAGAAGTGTAGAGAAGGGTTGGTTTAGAGGAAGAAAGAAAAAGAAGGATCATTGGGAGGAGAAAAAAGGTGAGGATGAAGGAAATGAGGGGAAGGAGGAGGGACATGGCAATAAAGGAGAAGAGTATTTAAAGAGGAGGAAGGAGGAAGAAAGAAGAAGAGGAAAAGGATAGGATTGGAGGATGAAGGAGAGAATAGTGGGATTGGAGGAGGGGAAAGATGATAGAGAAGAATGAGGAGGAAAAAGGGATAAAGAGGAAAGGGAGGAAGAGAATGGAGAAGGGAGGGGGACGTTAGCGACGAAAGAGGATGGGAGCAATCGCAGAGGAATAGTATCATTTTGAAAGTAATGGTATTATGTGATGGTCACATAACATCTTTCGGTAACATAAATAAATGATAGGATCATTTTGAAATATTTTGAAAACTTGAAGAATTAATTTGATACTTTTTAGAGTTAAAAGATATAAATAAAATTAGACTTGTTGCCGTCTATACCGCCATGGCCTGTAGCTCAAGGATGGTGCCGGATGTTGACCTCGTCGCTTGGAACCCAGCTCGTGCACCCGGACCTGCAAAACAGAGGAAACCCGGACCGGGGATCCCAACGGGGGCACTCCGACGATCAAGTCAGTGGCGATCTAGGAGAACAAATCCTTCCATGTGGGCCCCTGATCGGGCCCCATGCTTGGAGGAAGAGGTTTTTCTTTAGAAGAAGAGAGTTGAATGAGAACGGTAGCGATGGAAGAGAGCTTGAGCTATGATGGCTATGTCCGTCGATACTCTTCTGGCAAGTTCTCCGGTAGCCTTAGAGTGCTATATCTCTTGCTACTCCCCTTTCGCTTGCCTCTTCTCGCTTATCTTGTTCGAAGGCCTTTGGGAACCCCCTTTAGACCGCGGATCCTTCCAGCTACCTACCTCGGATCCTTCTCTCTCTGTAGGTGCCGGAAGGTCAATGATTAGGAGCGTCCCGTGCTGTGCGCCCTCGTGCCTTTTTCCTTTCATGATAGGGAGTTATGTCACGGGCTCTGACCTCCCAGCCGTTGCTATGCTTCAGATAATTTGGCAGGGCCTCGATTTGGGAGCGGCCGCCCCCTGGTTTGAATCCCCTAGCGTGGTTTCTTCTTTCGGGAGGTGCAAACGGTCGGCTAGGAAGTACAGTGCCTTGGCCATGGCACCTTTTCCTATCTGGTGTAAACAGTGGTTGGAGAGATCATGGCACCCTGGGGTGTCTCTCCATGGTCCTTGGGTGGCGCACCGCCATCCAATGAAGGTGGTGACGTCTTCTTCTTTCTGCTTCTGAATCCCTTGAAGCGTTATGGACTTTGGCCATGGGGATGGCTTTCGGCTGCTGGACCACTCATCTGAAGAGAGCTTGGTCCGAGGAGAAGGAGCTCGGCTTCGATCGGGACAGGCTCGACCTCGAGGTAGCCATCCGGTGAAGGAGCTTGAAGAGCGGGAGCTCGACTTCAATCGAGGCAGGCTCGACCTCGAGGGAGCCGCCCGGCAAAGGAGCTCGAAGAGCGGGAGTTCGACTTCGGTCGAGGTGAGCTCGACCTTGAGGGAGCCACCCGATGAAGGAGCTCGAAGAATGGGAGCTCTACTTCAGTTGAGGTGGGCTCGACCTCGAGGAAGCCGCCTGGCAAGGGAGCTCGGAGAGAGGATCTGACATGGCAGCTTCTGCCAGCATGGCATTTGGCTAGATCCGACTAGGACTCCATGTCGGTAATCTTGCTACATCATTTGACCCCCACTCCCAAGTTCTTTTAGCTTGCCGCGTTCGAGGCGAATGGAGTAAATGCGGAGCTGACATGGAAAGGTGAAAATAGGCGCCATTAATACCACGATCACCGTCACTTCATGAAATGGGCCTTGAGATCAATGCGGGGATGACACGTCAACATGTTTGAGGAAGCATAATGACCGACATAGAACCTGAAATGATTTATGGTGAACCGAAGCGTTGCTCATAGATGATCTCGATGTGTAGCGCCAATCCGACAGAGGAAGTTTGGGAGGGCATACGGTTGCTGTCTGGCTACTTCGAAAAGAAAGAAAACTTTTCTGAAACATCATTTCTTTTGAATTCTTTATGCCCGCCGATGGACCAGAGTCTTCTTCCTCCTCTCTCTTGACCGTCCTTTACCTTCAAGGCCATCAGGTTCATCCTCCTTTGTCCTTTCTCCTCTTTGGCTAGGTTGAGCTCGTCCTTAGGGCATCCCCGGATCCCATTTTCCTTCTTCTTTCTTTTTTTCCTCCTTTGTTCTGTCCTGTGATGGCCCCTTCGGGTCGAAGCCATCAACCTTCCAGTAACCTCGACGAGGCAGGGCCTTCTCGACCAAGGACTCCATCTTTCGATGAGGAGGAAGAAGTCCCTCTTCATGTTCGTAGAGGCCTTCGCCCAACCGGGATAGTGATAGGAGAGCTTAGGGCTGTCTTCCTGCTCCCTCTATTCCTGAAGCCCTTTTCGTGCCTTCTCGTTTGACTGGGCCTTCCGGCATCGCTTCGGTGATAACCAGGGAGGACCTTTTGATAATCCGAGATGCATTCGAGATCCCAGACTCCATCCGGCTCTCGATCCCAGGACCAGGGGAATGGGTCACACCTCCAGTGGCCCGGGCCGGATTGCCCTCTATGAGAAATTCTTCAAGGGGGTCTTTGTTTACCCTTTCATCCCTTCTTTCTTTCTGTACTCAGCAACTATCTCCTCGTCCCTACTCAGCTGGCTCCGAATGCAGTTAGGACTATTACCTGCTTCATCATCTTCTGTCATTTCCACATGATCGTTGCCCATTTTTCTCTGTTCAGGGCCTTTTTCACCCTACAATGCCACTCTATTGAGGATGGGTGGTGGTTCGTGTCTCCTCGCCTGAAGGGCATCAAATTCATACTTCCCTCTTCCATCAAAGGATGGAAGAGCAAGTACTTCTTTACTTCCATTGACGGAGTCGACTGGACCTGGAGTGATCCGGACCGAACTCCGAATCAGAATCCCAGGGTCGAAGCGGCTGATTGAGAAGTTTACAACCAGCTTATTTCCAACCAGATTCCTTCTCTTAAGGTTCTGCTTTTTCCGATTCAGAATCCCAGGGTCGAAGCGGCTGATTGAGAAGTTTACAACCAGCTTATTTCCAACCAGATTCCTTCTCTTAAGGTTCTGCTATCGGAGCAGAACCTATTCAAAGCCGGAGTCAGCCCAATCTGGGAGTTGGATGAGTTCGGTATAACCCTTCCTTTTTTCTTCTGCAGGTCTCTTCGGGTTTGAGGCTGACCTTGGCTTTCTCCTTCTTGCAGGCATGAAGTTTCGATGGAGCAGCTCCTTGTGTCCTCCCAAAAGAGGAGCGCACCAGCGTGACCTAGGGAGACCCCGCCAAAGAGGGCCCGAAATGAGCCCAATCCGAGGCCTAGGCCCTTAGCAACCTCCGGCCCAAGTGGAAGAGCGACCGAACCGGTCCCCAAACCACCAAGATAGCAGACTCCGCCTTCGATCCGGGAGTCTGATGTGGGTGCGCGGGCTCGACCTGCTACTGCTGTTGTTACCGTGGCCCCACCTCCCGAAGTCATGAAGGTGGAAGCAGGAGAAGAAGAGAGGAGGGAGCGGCCATCAACAATGCCGTCCGGCATGGTGGCGAGCTCCAATAGGGGCTCAGAGACATCCTTGACCACTCCCAAGGGCACGGCAGCAATCCCGGTAAAACCAAGGACCGGCATCCGAAAGGTGTCGCTCAAGGTGACACCAAACTCCTTAGTCATCCAGGACAACTCCCTGGCCGCGCGCGTGATGGACTTCACCATCCAGTCGCGCGACCGACATGAAAGGGGAGAGAGATCATTGCCGGATGCCATCCTCGGCACCTTCTCTCACCTCTTCACGGTAGGATCCTTTTCTTTCTTTCTTTTTCTTTTTTTCTTTTGCATGGCTGACGTCTTTGTTGGTGCAGCTTGGGACGGACCTTCTGCTCATTCGTGACTACTGCTCCTAGTGCGTTAGAAGGGAGAACTTGAAGGAGTAGGAGATCGTGGCACTAACAGCTGAGGCCAAGGAGAAGACTAACAGGGCCCAAGCCATGGAGGAAAAGAATAAGGGCCTCAGAGTCGAGGTGGCCAATGCTGAGAGGCACATCAAAGACCTCAAAGCATCCCTGGCCCAGGAGAAGGATCGGGTCAAGCATCGGGCCGAGGAGCTCAAGGCTAAGGTGGCCCGGGTGGCGAGGCAGTCTCAGGCCCTCCAAGCTCAGCTAGAGGCAGCGCGGGCACAGGCTACCGCTGCTGAAGAGAAAGCTGCGGGAGCTGTGGCCTTGATGGAGGCCGCCAAGAAGGAGGCCACCGAGGTAGTGCCTAACTTTAAGGCCTCGACTGAGTATGCTGATGAAGTCCAGGAGGCGGCCATGGACTCGTTCCTCAAGGGCTACGAGTTCTGCAAGTCCCAGGTGGCTCAGCTATTTTCGGAGCTGAACTTGGACGAGCTTGTCTTCCCAGCAGCTCCGGGCGAGGACCCCAGTGAGGCCGCAACTGAAGCAGAGGAGGAAGAACCTGCGACCACCGCTGAAGCAGCCCCTGCGATGGAGATCCGAGAGGATGCCGGCCTGCTCCAACGCCGTCCCGGGAAGGAGCCGGTGAAGTAGAATAGGGACCTCTTTATTTTTTTCTTTTTATAACTTGCATCTTTTTTCTTTTATTTCTGGACCGCCCGACCTGTTGGGGGTCCTTGGGTAATGTAACATTCTACTCCCAATGAAGTCTTTTTCTTGTTAACTATGTTCTTCTATTTTTCTTTGTGTTCTTGATTGCCTCAACAACCCCTCTTCCTTTTTTTTGTTCTTCTCTTTTTTTTTGTAACTGCCCATGTACATGTTTCTGTTGTGATGCCTTGTCGTGAGGTACCAAGTTTTCGGCCCTTCCTGGCAGGGCTCCGGGTAAAGAGGGTGATTAGGAAGAGAGATCTTGAGGTTTTGAGTTGTTTCTACCATGTTGAAAATGAGGTAGCGGGGCTTCATGCATCTCCTCGAAGGAGGCCTGAGTGACCCCGGGTGAGACTGTCCCCAAGTGCCTGGAAAGCAACCAAGTTGGGGGCTGAACTCGAGGAATCCGGAAGGTGCCCCCACTAGGCCGGGACTTGGATAGATAGAGTGCGGGGCTTCTGGAGTCTCCCGGATTCGAAGTGCGGGACTTCAGGAATTTCCCGGCTTCGAGGTGTGGGGTTTCAGGAGTTTTTCGACTTCGAGGTGCGAAGCTTCTGGAGTTTTCCAGCTTCGAGGTACGGGGCTTCAGGAGTTTCCCGGCTTCGAGGTGCAGAGCTTCAGGAGTTTCCCGGCTTCGAGGTACGGGGCTTCAGGAGTTTTCTGGCTTTGAGGTACGGGGCTTCAGGAGTTTCCCAGCTTCGTCTGCCAGACCTGGGATCGGGCAACAATATTCTTGCAAGGCAAAGATAATTTGCACCAAAAAGAAATTCTTTTATTAATGAGAGGAAGCCTTACATCATTAGTAATACATCCTCAAATTGTTGGCGTTCCAAGTTCGTGGGAACCAGGCGCCATCCAGCTCGGCAAGGTAGTAGGCTCCATGGGGGAGAGCTTCCACCACCTTGTAAGGGCCTTCCCAATTCGGGAAGAGTTTGCCGCACTCCCGAGATTGAGAGGCTTCAGCCTGTCGCAGTACCAAATCACCCGGGCGAAAGGTCTTTGGCCTTACTCGCGTGTTGTAGTACGGACCACCCGTTGTTGGTAGGCTGCCATCCAGAGTCAGGCCTTATCTCTCGTTTCCTCGAGGAGGTCCAAGTTAAGTAGAAGGCGAGCCGGGTTTTCAACTTCATCATATTGCTCCACCCATAGCGTGGGCACACCAAGCTCCACTAGGACCACAGCCTCGGCGCCGCCGACGAGATTGAAAGGTGTCTCATCTGTGGCCATTCGGGATGTTGTGTGGTAGGTCCAAAGGATACTAGGGAGTTCTTCAGCCCACCTGCCCTTGGCCTAGTCCAGCCTGGTCCGAAGTCCCTGAAGGATGGTTCGGTTGGTCACCTCGGCCTCCCCGTCGGTCTGAGGGTGCACCACCGAGGTGAAGCAATGATGGATATTGAAGCCGGTGTAGAACTTCTCGAACTTCCAATTATCAAACTGTCGTTCGTTGTTAGTGATGATGGTATGGAGGAACCCGAAATGGCAGATGATCAACTTCCAAAAGAATTGGATGACTTTGGCTTAAGTAATCCATGCCAGTGGCTTTGCCTCCATCCATTTGGTGAAGTAATCGATGGCTACTATCACGAATCTGCACTGTCCGGATGTGGGAGGAAATGGACTAAGGATGTCAATCCCCCACTAGACAAACGGCCAAGGAGTGGAGAGTTGGAAGAGTGGTGCCGCCGCTGACACTGTATGTAGCCATGGCGTTGGCAGCGATCGTACTTCTTCACGAAGTCGGCAGCGTCCTCTCTCATAGTCTCCTAGTAATATTCTTGACGAGGGCCTTGTATGCTAGCATCTTGTCCCCCACGTGATTCCCGCAGAGGCCTTCGTGTATCTCATGGAGTACGAAGGCTGTCTTTGTGGGTCTCAAGCACTTCAGAAGTGGATAGGAATTAGAACCTGCGATAGAGTTGCCCGTCCATCAATACGAAGCGCGTGGCCTTCTTCTTGATAAGGCCAGCCTCCGCATGGTCTTCTGGCAAGATGCCGTCGATGATATACCTGATATACCGGTCCATCCAACTGGGTTTCAAGGTGACCTGTTGGATCTCCCCGGAAGCCTCGTAGCTTGGTAATCGATGTAGGCGCGCCCCAGCGACGAGTCTGGCAGGGTCGTGAGACTTTAGAGGGCATCGACGCGAGCATTCTCTCTACGAGAAATGTGGGAGATGCTGAAGCACCGGAAGCTTGCCTGTTCAAACGTACCTACTCCAAGTACTTCATCGTTTGGGGATCTCAGGCTTCGAATTCTCCTGAAACTTGTCCGGCCACCGGTTGGGAGTCGATGAAGACTTTCAGATTAAGTACACCCAGTTCACGAGAAACTCTCAGTCCAGCGAGGAGCGCCTCGTACTCCGCCTGGTTATTGGTTGTCGCAAACCAGAAATGGAGCACGCACTCTGCTACGACCCTGTCGCCATTAGCGAGGGTGAGGCATGTTCCTCTCCCTCCCAAGTTGGATGCACCGTCGATGTGGAGGACCCAGACCTCCTCCTCGATCCTGAGCTCCGTTCTACGCTCTGGGAGGGTCTCCTCCATCTCCTTGAACATTCCTGCGCACTCGACCATGAAATTGACTAACACCTAGGCCTTCTGAGATGATCTCGATCGGTATGCAATATCGAACTCGCTGAGTTTCAAGGCCCACTTGGCTAACACCTAAAAGTATCAGGGCGGCTGAGTACGACCCTCAATGGTTGGTCCATCAGGACCATAATCGGGTGCGCTTGGAAATACGGCCTGAGATGCTGAGCAGAAATTATAAGGGCAAAAATTAGCTTCTCAGAGCTGGTGTACCTGATCTCCATATCTCGGAGGAATTTACTAACATAATACACTGGTCTCTGAGCTCCGTCCTCGTTTGTACGGACAAGGACCGAACTGATGGCCCCTGGGGTAACCGTCAGGTACAACAAGAGCTCCTCTCCATCCTCCGGCTTGGAAAGCAGCGGTGGTGATGCCAAGAACTTCTTCAGCTACTCGAAGGCTTCCCTACACTCCTCTGTCTAGGTGAAGTCATGCACCTTGTGCAACGCCTTGAAGAAAGGCAGGCAGCGATCAACAGAGCGAGAGATTAACCAGCTCAGGGCGGCGATTTAGCCTGTGAGGCACTGGACTTGCTTCTTCGAGGTAGGGTGCTCAATGTCGACAATTGCCTGAACCTTCTCAGGGTTGCTTCTATCCCCCTCTGGGTGACCATGAAGCCTAGGAACTTCCCTGCTGCCACACCGAAAGTATACTTCACCGAGTTCAGCTTCATTTGGTGCAAGCGAAGGTTTTGGAAGGCCTCTACCAGGTTGGTGATGTGGTCTGAGCTTGGCTTGCTCATGACAAGCATATCGTCCATGTACACTTGCATGTTGTGACTGATCGAGTCCTTGAAAACTCTGTTGACCAGCCATTGGTACGTAGCGCCAGCATTCTTCAGGCCGAATAGCATCATTCGGTAGCAGTACATTCCCCAATCCATGATAAAGGTAGTGTGCTCCTCGTCCTCTTGGTGCATCCAGATTTGATTGTACCTGGAGAATGCATCTATGAAGGAGAGCAAGCGGTGCCCCAAGATGGCATCCACTAGTTAGTCGATCTTCAAAAGAGGAAAGTTATCCTTTAGACAGGCTTGGTTGAGGTTAGTGTAGTCCACACAAATCCTCCACTTTTCATTGTTCTTTTTGACCATGACCACGTTCGCCAGCCAACTAGGATACTGCACTTCATGAACAAAGCCGGCTGTGAGAAGCTTCTCCACCTCCTTATTGATCGCCCATTGTCTCTCCGGGATGAAGCATCTCTTCTTCTACCGGATAGGGTGGTACTTCGGATCGATGTTTAACCTGTGAGTGATGATGTCGGGAGGAATCCCAGGCATGTTTGCCGCTATCTAGGTAAACACGTCCGTGTTCATCTGGAGGAAATTCAGTAGGCGGGCCCGCTCCTCTTCTTGCAGTTGGGCCCCGATCTGCACCGTCTTCGTTGAGCTACTCCAAGCAGATACATCAGCAGATGTTCAACCGGGCTGCCCCTGGGATCCTGCGCCTTTTGGTCAAGGTTGTCAACGCTGGGATCCTCCTCGACACTTCTGGCCCACGGGATAGCTTGCAAACAATGCTGAATCGACTGAGGTGCCCCCTTCATCTCCCTTACACCGTAAGGGATGGGGAATTGCACCAACAGCAGCTTGGTGGAGATAATCGCATCGAGCAGATTGAGCCTAGGATGGCCAAGGATCACGTTATAGGCCAAAGAAAGCCTAACAACCATGAAGGTCATCATGATAGTACTCTACCGAGATGGTGATCCGACAGTAATGGGGAGAGTGATCTCTCCCTCGACTCCTACAGAGTTCCTGGTAAAATCGACAAAGGGTGTGCATAGGCTTTAGCTGAGCAGAGGATATGTTCATCCTAGAGAAAGCATCTTAGAAAATGACATCAGCCAAACTTCCATTATCGATCATAATTCACTTTACAGGATGCCTAGCAATCGTCATCTCGATAATCATGGCATCATTATTTACATTTTGGTTTCCAGATCCCTCCTCCCTCATAGAAGGAAGTACATTTTTCAACCTCTTCCCCTCCCGAGCCCTCTTAGCGGTGCACTATATTCCCCAGCATATGATCCCCACAGGCTTTTCGGTGGACCGGTTGTTGATTGTAGGGACAAGAGGAAGAGCAGCAAGCGCTTGAGGTTCCGCCGGGGTCTTGCCCCCCATGAACTTTCCGAGGTAGCCCTTCCTTATCAGATCTTCAATTTCTCTTTTGAGATGGCGGCATTCTTCGGTGTCATGGCCATGGTCGCGGTAAAATTGGCAGTACTTTATTTTGTCGCGACCGTTGGATGGCCTCAGCGAGGGAGGGCGGCGTAGGTAATGCTCTTCCTCAATCTCCATGAGGATCTTCAACCCCGGGGCAAGGAGAGGTGTATATCTTTCTTCCGAGATGGGGCCGCTCTTCGGCTTTGGCCCTAATCGGAAGCTCGGGGTTGGTTTAGACTTTCGTGTCCCGGACGTCTCCCCCGGAGGTTGCTTCTTCAGTGGCTTCCCATCTAGCTCCCTTCTCATACGGTCCACCTCCTTAGTGCAGATGTACTTGTGAACGCGGAGGAGGAGGTCGGAGTACGTCTTCGATGGCTTCTTATCCAGGGAGTAGGTTAGACGGAAAGTCCTGAGGCCTTTCTTCAATGCCAACATGATGACTGGTTCGTCCACGTTGTAGATCTCCAGTGCGGCAACCTTGAAGTGAGTCACGTAATCCCGTAAGGGTTTGTGGTCCTGTTGCATGATGGAGAAAAGACTGTCTACTTCTCATGGCACCTTCCGACAGGCATTGAAGTGAGCCACGAACTTCCTTTCCAGTTGTGCAAAGGAGTTGATACTTTCAGGCTCGAGACGGGTAAACCAGACCTGAGCGGCCTTTCGGAGAGTGGCTGGGAAGGCAATGCAAAAGAGGGTGTCGGTCGTCTCTTGGACTCTCATGAGATCCTTGTAGCTCTCGAGATGGTCCAGAAGATCGGTGGTCCCATCATAGGGTTCCACCTGCGGCATGCGAAATCGACTCGGGATCGGCTTCTCTGGGATTTCTTGGGAGAAAGAGGGACAGGCATCATGGCCCGTTGGCTCACAGGAGGAGCCCTGCAAGTTTGCAAACTGGCGGGATAGTTTTGCCAGCTTGTGCTCATGCTCCTCCAAGCGCTTTTCAACCATATGCCTGATGGCTTTGTTGGTGGAGCCTTCTGTTGAGGCCATCGTAGGAGATGAAGATAATAGCTGAGGGGGGTCGCGACTGGGGGCCTTGCCCGATGGCTTCGGCAGTGCTTAGCAGTAGCCTACTCGAAGGCCAGAGACCGGCTCTCCCAGTCGACAGACCAGGTCCATTGTCTCTTTGCTTGGATTCGGTGGCTTCCCCAGGGGTCAGTCGTGGCCCGCGGTAGTGACGGCATTCCTTGAAAGGAATGCAAGCTATCGCGGGGTACGACGGCTTGGGCCATAGGGGTCCCTGGCTCTTGGTGGGTGGCCAGGGACCGGTGTTGATGCCACAACTGTCGCACCACTGCAGTTAGAACCTACATCTACTGGGCGAGCACGGCTAACTGGATATCTATCGAAGGTGGTTGCAGTGGAGCGGGGGGCTTCCTCTCTGGACTGTGCGGGCCCCCATGAGAAGAAGGGTCTCCCGCATGGCTGGTGGAGACCTCCAGTGCATGTGTCATCACCATGCTTCAGGTGGAGTTGCACATGTGGGGATTGGCCTGAGTTAGACTGTGTCTTGCCCCTTACCTTGCATGCCAATCTATTGCCGCCTATACTGTCATGGCCTGTAGCTCGAGGACGGTGCCGGATGCTGACCTCATTGCCTGGAACCCAGCTCATGCGCCCGGACCTGCAAAACAGAGGAGACCCAGGCCGAGGATCCTGGCGGGGGCACTCCGACGATCAAGTCAGTGGCGATCTAGGAAAACAGATCCTCCCAGGTGGGCCCCTGATCAAGCCCCATGCTTGGAGGAGGAGGTTTTGCTTTAGAAGAAAAGAGTTGAATGAGAACGGCAACGATAGAGGAGAGCTTGAGCTATAGTGGCTGTATCCGTCAAGACTCTTCTGGTAAGTTCTCCGGTAGCCTCAAAGCGCTCTATCTTTTGTTGACTCCCCTTTTGCTTGCCTCTTCTCGCTTACCTTGTTCGAAGGCCTTTGGGAACCCCCTTTAGGCTGTGGATCTTTCCAGCTACCTACCTCGGGTCCCTCCTTCTTTGCAGGTGCTGGAAGGTCAATGATCAGCAGTGCCCCGTGCCGTGTGCCCTCGTGCCTTTCTCCTTTCATGATAGGGAGTTATGTCGCGGGCTCTGACCTCCTAGCCGATCGCTATACTTTAGGCAATTTGGCAGGGCCTCGATTTGGGAGCAGTCGACCCCTGGTTTGAACCTCTGGCATAGTTTCTTCTTTCGGGTGGTACAAATGGCCGGCTGGAAAACTGCAGTGACTTAGCCAGGGCACCTTTTTCTATCTGGTGTAAACAATGGCGGAAGAGATCATGGCACCCTGGGGGTGTCTCTCCGTGGTCCTTGGGCGGCGTGCCACCGCCCAAGGAAGGTGGTGACATCTTCTTCTTTCTGCTTCTGAATCCCTTGAAGCGCTGTGAACTTTGACCATGGGGATGGCCTCCGGCTGCTAGACCTCTCGTCCGAAGAGAGCTTGGTCCGAGGAGAAGGAGCTCGACTTTGATCAGGGCGGGCTTGACCTCGAGGGAGCTGGCCGGCGAAGGAGCTTGAAGAGTAAGAGCTCGACTTCGGCTGAGACGGGCTCGACCTCGAGGGGCCGCCCGATGAAGGAGCTCGAATAATGGGAGCTCTACTTCGGCTGAGACGGTCTCAACCTTGAGGGAGCTGCCCGGTGAAGGAGCTTGAGGAGCGGGAGCTCCACTTCGACTAAGGCGGGCTCGACCTCGAGGGAGCTGCCCGGTAAAGGAGCTCGAGGAGCGGGAGCTTTACTTCGGTCGAGGTGGGCTTGACCTCGAGGGAACCGCCCGATGAAGGAGCTCGAAGAGCGGGAGCTCGACTTTGGCCGAGATGGGCTCGACCTCGAGGGAGCCGCTCGGTGAAGGAGCTCGAAGGACGGGAGTCTACTTCGGCCGAGATGGGATCGACCTTGAAGAAGCCGCTTGGCGAGGGAGCTCGGAGAGAGGGTCTGACGTGACAGCTTCACCAGCGTGGCATTCAACTAGATTTGATTGGGACTCCATGTTAGCAATCTTACCACATCAAGACTAAAATTGAAAAGATATTCATATGATACATTTGAAAAAAATGTAGTTACTTTTGTATTTATTTTTTAATTTTTTTTTTAAATTTAATTGTTATCATTTTTCTTGAAATATTAGTGCTATTTTATTTATGTTCCTATTTTTATGTTAGTATGCATTATTTTCATTTAATTATTAATTCCAATTTATATATAATAGAAAAATTGAACAAATGTCAAATAACGATACGTTGTTAATTAATATGGCCAGTACCAAGCTAATGGTTTCCGATGAGGGTCCAAATAACACTGTTATTGGTAAGGTTGAATATGGTTTGGTCAATTCGATTTTAAATATTTTTTTTGAAATCAAATTAATATTTTGATTTAAGAGATTTTTAAAATCAAATATTTGATTGAATATAATTAATTTTTTTGGTTTGATTTGTTCATGTTGTTGCCGCTCTCGTCGCCGCGCCCGTGCCGCGAATCAGCCGATCCTTCCTGACCGCCTGGCGGGGGAGCCTCCCTTCCTGCGGAGAACCTGCAACAAAGGGGTTAGAGGACCCTAGCCGGGAATCCCGGCGAGGGGGCTCCGACGGTCAAGTCAGTAGACGACGAGAAGGAACAGACTCCCCCCTCCGGGCCCTCGAAAGGGTCCCAGATTTGGAGAGTTAACTGGTGAAAGGAACGCCCCGGGGATCGGAATCTCGGCTGGGCCTACTTGCCGAGCTCACGTCCAGTATTCCCCTCTCGGGATCTCTGGTTTCTCTCTCGGAGCGAGGCCTTGTGCCGGTGCTTCCTCCTTGTCCCCAGGCTAGTTGGCTTACCTTGCAGTCCCCAGATTCTTCCCTCTTTATCTCCCTCCGTCGTGCGCTTGTCCTTTTCCTCCTCGAAAACTCCTCTCCCCTGTCTTCCTTTCTTTTCCCTTTTTGGTGAAGGAGGCCAGGCGGCTTTCCGACCTCGTCCGCTGGGCCCAGCAGGGAGAAGGCAAAGACAGAAGAGAAAAGGAGGGAGGGCGGCGCTGGCAGAGCGGCCGGTCGTCAGGCCTCGGGCTCCATGAGAGTGCTCTTTTCCCCGAGCGTGGGCGCCATCCATTTACGGGGCCTGTTCCGTCAGGATCGGGTCTCTCGACTGCGGGACCTGTCGGGCCAATGCAAGTGACGTTCCGCGTGCCGCCGCCCTCCGTACGGGATGCCGTCTGGGGTCGGTACGGCCCGAGGGATGGCCTCGGGACCTGTCTCTTTCCCCGGGGGCCTCTCCGTACGAGCGGTCTGACCTCGGCTGAGTTGGACCTGTCTCCGGGGGCCAACTGGCGAGGAGCGAGGGATCGGCCGACCTCGGCTTAGGTGGACCCCTCCTGGGTGGACACCTGGCGAGGTGGCAGGAGGTCGCCTGGCTTCGGCCGAGGTGGACCCGTCTCCGGGTGGCCACCTGGCGAAAGGCGAAGGGTCAGCCGACCTCAGCTCAGGTGGACCCCTCCTGGGTGGACACCTGGCGAGGTGGCAGGAGGTCGCCTGACTTCGGCCGAGGTGGACCCGTCTCCGGGTGGCCATTTGGCGAAAGGCGAAGGGTCAGCCGACCTCGGTCGACCTCACTCGGGCGGACCCCTCCGGGCCCGGGCACCAATGAGTCGGTAGAGGGACTCCGTGCCGAGCTCGACCTTGGCGTGAGCGGTTTGCTTCAGGCAGTCGTCGGGCGGTGCGGTCTTGCCGACCCTAGCCTTGAGGACGTGGCGCTGACTCTGGCAGGGAAACTTACACGTGGCTCGCTCGCATTCGGCGATACCTGAGCCTGGCCACGTCACTGTCACGGCTGTAACAGTTGCCCCCCAGCCCGCCGTTTCGTCGGGGTATCGTAGAACGGAACGTCGGGATTTAATGCGGACATGACGTGGGGAGGCGAAGATCTTGCATCATAATTGCCACGATCCTCACTCGTCGTGGCTCGATGCGGCTGAAGACCTATGGGGAGTCGCCACGCGTCGTCCACTTGCCCGTAATCAATGCGTTGCTTCGGGGCAGAGGCCGTTACTCTGCTAACGAAGCGTCGGTGTCGGGCGTGTGCCCACGTGGCGACCATCCAATGGTCTGAGGCGGAATGATGGGTACGGCTGCTGCCGGCTGAGTTTGAAAGGGAGGGGACTTTCCAGAACGAGGCCTTTTCCCTTGCTTCGTGGGCGGTTTGCCGCAGGCTAACAACTTCTGCTGCTCGCGCCCGTCTGTGCATTTTTGGTGAGTGCCTTCTTCTCCTTCTCTAGCCCCCCCCTCCTTCTTTCTCATCTAATTTCTTTGTCCTTTCCTTCTCCATGGCGCGCCGTCGCCATGTCTCTTCCAATCCGGATGAGGCCGGTCCATCCCGGCCGAGGACTCCATCTTCTTCCTCCTCGGATGAGGAGGTAATTTCAGAGGAGGTCCGCCGGCGCTTGCAACCCGGGGGTGTCACCATTGGCATTCCCAGGGAGATCCGGTCCCCTCCGGTTGTGCCTGCCGTGCCCCTCCGCTCACTCCCCGCCTTACCTTCTCTTCCTGCTCCGCCATCTCTTCCCGCCGGTCCCTCCGGTCATGCTTCTACCATGACCGAAGGCGACCTTTCTCTGCTCCGGGATGCCTATGGCATCCCGGGGTCTGTTCGTCTGTTTGTTCCGCGGTCCGGGGAGCGTGTCACCATGAGTGGCCCCGGCCGCATTGCCTTCTACGAAGACTTCCTCCTCGGGGGTCTTCGTTTTCCTCTGCACCCTTTCTTTCTTTCCTTCCTCAGCCACTTTCGGCTCGTCCCGGCCTAGCTGGCTCCTAATGCCATCCGGGTCATCTTCTCCTTCATCGTTTTCTGCCACTTCCACGGGTTTGTTGCCCGTTTTTCTCTCTTCAGGGCCCTATTCACCCTGAAGAAGTGCTCCACCGATGACGGCTGGTGGTACATTTCGCCCCGGCCTAGGTGTCTCCGGTTCGACCTCCCTTCCTCGGTCAAGGGATGGAAGAGCCGGTTTTTCTTTGCCTCGGTCGACGACGTCGACTAGGCCTGGAGTGAACCGGACCGGTTGCCGAACCGGAATTCCCGAGTCGAGTCTGTGGACCAGGAGTCTTACACCCAGCTCCTGAGTGACGTGGTCCCGGCGCTCGAGGTTCTGCTCTCTGAGCAGAATCTTTTTGAGGCCGGCATCAGTCCCATCCGTGAGACCGGTGAGATTTGGCCTCGCATTAATTTCTGCCCCCCCCTCTTTCTTTAAGATCGAGCTGTCTGACCTTCTGTCTTTTTCATTTTGCAGGGATGAAGTTTTCTCTGGAGAACCTCCTGGAGGGGGCGGCCCAGCGGGAAGTCGTAGACGTAGATGAGCCTGTAGCGAAGAGGGCTCGTACAGAGACGAGCCGGGAGGTCGTGGCGGCGACCGTGCCCGGCCCAGCTGTTGCCATTTCCCCGCCCAGGCCACCTCAGGGCGGCGCCCCTGGCACTTCGGCCACGCGACCTGGCGGCGTTGCAGAGAGAGCTCCAGCGCCCGCCGCTCCGCCCATCGCCGGGCCCGTTCTTGCTGCCAGCCCAACGGCACCGCCAGGGGCGAACGCCGGCCCATCGGTTGCGGCTTCGGCTGAGGGGGCAGCTGCCGCAGGGGTCGGCCCGAAGGGTCCGGCGCCGGTGATCTCCCACCGAGACTCGGTCATCCTCGACAGAGGACTGGCGGAGAGGATGATGGAGTACGCCTCCACCGCCCGGGACCGCCGAGCTCGGGGCGGCCGAGACTATGCGGACGCACTGCTCGACATCCTTCCGCAGCTTTTTACGGTAAGTCTGAGCTTTCCTTTCCTCTTTGCTTTCAATTCGAGGTTTTCTGCCTCTGCACTGACATGTATTGTTTTTGCCTCTGCAGATCGGGAACGACGTCCTCCTACTGAAAAATTACCTCGTAGGGAACGCCAAGCGGGACTCCGATCGGGAGCTGAAGCTCGGCAAGCTCGCGACCGACGTGAAGGACCTGATGGAGAAGGGGGCCGAGCTGCGAGCCGAGAAGCAAGCCCTCCAGTCCGACCTGACACGTTCCGAGGAGCGGAACAAAGAACTGGAGGCCTCCTTGACGGAGGAGCGGACCTCCAACCAGCGCCGGACTGAGGAGGAGGCGGCGGAGAAGGCCCGCCTGCAGGCCCACTCCCAATGGCTGGAGCGCCAGCTGGAGGAGGCCCGACGAGAGGTGGCCGCGGCGAAGGACCGGAGCTCCTACATCAACGGGCTCCTGGAGGCGGCCAAGCGGGAAGCGCAGGAGGCCGTCCCCAAGTTCCGGGCCTCCGACGAGTTCACGTCGGAAGTCCGGGAGGCCGCCGTGGACTCCTTCCTGAAGGGGTTCCGGATGTGCCGGGAGAAGGTGGGGGCCTTCTTCCCCCAGCTGGACCTGAGCGGGGTCGTCGGCGGCGGCAGGAAGCCGGGGGGCGAGAGCAGGGTTCCCGGCGCGACCCAGGCAACACCTGCAGCGCCTTCGACCAGCGACGCCGCGGCCCCGGCACAGCCCCAGGAGCCGGCCACTGTGGAAGTCGAAGAAGTGGCGCCCGCGCCTCCGGCGGACGGCACCGAACCCGCACCCCAGTGATCACTGCCTTGTAGTTTTTGCTTTTCTCTTTTTTTTTCTTCTTTTTTGGGGAGTCCCGGCCTGTCGGGGCTCCCAGTTTGTACTGACTGCTTGTGTTTAATGAAGACCCAAGTTTTACCGAAACCTTGTCCATCGTTTCGTCTCACTTTTCTCTTCTTTTTTCTTTTTTTTCTGAGATGTCGGTCTGGAACACCTGAGATAACTGCAGGCCTGGTCCTTCTATACTAAATCGAAGGACGGGGTCTGCAGAGTCGTGTCGCGGCAGGGCAAACCTTAAGCGGGTCCGACTTTGGGCTGCCTTCGTGCTTGCACGAACAACACAGTTTCTGCACCATCTTCCGGGCCGAAACCCGGGATCTCCGGACTGAGCTCGACGCCGCTGGCTTTCCCAAACCTTGCGCGGCTTACTGAGCTGTGCTCCGGGCTTGCGTGGGTGATTTAGGTTCGGCGCCACCTTCCAGGCCGAAGCCCAGGATCTTTCGGACTGAGCTCGATGCCGCAGGCTCTCTCGAACCTTGCGCGGCTTGCTGAGCTGTGCTCCGGGCTTACGTGGGCGAATTGGGTTTGCGCCACCTTCCAGGCTGAAGCCCAGGATCTTCCGGACTGAGCTCGATGCCGCAGGCTTTCTCAAACCTTGCGCGGCTTGCTGAGCTGTGCTCCGGACTTGCGTGGGCGAACTGGGTTTGCGCCACCTTCCAGGCCGAAGCCCAAGATCTTCCGGACTGAGCTCGATGCCGCAGGCTTTCTCAAATCTTGCACGGCTTGCTGAGCTGTGCTCCGGACTTGCATGGGCGAACTGGGTTCGACGCCACCTTCTAGGCCGGAGCCCAGGATCTTCCGGACTAAGTTCGATGCCGCAGGCCTTCTTGTTGAAGTTAGAGAGGAGTGTTTGAAGTGGGGAAGCTTTGTTACAGAAACTGGGAGCCTTACATCACTGGTAGTACATTCTCAGGTTCGAGGGGTTCCATGTCCGGGGGAACCTGGCACCTCCCAATTCTTCCAAGTAACATGCTCCATGAGGGAGGGCTTCTGCCACCCGATAAGGGCCTTCCCAGTTGGGTGAAAGCTTGCCGCATTCCCGTGGCTGGGAGGCTTCTGCGCGCCGGAGGACCAAGTCCCCGGGATGGAAAACCTTCGGCCGCACTCGGGAGTTGTAATATCTGGCTACACATTGCCGGTATGCCGCCATTCGGATTCGGGCCTTGTCCCTCGTTTCTTCGAGAAGGTCTAGGTTGAGCATCATCCTGGCCGGGTTTTCTGTCTCGTCGTATTGCTCCACGCGCAGTGTGGGTATGCTGAGCTCGATCGGGATGACTGCCTCGGTCCCGAAGACGAGGTTGAATGGAGTTTCGTCAGTAGCCGTCCTTGGGGTGGTGTGGTATGCCCAAAGAACGCTGGGCAGCTCGTCGGCCCACCTGCCCTTGGCTTGGTCTAGCCGCGTGCGGAGGCCCTGAAGAATGGTCCTGTTCGTGACTTCGGCTTCCCCGTTGGTCTGGGGGTGCGCCACCGAAGTGAAGCGATGCTTGATGCCGAGGTCATTGCAGAAATCTTCGAACTCCCGACAGTCGAACTGGCGTCCGTTGTCGGTGACCACGATGTGGGGGAGGCCGAAGCGGCAGACGATGGACTTCCAGAAGAACTTGGCGACATTTGCCTCGGTGATTTTTGCCAAGGGCTCGGCCTCGACCCACTTTGTGAAGTAGTCGATAGCCACTATCAAGAACTTCCGCTGGCCGGACGCCGGCGAGAATGGGCCCAGGAGGTCCATCCCCCACTGGGCGAACGGCCAGGGGACTGAGAGCTGAGAGATCGGGTTGGAGGGTTGCCGCTGCACCGTGGCGTGACGCTGACACCGGTCGCATTTCTTCACGAAGTCGGCGGCGTCTTCCTTCATCGTCTCCCAGAAGTAGCCTTGACGAAGGGCCTTGTACGCCAATGCCCTGCCCCCCACGTGGTTCCCGCAGATGCCTTCGTGAATCTCCTGGAGCACAAGCTTGGCTTCTGTGGGTCCAATGCACTTGAGGAGGGGATAAGAGTAGGACCTTCGATACAGCTGCCCGTCCATCAGGACAAACCGCACGGCCTTCTTCCTGATGAGGCGAGCCGCGTCTCGGTCCTCCGGCAGGGTGCCGCTGGTGATGTACGCAGCGTACTTGTCCATCCAGCCGGGCTCCTGACTGACCTGATGGACCTCCACCGGTGCTTCGAGGCTTGGGACCTCAAGTCGCTCCACATGAGCGCGTCCCAGCATCGTATCCGGCAGGGTCGCCAGCCGAGAGAGGGCATCCGCGCGGGCGTTCTCCCCGCGGGGGATATGGAAGATGTTGAAGCGCCGGAACTTGGACGCGCCCGCCTTGCCGAGCTCCAAATACTTCGCCATCTGGGGGTCGTGTGCGACGTACTCCCCGGATACCTGCCCCGTCACGAGCTGGGAGTCAGTGAAGGCTCTGAGGTTGGTCACGCCCAGCTCGCGGGAGACTCTCAGTCCGGCAAGAAGTGCCTCGTATTCCGCTTGATTATTTGTCGCGGGGAACTGGAAACGGAGCGCGCACTCGGCGACGACCCCGTCGCCGTTGGCAAGGATGAGCCCAGCTCCGCTCCCGCCGGAGTTTGAGGCTCCGTCCACATGGAGGATCCAGGCGTCCCCTCCGGGCTCATCGGTGCCGACCTCCATTGGCCGGGCCGGGGGGTCCTCCTCGGGCTCCTTGCCCAAACCTGCGCACTCGACCAAGAAATCGGCCAGTACCTGTGCCTTCATTGCCGACCTCGGTCGGTATGTAATGTCAAACTCGCTGAGTTTCAGTGCCCACTTGGCCAATCGCCCCGAGGTATCGGGTCGGCTGAGCACCGCTTTCAGCGGTTGATCCGTCAAGACGGCGATGGGATGCGCTTGGAAATAGGGCATGAGACGCTGGGCAGACACTATTAGCGCAAAAACGAGTTTCTCGGGCCGGGAATACCTGAGCTCCGCGTCCCGGAGGAGTTTGCTGGTATAGTACACCGGCCGCTGGATCCCGTGGTCGTCGGTTCGGACCAAGATAGAGCTGACGGCCTCCGGGGTAACGGCCAAGTAGAGGGTAAGCTCCTCTCCCTCCTCGGGCCTGGACAGCAAAGGTGGCGATGCGAGCGTCTTCTTCAACTCCTCGAAGGCCTGCTGGCACTCCTCGGTCCAAGCGAAACCATTCATTTTTCTCAGCACCTTGAAGAAGGGACGGCAGCGGTCCACCGACCTGGAAATAAAACGGCTAAAGGCCGCAACCCAGCCGGTCAGTTGCTGCACTTGCTTCTTGGAGGCTGGCTGCTCCATGTCCAGGATGGCCTGGACCTTCTCCGGGTTGGCCTCGATTCCTCTTTGGGTCACCATAAACCCTAGGAACTTCCCGGCGGAGACCCCGAAGGCGCACTTCGCCGGGTTCAGCTTCATCTGGTGGCGCCGGAGGTTGCCGAACGTCTCCGTCAGGTCAGCCACGTGGTCCGAATCAAGTTTGCTCATTACTAGCATGTCGTCCACGTATACCTGCATGTTGCGGCCTATCTGATCTTTGAAGACTTTATTGACCAGACGTTGGTACGTCGCCCCCGCGTTCTTGAGGCCGAAGGGCATCATCCTGTAATAGAAAGTCCCGCGGTCAGTTATGAAGGCAGTGCGCTCTTCGTCCTCCGGATCCATCCGGATCTGGTTGTATCCGGAAAAGGCGTCCATGAATGACAGGAGACGATGCCCCGAGGTGGTGTCGACCAGCTGGTCGATCTTCGGCAGAGGGAAGCTGTCCTTCGGGCAAGCTCGATTGAGGTCGGTGTAGTCCACACAGATCCTCCACTTACCACTACTCTTCTTTACCATGACCATGTTTGCTAACCAGCTGGGGTATTGGACTTCTCGGACGAAACCGGCGGCGAGGAGCTTTTCTACCTCCTCGTTGATCGCCTTCTGCCTCTCCATGGCAAAGCTTCTCTTCTTCTGGCGGACCGGGCGGCAACCTGGGTCCACGTTCAGGCTGTGCATGATAATCTCGGGCGGGATACCCGGCATGTCGGCCGCCGACCAGGCGAACACGTCAGTGTTGGCACGGAGGAACTCCAGCAGGCGGGTTCGCTCCTCCTCGGGGAGCTGGGCCCCGACTTGCACCGTCTTCAGGGGGTCCGAACCGAGGGGAAAGGTTAGCAGGCGCTCTACGGGCCCTCCCCTGGGTTCCTTCTCTCTCAGGTCGAGATCCTCGATATCGTGGGCGAGCTCTGCGCTCCTGGTGCCTGGGATTGTCTGGAGGCAGAGCGGGACCGGCTGGATCGTCCCCTTCATTTCCCCGAGCCCGAAAGGCGTGGGGAACTGCACCAGCAGCCTCCTCGTGGAGATGGTGGCGTCCAGTTGGTTGAGCCCGGGATGCCCGAGAATGGCGTTGTAAGGCGAAGGGAGCTTGACGACAGTGAATGTTATCATGATGGTCGCCTGCCGAGGTGGGGATCCGGCGGTGACCGGGAGAGTGATCTCTCCTTCGACTCCCACGAAGTCCCCTGTAAAACCTACCAGTGGGATGTGCACTGGCTTTAGCTGATCGGGAGACAAGTTCATCCGAGAGAAAGCATCGTAAAAAAGTACGTCGGCCGAGCTTCCACTATCCACCATGATTCGATGTACAGGATGCTTCGCGATGGTCATCTCGACCACCACGGCATCATTGTTTACATTGTCATTAGATTCCCCTCCCTTGGGAGGGATTACATTCTCCGGGACTTCCCGGGCTCTCTTCTCTGCTCGGCCGGACCCGCGTGAGATCATGCCCACGGGCTTCTCCGTTGGGCGGTTGTCGATCGCAGGGACAGGCGGTAAGGCCGCGAGCAGCTGCTTTTCCGAGGAGGCCTCGTTCTTGACGAACTTCCTGAGGTAACCCCTCCCGATCAGCTCCTCAATCTCCCGCTTCAAATGGCGGCACTCCTTCGTGTCGTGTCCGTGCTCGCGGTGGAACTGGCAGTACTTTGATTTATCCCGGGCGGCTCTCGGGTTCTGAGGTGGAGGTCGGCGGAGGTAGCGCTCGCCCTCGATTTCCATGAGGATTTTCGCTCGAGGTGCGAGGAGAGGGGTGTACCTCCGCTCGGGGGTAGACTCGGCCCTCGGCCTTGGATTCGGGCGAAGGTCGGCGGACGGCCCGGGCCTCCGAGCTCCCAGGGCGTCCCTCGGAACTGACTTCTTCGGAATCTTCCCGTCCAGCTCTCGACGGGTGCGGTCAGCCTCCTCCGCTCGGATGTACTTGTGGGCGCGGAGGAGGAGCTCGGAATACGTCCTGGGCGGCTTCTTGTCCAGGGAATAGGTCAGGCGGGACGTCTTGAGCCCGCGCTTCAAAGCCAGCATAGCGACGGGCTCGTCCAAGCTGTAGATCTCCAGGGCTGCGGTCTTAAACCGGGTGATATAGTCTCGGAGCAGCTCCTGGTCCTGCTGGCGGATGGAGAAGAGGCTGTCCACCTCCCTTGGCACCTTTCGACAAGCGTCGAAGTGCGCCACGAACTTTCCTTCCAACTGCTGGAAGGAGCAAATGGATCCGGGCTCGAGGCGGGTGAACCAGACTCGAGCGGCCTTCCGAAGGGTTGCTGGGAAGGTGATGCACAGAAGGGCGTCGGTGGCACCCTGGACCCTCATGAGAGCTTTATAGCTCTCCAAATGGTCCAGGGGGTCGGTGGTCCCGTCGTAGGGGTCCACCTGCGGCATGCGGAACCGTTTCGGGATCGGTTCCGCCTGGATTTCTTCAGAGAAAGGGGGGCGGGAGTCGTAGCCCGCCGGATCAGCTGACGAGTTCTGCAGGTCGGCGAACCGTCGGGCGAACTCCGCCAACTTGCGCTCGTGCTCTTCTAGGCGCCTCTCGGCCTGGCGCCTGATGGCTTCGTCGGTGGAGTCTTCCACCGAGACTGCAGGTGAAGGGGGCGCCGATCGGTCTCGGCGCGAGGTCTGGCCCCGGCGTCGCTTGCTGCGATGCGCCGTTTCGGCCCCATCGGCCGGGGATCGACTCTTATGATCTCCAAACCGGAATAGTTTCTCTTCGGGGGAGCTTGGCGGCTCCCTCGGGGGTTGGAGATGGCTTGCGGATGGGACGGCCCGCCCTGGATTGAGCGCAGGCTCCCACGCTGTCCCGCGGCTCGGGTCGCGGGAGTCCCTGGCTGCGGTTGAGTGGCCAGGGATCGTTGCTGATGCTGAAGCTGTCGGACCGCTGAGGTCAAGGTCTGCAGCTGCTGGACGATGGCCGCAAGGGATCCGTCCACCGGGGCAGGCTGCTGCGGAAGAGGAGGGGGAGCCGGAAGCTCCCGTTCGGGGGTGTGGCCCCCTGGAGGGGAGTGGGCTTCTCCCACACGGCTGGTGGATGCCTCGCGACCACGAGTGACCACCATTGCTGGAGAGCGTGACACCTGCAGAAAGCTGGTTCCCACTGGGGATTAGTGTCCTGCCCCCCTTCCTGGCGCGCCAATCTGTTGCCGCTCTCGTCGTCGCGCCCGTGCCGCGAATCAGCCGATCCTTCCTGACCGCCTGGCGGGGGAGCCTCCCTTCCTGCGGAGAACCTGCAACAAAGGGGTTAGAGGACCCTGGCCGGGGATCCCGGCGAGGGGGCTCCGACGGTCAAGTCAGTAGACGACGAGAAGGAACAGACTCCCCCCTCCGGGCCCTCGAAAGGGTCCCAGATTTGGAGAGTTAACTGGTGAAGGGAACGCCCCGGGGACCGAAATCTCGGTTGGGCCTACTTGCCGAGCTCACGTCCAGTATTCCCCTCTCGGGATCTCTGGTTTCTCTCTCGGAGCGAGGCCTTGTGCCGGTGCTTCCTCCTTGTCCCCAGGCTAGTTGGCTTACCTTGCAGTCCCCAGATTCTTCCCTCTTTATCTCCCTCCGTCGTGCGCTTGTCCTTTTCCTCCTCGAAAACTCCTCTCCCCTGTCTTCCTTTCTTTTCCCTTTTTGGTGAAGGAGGCCAGGCGGCTTTCCGACCTCGTCCGCTGGGCCCAGCAGGGAGAAGGCAAAGACAGAAGAGAAAAGGAGGGAGGGCGGCGCTGGCAGAGCGGCCGGTCGTCAGGCCTCGGGCTCCGTGAGAGTGCTCTTTTCCCCGAGCGTGGGCGCCATCCGTTTACGGGGCCTGTTCCGTCAGGATCGGGTCTCTCGACTGCGGGACCTGTCGGGCCAATGCAAGTGACGTTCCGCGTGCCGCCGCCCTCCGTACGGGACGCCGTCTGGGGTCGGTACGGCCCGAGGGATGGCCTCGGGACCTGTCTCTTTCCCCGGGGGCCTCTCCGTACGAGCGGTCTGACCTCGGCTGAGTTGGACCTGTCTCCGGGGGCCAACTGGCGAGGGGCGAGGGATCGGCCGACCTCGGCTTAGGTGGACCCCTCCTGGGTGGACACCTGGCGAGGTGGCAGGAGGTCACCTGGCTTCGGCCAAGGTGGACCCGTCTCCGGGTGGCCACCTGGCGAAAGGTGAAGGGTCAGCCGACCTCAGCTCAGGTGGACCCCTCCTGGGTGGACACCTGGCGAGGTGGCAGGAGGTCGCCTGACTTCGGCCGAGGTGGACCCGTCTCCGGGTGGCCATTTGGCGAAAGGCGAAGGGTCAGCCGACCTCGGCCGACCTCACTCGGGCGGACCCCTCCGGGCCCGGGCGCCAATGAGTCGGTAGAGGGACTCCGTGCCGAGCTCGACCTTGGCGTGAGCGGTTTGCTTCAGGCAGTCGTCGGGCGGTGCGGTCTTGCCGACCCTAGCCTTGAGGACGTGGCGCTGACTCTGGCAGGGAAACTTACACGTGGCTCGCTCGCATTCGGCGATACCTGAGCCTGGCCACGTCACTGTCACGGCTGTAACACATGTAATTTTTTTTAAAATATTTGAATGGTTTAAATAGTTTTTGATTTAAATGGGCTGGCTAGTTTGATTTTTAAAAAAATAAAAAAAAATTTGAGAAGTTAGAAAATTATTGAGAGAAGAAAGGAAAATAAAAGCAGTTGACTCATATGTTATTCTAAGAAATATGAATCGGAAACGTATAATATAAATATATTTTTGGATGTATAAATATATAAAATAATATTGATTAATTAATTTAATTTAATTTTAGTATATTTTATTAATTAATAAATTAATAACTAAATCGATATTTTAATTAAATTGAATCAGGCTAATTAAATGATTGAACTATCATATTTAGTTTTATTTAAATCGAGTTGGACGGTTTAGGTAGTCCTGTCGGAATTTTTTACACCCCTTGTTATTGGACGTTCAAACGTTGTCAATCCCTCACACAGCGACCGGCTATAGCCGGTTAACACCATGGCGACGTCAGCATATCATCACCGGCCTACTGCCGGTCAATACGGTAGAGATCTTGTGCATAGAAGGGGTGGTTATAAAGTTCCTGATCCTGATTAATTATTTAATAAACTTATATCAATGATAATGATAAAATCAAGAAATTTCCTGTCCGTCTTCCTCCCCGCTCCCTCTCGTATATAACCACTGCAAGAATTTCCCATCTTCGTCGCCAAGCCGGCATTCGGAGACGGATGGGCGAGTTCCGCGGAAACCCTAATCCCCGGCCCTAAAGCTAGAAATCCACCGGCGATAGCAAGAACAACCTCAAGATCCCCTACACCTCCGATCTCTCCAGCTCTATCCCTCCGAATCCAAGAAGAAGACCGTAATTGCTCCTTGAATTCCGCCAATTCGCGCAGTTCCTTGCACAATAAGATTTGGATTTCTCGGTGTCCGAGGCGCATTAGCGAAGGATTGATCTATAGATTTTTTTTTTTTTTTTTTGAGAAAAAGCAATCTTGGTTCTAGATTTGAGGAGATCCCGTGGGATTTATATAGTTGTTCGTGTTTCTTGGACTTGGATCACGGGATCTAATGAGCAGAACTGGTGGGATCGCTCCCGAGTTGGCTTTGAGTCGGTTCGGGATCTTGAAATCTTGTTGAAGTCGCCCGTGGGATGTAGATTTTCTCTTTTTGGTGGTTTGGATCTCTGGCATTGGAAGGGGAGGGTGGAATTGTTGGGTTTCGATTCTTTGTTTTTTGGTTTTCTTTTGTGCTTTTCTCGATCACTGTACATTGGATGAGAGGGATTTGGAAGGGAGTGTGGAGATGAGAGCGAGACCCGTGGCGGGGGAGGGACAATGACTGGAGGGTCATTGGGTCTTCGATCGTCGGGAAGTAATGGATCACTGCAAGCGCAACTACACAACGGTGCCGCATTGCCGATTCAGTCGACTTCTGTCTCCGTCTCCGTCCGCAAGCCGCAGAAGATGCTCCTCCAGAGCTCGAGAGAGAAGGAGAGGTTCCTGCTATGGATCTGCAAGTTCGCTGGCAGGAGGAAGATTGGGATGCTGCTGGTGCTCATCGCTTCAGCTGCAGTTATTCTGTCTTTCATCTCTGCCATGAGCAAAGGTCTGACTCTTCTTTCAATTTTCATTTCTATTTATCCAGTTTACCGATCTACAAGTAGATGCTTTGATCTTTGAATTAAGTACGGTGGCATCGCTGATAGACATGTCGGACGGGATTTTCTATACCTATCTGTGAGTATAAATTGTCAGCGCAAGCGGAGAATTTCCAATGTTCTATAATTTTCTTGCAGTTTCAAGCGAAGTTTTACCTGCTTTTCCAATTCTGCAAGGTTTCATGTTATATTTCTTGAATGTGGATGGTCATGTGTTGATTCTTCTTCATTTCATTGTCGTTATGTTATATATTGCACTTTCAAGAATCCAGATGGTAAACAACATAAAACGGTTATCTTCATTTATTGGTGTCTTCAGGGAGTAGTACGATATAACTCTGTAACTACTTGTCACCCATAATTTGAAGTTGCTCTTGGTTTTGGTCACCACCCACGATATTGCTGTGGTTCCTAGTTCTCCTGGTATCAGAAGTATGGATAGATGTTTAGAATAAAGAAATCAGTAGTTTCTGTTGCTTGAGTGCTGTAGATTATCAAACTTTCAACTAAGTCGTCCTCTGTGTATTCTGCCAACTGTGACTATTTGCAAATACGTATTATCATAATGAAAAGAACCGTGCTTATGTATTATGTCCAAGTATTACCACATCAAACTTGAAGTGATTAATCATCTTTGTTTCTTTTTGACAATCTATGATTTATTCTGCTAGCAATCATCGTAGCATATAGTCTCATGTTATGGCTTCTTTCAGATGAAGATGCATCAGAAGGTCCTCAGACTAACCTAGGTTCGTCGTATCATGTCTGGGGCCTTGTAAGCACTGGCGGGACAGCATTGCATAATGTGACACCTCCCTTGACTTCAATAAAAGAGTCTAAGACAGAGATAACAGCAATTCCGAACCAGCAGTCTGCAAGTGGTGATAATGAATCCTGGCCTCCTGTTCCAGTTCTTCCACGCAGAGCAATTTTTACACGGCATCCTTGTGAAAATTTTTCCTTTTCTCCCCCACCAACTGATAGGAAACGTACTGGTCCACGCCGTAAGTTTGATTTGATTATCAAAACTTTTAATTCATTTATCTCTTAGTAATTTGGTCGTGGCACTGATGGTTTCATTATCTTAACCTCTTTTTTATGTAGCATGCCCTGTGTGCTATATCCCTGTAGAGCAGGCTGTGGCCTTCATGCCCGCTTTGCCATCAGTATCACCTGTCCTTAAGAACTTAGCTTATGTTTCTGAAGAAAACTTAACAGTGAATGAGACAAATGGAGGTACTATATTTGGAGGACAACCCTCTCTGCAGCAGAGAAATGAATCTTTTGATATTAGAGAGTCAATGTCTGTGCATTGTGGGTATGTTTACTCTAACTTGTTGCATTTGATAACTTTTTGTTTCAATCTGTGTACATACTTGGATCAATGAGCTGAATATATATTTTTTTTCAGCTGATGTTAGCATCTCAGTCAACATCTTTTGTTATTGTCAGATTTGTTAGAGGAAAGAAACCTGGTCAAGGGACTGGGTTTGACATAGAGAATGCTGATCTTCTTGAGATGGAGCAATGCCGTGGTGTAGTTGTAGCCTCTGCTATCTTTGGTATCTACACTCTGCTACCTGCTACTGCTGCTGTTGTTTTCTTTTGATTTTTTTTTTTTAAACTACTTTCTTCTATTTATCCAAGAGAAAGAAAAACCTTACTTTCACATGATGACCAGGAAATTATGATATGATGCAACAACCAAGAAACATTAGTGAATATGCAAAGAGAAATGCATGCTTTTATATGTTTGTGGATGAGGAAACAGAAGCCTACATAAAGAACACTACTAACCTGGTCAGCATTCAGAGAGTTGGGTTATGGAGAGTGGTGGTAGTTCGAAACCTTCCTTATGTAGATGCAAGACGTAATGGAAAGGTACCCTTTTTCTTTTGCTCTATAAGATTTTTTTCTTAGATTTTAAACTATAAGGTGCAGTGATTGTCAGCCCTCTTTTGGCACCCCTGCATGCTTCTTTAGAATTTGCATGAGCAAATTCGTTCATTTATTTTTTGAAATTAATTGTTTCTGTTGGATGACTTGGATCACATATTTCAATATTTTGAAAATGATTTTCTCTATTCTTATACAAGTTTAGGGGTAAGTTGGTATTTTCTGTTTTAAGAGTTTTACATAACATATTTTAGTAAAATAATGGGTGGAAGTGAGAGACTAGAGATGTAAAAGGTTCATGTGACCTGATAACTAAGAAACAAATGTGTTAAGTATTCTTAAGGGCCTAAATCCTACACACAGGTGGTACCTACACTAAATAGTAGAGGGCCTCATTTTTAAAGATACTAAAATGCACAATGTTTATTTCTTTTAAGCACATCTTCAGCCCTTTTTGAAAATGTCTAATAGAAACAGGCAGCTCTTTAAGGTAGAGCTAGACTATTTATCAGCATGTCTCATCATCATATCCATTTTTCTAAAGAAATTTCTTCAACAATGAGTTGATGTCATCAAAAATCCTGTCCCAAAGTCATTTGCTAACAGTTTACTTTGTCCTAGTGACAGTAAAAGAGGCAACATGAATTTGTACTTTTTGGCCTATGTTGTGTCAAGGGAATCGAAAATTTAAACATGTGTTACAGGTGATATTCTTTGATATGGGGATTGATTGGCTGAAAGGACTAAAGAGAAGTAGGGAAAAATATAGTTGAAGAAAGACTTGTGGTCATTGGAAGCAATCTTAATGCCTCACAAATGATAACATTGTGTCACTTTTGAATTTGTAAATGTCACTATTAAAAGTGTAAAACAATCTTAATGCCAAGTTGTAGGATTTTGCTTTTCTTCACAATTTTGCTTTGGTTAATTAAGTTTTTTTTTGCCATATAAATATAATTTGTGGTGATATGTGAACAAAATTACAGTTTTGCTGATGGACAATGAGAGTTGGGGATATGTCCATGATTTCATGCACATCGGACTGCTGCTAACTTTCTATTATGTTTCTTATATATGTTATGGGCTTATGGCAACAGAGTATTTGGCCATTGTCATGGAAAAAGAAAAGCATCTGGGTGTAGACTTGAAGCCGACTGCAAGTCTCTCTCTCTCTCAAAAAAAAAAAAAAAAGAAAAGAAAAGAAGAAGAGATAATGGATGGCAATCTTTTCTAAAGGTTTTAGATTATGTCTAACAACCTGAATTAGCTACTTTAGGCCAATGGAAGATTCAAGCACTATTCTAGATAGGTAGCAATATTAATAAGATATGGATACCATGTCAATAATTTGTTTGTGTCCATAATTTCTTTTACCTTCTCCAATCACCTTGATGAACTTTTTTGTTAAAAATTCGAAGGGTCTCTTTGGGTACTCCTTCAGGAATATCCTGCAGGAATCAGGAATCGGCTAGAGAGTGGGGTGTATGAGGAGAGGAGGGAGGAGAGGGAGGGGATAGAGAGTTGGTGACTATGAGGAGACAGAGATGCCCAAAATCTCATGAAGAAAAGAAGACCAACGGAGTTCATTTTACCCTGCTGGTAGGATTCTGGCTAGGAGGGGAGCTGGGTTGATATAGCCTGCTTAAATAGGCTGCCTAATTCACTAATACAGCTGGATGAGATGGATTTCCTACTGGATTATCCTAACAGGCCCTAACACTTCAATTGATGGTGAAGATTTGCTGTTTGTAACATCATTCATCTCATCTTTTCGACTTGTTAGGATTGAATTATATGTTATTTACGTATGATTATTCTTCACTTATCAAGTTATCATACAAGAGATTCTATGTTGCCAATTCCTTTTTGTCTTAATAAGTACAGGTGTTGATAGTAATTCTTTTGGTCTTAGATCATGCACATGAGAAATTAGTGGGTAAGAAGTTCAAAGAGTAACTTTGCTAATTATGTAAAAGACCATAAACATTTTATCTAAACTTCAAGTGCCGCCTGGTTTTACTACATTATGCTACCGATATGCTGCAATGTGGCTCGCATGATAAACAGGACCCTTGTTGAGTAGGTGTATATTAGTCCTTCTGTCATCATAGAATATCATTGTGATTCATAATGACATTGAATGGTACCCTTGTGGACTGAACTTTTATAATGACCAATTCTATGAACTACACATTCCCCTTCCTTTGGAAGGTTCACTTTCACATTTTTGAATATCCAACAAAGGCATTTTGGATGCACATAATAGTGGTAGAAAATCAAGATCCAAGATTCAAAGAGGTGAACATATGTTTCTGCTTGGTTTTCCCTCATAAATTCAATGAAATAGAATGGACGAACACATTTTCAAGAATTAATATGCATGTGAGCAAAATATTTGGATTGAAATAATTTTATGGACGAAGTAGTTTTCCACTAATAACTTAATATCTCTGAAATATCTTGACTTGATCCTATCCCTGCTTTGCCATTTGATGGATTATCAATATCCCTTGAACACATAGTAATTTCATGTAATCTAAAATTATTTTTTTCTACAACAAATAAAATAAAAACCTGGAAAGTTTTCACTTTAAAACTCGAGCCCCTTCTTAACTTGAATTGCTTACTCTTATATCATGCTAGTTCTTGATAGTCTGTGCATTGAATATCACTAATTTGTGTGATAGACTTAGTTGTATTAATTATTACGGTGTGCCTCTGACTTGATGCACATGTGTTTGGGAGAGATGAGAATGTGAGTGTATGAATGGTAAATCTTGTTTGGGTGGATCACTGGTAAAGCTTTGAAAGAGTTAGAGTAAGCATGTTAAACAAAACTCTGGGATTATCTCTTAGATGGGGCGAAACCTCTGAAAAAATTGGATGCAAGTTATGAGTTTAAATGCTTGCATTAATAACTGTCATAGCAACTGTCGAGGAGTGAAATTTCATAAAGCTGATTTAGAGCTGTTGGGGAGTGAAATTTCATAAAGCTGATTTAGAGAGACTGGATTAATCTTATTTATTAAGATTTTGATTAGCAGGCAAAGTATGAAGTATGTGGTATGATTGGCATAATATAGTTAGAAACCAAATTCCTGGTATGTGATTACCTGCTTTTGCATTCTCATGTTTCTGTTGCCTTTCCCAATGTAATTTCACTTTATGTTTTGGATTGGTTTTATCCTTCTAAGATGGCTGAAAGCAAGGTCTGTTGTACTGACCTGTACCAACCATTCAGTATCCTACTGGTAAGGTACCAAATGATATCGAGGTTCGGTCAGTATATGAGTCAAACTGGTCTATACGGGTTCAAACTAAGCGGAACCATCTCATACTACCTGCTATTGCCTGAAGCGAGGGTGTATACTGTACCTATCCACTCATCCCACCCAACTTCAGACTGTACCTTGATGAAAAATGGGAAAAAAGGGGCTGAGAGCTATGTTAGTATGGGTGCGTACGGTACCATACCATGCTAAACTGGTAATGTATCAGAATGGTACCTACCTAGTGACATCTTATGTCATCTCCTATTTTGTGTTTAACGAATTAGTGAATATTTTACCATATAAAAAACCTGGTAAGGATCATGGCTTGTTCTTCCACCTTCATTTGTATATGTCAAATGATCCTATCTAATTTTTATTGTTCTAAAGCTATGTAATCTAACTCAGAATTTTATCAATTTTCTTCTGGACACACTCTTGTTATAAATGTTGTTTTTCAAGGCTTGAAGGATTGCCCGGAGGATTTTAGCTTTTACCCTTGTATTTGGTTGGTAACAAGCGATCACTTTTAGTCACAGGCAAAGAAAGAGGCGCTCTGTTTGATGCTTACTAGAGAAGCAAAGACAAGTATTAAGTCTTGACAAGTCCAATAGTGACTGTTTGAAAATGGCAGGAAGTGGCTATGAAGTGTTTTAATCAAGTCTATCGCCTTAGATGGATACCAGGAGTTTGGTACATGATGATTTTAAATATATTACTTTTATTGCTGCTGTATAAGAAAGTTTCTTGAATTATCAAGTATAAAAATAATTTCGAGCTAATACTAGGAGAGCAGATTGTTTATGAATATTAACAAACTTGGAAGTTCTTGAGAGTTGGACACCCAAAGTAGGGGTTTCCTTGAAAGACCCACAAGTTTTTTTTTCTTTTGTGAAAAATGATCCAAATACGAGGGAAAAACACTGAAAAATCTTAAACAGAGTTTTGGAGGCCCATAAGTGTTTTGCAGTTTTAGCATCCTTGAACCCATCATCCATCTTTTCATTTTTTTTCCTGTCCTCAGAAATTCTCTGCTTTTTGTGATCCAATGAACTTGTTTAGTTTATCACTTTTTATTATAAAGGTGATCTACTTCTTGCAATGAAGTTCATCAAGGTAATGTGCATCATCCAAGAGTCCCAATATGTATTTCAATCCTTGCACATGCCAAAGTAAATTTGCATTTGATGTATACTCTCTAATCCCTTTAGGAAAATGAAACAAACTTATTAGTGTGGGATATGAAAGAATAGTGTCCTGAAAGTCAATTATATTTTTTATGTAATAGAAATTTTTCTATAAAATTTTCTCGACTCGTGTATGATATTATATTAATACAAGGCATTTTCATTCATCATATGATGTTCTTATACCTTTTTGTTTTAAGATGATGATGAACCCCATAAATTAGGGCAATGAATTTAGGATTATGATGAAGTTCATAATAGTGAGATCTATGTTCCTTTAAATCCTAATCTAAAATATTTTTAGTTATAAGATCATCGAGTCGAGGATCGATATTTCTAGAAAGATTGGCACATCCTATGTATGCTTGATAAAGAGTGTTTGGTCTCATGACCACTTATGTAGAAATATTAATACAAGGATATAGGTACTCATCAGGGAATGAGTTCATTGAATTAATCTATCATGAGAACATTTTATGAAAATTTTACTTGTCAAAAGATGATTCTCTTAGTGGGAGTTGTGCAAGTGATCCTTAAATCTGGGATCATCATGGAATCTTATATACATGAATCCATGTTTTGGTTCATACTTATTCATGATTTAATCATGTACGGGGTGTTATGGATATGGTGAATTGTGTATGAAGGTTGTGAGTAGGTCAATAAGGAATTGATCATTCCTAGTAAGAGAAGTATTTATCCTATATAATCTTATCAAATGATAATTTAGGAAGTCTTTGATCAAAGCAGGATGATATTATAAATGGTTTCTAATCTTTTATTGGTTGAATCTTTATTAGTGATTTGAGATTTGAATGAATAGAAGTATTAGGGTTTGACAATTTTTTTATACTTATCGCTTATTCGGGATAAAAAAAGATCAAAGAATTGAATTGCATGGTAATTTGTCACTGAAGGATATTTTGATAATTTTATCAAATTTCTCATCTTCTGGATAGGTATGATATGCTGTATGTCAATCATGTCTTGTAGATTTTTATGAATTAAATTGATTGCATTCATGAGTCAATTCGAAAAATGGTTCAAATTGGCAAACTAGGATTAGCTCAATTTGATCTAATTCGATTAGTTGATTTCTAATCGACCTAAATCGATATGAACCTAAACCTATTATTAGCTAGATGTGGAGTCCAAAGAGTCACACATGCTAAGAAATTGTTCAAGAAAGTCAATTATATTTTTATTAGGATGATAGGATCCTAACTGGCTAGCTAATTAATATACTAGCATATGTTGGCTAGTCTAACTCCTAACCTAATTGATTTAGATTTAAATGCTTGCTATTTAGACTAATTAATTTAAGTAGAACTTAAATTGGGTTGAGCTTTAAGTGGGGTAGGCGAATTGATATTTATTTTAATTTTATAGCCCTTATCCATGTCTAGAACCAAGAGTCCCAAGGGCTTGGGACTCTTAGCACCAATATTAGCGTACACACAATTCAAGGGGCACAGAAGGACCAAGAGTCCTGCAATTAAGTCACTTTTTTTGCTGTAAAGCTTAGCCCCTATCATCTCTCCACGTCCATTTGGATTGGTTTTAACCAGTTAAATGGATAATTTTTGGATGTGAATTCCATGTAGATGCATGAAAAGTTGCGATGCTTGGTTTATATATCGCATGGAATGGATAAAAATCATACTGATTATTAATTATCCTTTTCTTGATAAGCCTCTCTTGATTATACACTTATTGGGTGCTTTAACCAAATCCTAAACTAAGTGGAAGGATTGAAAAAATGCTAGTTTTTTCGAAGAGTTGTGATAAGCAATTTTTGGTGCAAATATGTTACGAAACGCTGTATGTTAACGGTTTTATATAGCACCTTTCTTCCTAGTGACTCTTTCTGCTTGAAGGATCTTTTCTGATATGTTAAATATCAGTTAAGGTAGGGATGGCAACAAAATCCAAATCCATGGGTACCCGACCCGGCCCGACCTGATTGGACCAAGTAGTCAACGCTTTGACCGGGTTTGGACCGGATTTGGGTAAAACCCGAATACTTAATTTTGGATTTGGATCGGGACCGGATAGATATAACCTGACCCGAATCCAGCCCAAATTATTTTAATATTTAAATATATATAATTAATATATATTATATTAAATATATTTGATTAATTATTATTTATTAGTTATTAAATTTTAAAATACTTAAATCCTTTACCCTAATCATTATTTTTCATAAATAAGAAAATTGTAAATTGTAATTTGTAATCGGTAAACCCCAATTAATCTCCAGCTCCCCTCTTCCTCTTCGGCGGTTCTTTCTCCTCTCGGATCGGTGTTGAACTAAAAATATAGTTAAATTTTATTTGTTTAGTATATGTATGATTTATAAAATGGTAGATGATTTTAAAGTTGATAAAAATGAAAACATATTTAATATGACTAAATTGGGTTCGGGCCGGGTAAACTCGAATTATCCAATACCCGATTGAGATAGGTTTGGATAAAAAAACCCAGTCCCGATAATGTTTAGGCCGGGTTTGGATAGTTTATTGAATATTCGGGTTTGGGTTTGGATAGTTATGCACCTAGCCCATTGCCATCCCTAGATTAAGGGTCGAGAGAAGGATGCTTTTGGTGCCTCCTATCTAACTATTTAAAGGCTTCGGTGATTAAAGCAATGGTATCCAAATTTATCCCGATAACTCTCTTCCTTGTCAGGACAAGTTTATTATTTTAAGACAAGTCTACTATTTTAAGACAAGAATTTAGGAAGAGAATTAGAAAGAATAATTGGATAGTAAGAGAAGTTTTAAAAAGGTTTTTTGAAATACTCTTAGGAGGGTAAAGGTCCTAGCAAGAGAGGAAGACTACCGAAGGAAGAAAGACTGCTGGGAGGAGTTTCTAATCAAGCAAGTAAGAAGTAAGAGTGCTTTCTTGATCCAGTTCCTATGTGGATCATTTTTGGAGGGCATACACTTGTGTGCCTAGTAGAATTAAGGATATTAGCATTACTAGTATTCTTCTATATCCTAATGTATTGTCTTGTTAATTGATATCAGGGTTTGCAGTACCGTCCCGTACAGGGCATACCGGTACGGTTCACATAAAAAATGGTCCGGCATCCTGGACCGTTAAAAATAAATAAATAAATAAATTCCATACGGTACTGTAGCGTACCATACCGTAGCACCCAGTTTGGGCTCGGTTTGGCTCGGTTCGGGTCTGGTTCAGGTCTGGTTTAATAATCTTTGCTTGAGAGGGAGGAGGAAGAGAATTTTTTATCATTTTTTAGCCTCGGTACAGCTACTGGTATGGTACGGTACGGAGCATACTGTACTGTACCGGTTTAGCGATCCTTGGTTGATATAATCAAGGAATCCTGGGTCTAGGATTTCAGTTGACTAGGATTTCAAGATTTAAAAATTTTTAAAATTCGGTCTTCTACCATGCAAATGTAACTCAGCAAGATAAAAGTGATTCATGGAGTTAAAAAGATTTAAAAAACTCATATGTTTTCTAGGGTTTTTATTCAAACATATACAAATTTTGATTTCCTTTTTTGAGTAATCAATAGTTATAGCGTTGACTTCCATTTTTGGCTTTTTTTTACTTTTCTATTATTTTAAGGGTGGCTTGTCAAGGCATACCATTGATCACCTGGACTGCAGCTTGCCTTTCCTTATAAAATGCAGCTGCGATTTTCATTGAATGATTCAACTTCTGGACTTTGGACCAGAGTTAGAACTACACAATTAAAAGTGTAGCACAAATAATCCAGTAAGCAAAGCTAGTACAAATGGACTTGACTTATTAAAGGGGTCCCAGAACAGCTTTGTCTGCCTGTCTCTTCTTCCCTGCTGCACATTGTCCTTGATATTCTCAAGGATTATAGCACAAGGCTTTTTTTTTTCTTGTGCAGCAACAATTGTTACACTGATGCCATCTTTTGCTTCAAATGAAACCCTTGAAAATAATGCTCTCCAGATTTTTGATGAGATAATCTTCTTTCAATGGGTTGCTATTTTCTTAGTTCATGTTTTGCAATGCTGAAGAAGTTATTTATATGGTTTCTGTCTTTCTGACAATAGGCTTTTGGCAGGTTCCAAAACTGCTGCTCCATAGGCTTTTTCCTAATGCGCGGTTTTCTCTTTGGATTGATGGAAAGCTTGAGCTTGTTGGGGACCCCTATCAAATTCTTGAGAGGTATAATACAAACTGAAAGCTTGGCTTCTTATCCATATCTAATTAGTATGCATGAATCAATTTATAGTGAAGCAAGTAGGTTCTTGGAGGAGTCTTAGTCAGCAGCCTTCATAAATAAGTATAACATGATGTCATGTATATATCTACCATATTTCCTTGAAGGGAAGTTGGGACAAAAATGAGCCTTTAAAAAATTCTTATGAACTAATAGTAATGTGTGTGATTATGATAGTATGCGGAGCACATATGCAACCACATATGCGGTTCATATTTTTTAAAATTTAAAATAAATAAGTATATAAATGGTTAAAAATTAGAAATAAATTAGAAAAACTCAAAAAAAATAGTTGCGCATGTTCATGACTTATTTGAGACTTTTGAGTTCATATTCTGAATTCTAACATAACATGACATAAACGTGATATAATAACAGTATCATCCAATGAAGTATAGGCTATGCTCAAACTTGGAACAAGGAATAAATTATGAGTTTCTATAAAGGATTGTTAGAAGTCTGTAACAAAATTTGAACTTTGAAGTCCACGTTTCATAAACAAAAGTGATCTGTAATACTTTTAGGTATTAATTGATGAGAGTATACCATCCCCAGCACTTATCCATGCAATTTTAATTTCTTTTCTCATCCAATGACAGGTTTAGCTCCGTATCTATTAGTTTTGAATCTGATCTGAACCTTATCTAGTATATTTTAATTAGATCTATGGCGTTGCTTTCTTGAGATTTAGGCCATGAAAACTCCACCACTGCGACCTCACATGAGGTATGTGGCTGTATCTGTGGCCTGCTTATGTGGCCTAGGATATAAAGGGATCTGATACGCCTTGTGTGATGTGGTCCATGGGCCACCTCTGCATATGCAACTGCATAAACCACTTTTTGAAAGAGTGCTAGTTTTGCTACAATATTGTTACCTGCAAGTAATAATAAGTTAATAACTATGAACAGTAATTAATAAGTGATAACTTATATGAACTACTCTACCATTCTCAGTAATAAATATGGAACTCATACATCTTATGTAACAAAAGCTTATATATATAACTGCAAAAGATACATGGCATTATTTTTCAGTCTTCGGACATCAAGGGGTGCCTATGCGTTATAAGCAACTACGGCAACTACTTTCAGACCTGCTACTTCAGTAGGTTTACACCAGGTGGTATACCTTGCCTTAGTGAATGACTTGTCGGCTGTGATAAGACTTGTAAATGGCAATAATCTGATGTATGCAAGCAAGGGTTAAACATTGTAGGTAGCTAGGTAAATGCTCACTGAGTAATTATGCCACAAGAATTTAAGACATTAAAACATTAAATCCAAGTTAGTAGCAATCTACCCATTATACTTGGGACTTTTAATTCTTCATTTCAATTTCTGTAGGGACTACCAACACTGCAATTGATGTTTTGCTAGAACTCTTTGTAGGTGGAGTTTATCAACCTTCATGAAGGAGCACTCCTGTTCCACCACTAATCTTTAATGGCACTTACTCTAGCTTAAAGCTAAATTGTCATCTCTTCTTCCTCCTCGTCCTCTTCTTCTTCTTCCTTTTTGATTACTTGTGACCAAAATTGGATTATGTTATGGCAATTCCTTCTGTTTTTTCTACTAAACTTTCTTGTGCTGGGAAATAATAGCCTTATTACAAAACATTGCACTATGCAACCAATTCTTTGATTTTTTTTTTTCTTTTGGCAAAATTTCTCTTGTACAAGCAATCCTGCTTCTCGTGTTCTGGGTTCTTGATTCTTCTGTCACTTAAAAATACAAGCTAATCTTCACACTACCAGGTTCTAAAAATAGCAGTTTGGCCTGACCTAGGATGTTACACCTGCATTTTGTTTCCAGTAAAATGTATACTTGCTTTGAAGTCTTGCCTGCATCCTGAGGCTTTTTTGAGGTCTTCCATTTATGTCGGAATTTTTTTAGACGTGCACTCTATTGAGCCAAAGTAAAATGCAATAAACAACACAATTGTTTTTTTTCTCATCTTTGAATCTGCATGTATCACATTTCTAGAAATATAAAATGTTGTTTGTATTTTATTGTCTTAGTTAAGGTTCCCGGTACCGGTACCGGGTGCCGTACTGGTGGCCGGCCGGTACCGGTTCGGTACCAAACCGTATCATGCTGACACACAGTACGGCAGGGCGTACCGGTTTGGACCGGTACGCCCAATTTTTTTTTTTTTTGATTTTTTTTTTTTTTTTTTTGTAATTTTAAGGTTTTTATTTTAATTTTTAAGGATTTAGGGTTTATTTTTTAAGGGTTTAGGATTTAGGGTTTAGGCCGGTTTAGGATTTAGGGTTTAGGATGGCGTACCGTTTTAGGGTTTAGGATTAAATACTAATATTTAGGACTATTTTCAATTGAAATAAAAAAAAAATTAAACTAAGATTATCAGCAATTAATGAAAGTAAAATATGGCATAAACATATAATTACATATTAATGTCTAGAATCGGGTAGAGTGATGATGTCCATAAATATAGGGATCATGTATGTACTCTGTAGGAAATTCGGCATGTCCCTCCTGCCAAGCAGCATGATACTCCTCTAAGCTCATCCCAGGAGGTATACGTGATGGGTCATAACTAATCGCAGATCCCTCTCTGATATCCCGACTCAAAGAACTGTCCAGAGACTGATGATATGGCAGTGCAGGTGCAGGGAGGAATCCAAATATACCAGCAACAAAATCAGATGCATAAGATGCTCCGGAATAATAACCACTGGATGCTGACGTCTCGGATGCACCATATGGATCATATGGATCAGAAGCTGCCGGTAGCTGTGGATAAAAGGATCCTGAATATGAGGATGATCCAGATACATCCAAGGATCCTACTCCACGTGCAAGATCTGTAGCTGTATCGTGTCTCGAACGACCACGTGGAGCCCGTCGCCTATATGGAATCGTATCACCACGAGGTCTATCAGATGGTGTTCCATGATCTGTATCCTGCGTGGCATGGAAAAACTACGACTCCCCAGTGAATCGAATAGGACTAGGTGGCTGCGACTCCTGTCCTCCTGCCCCTCTCTGATCACTTGATCCTCCACTATCTGAAGCACTATCATCACTGTCTCTGGTATCCGAATCTGAGTGGACTGAGTGCTCCGATGGAGATGCAACTGCCTTTCATTTTCCTGTCTCTAGGTCTACTAGATGATGGGGACGGACGATGTGCTGTATCTGCTGGAGCCCTGTGAGGAATATGACTTGTTGCCCATTGTCCAGCATCCATCCCAGCCTCACTAGCTACAAAACTGGCTGGTCGAGGAGGGATCCTGGCTCATTAAGCTCTGGCTGCTGCTACTGCTGACTCATGACCCACCCAATCATTGGATCTTCATCCTCAACATATGAACTTGCAGTGGGACCAGAATATTTCAATTCTACTTTTTCCTGAATATATTTTAGCCTCAATCTTAAATTATAGTGTACATATACAAGATCGTTGAGGCGTTTCTGTTTCAGACGGTTCCTCTGTTTGGAGTGGATAAGATCAAATGTAGACCAGTTGCGCTCACATCCACTGGAGGACACAGTCTGGGAGAGGATCTTTACTGCAAGAACCTTTAAATTTTTAGCAGATCCACCAAAATGCACCCACCATTCAGCTGCAAAAGACATTACATCATTTAGAATTTTAGATTTGGCAAAATAAAAAATTTAATCCTGATATAATATTAGACTTACTTCTTAGTAGTACCTACCAGGATTGATCTTTGATTTACTTCTGACCGCTATAGTGGATCCAAATGAATCTATGCCCTCCCTAAAAAATTTCGTTTGCCAGAAAAAAATTTGTTAGCTTGTTGAAATTAATGCTATTAAAAATCATTCAATAATTTCATCCTAACTTCTTCAAGGCACATAGCAGTGATATCTGGATCGGGCTCCATCTTATATATAATATTGCGCAGGGCAGACATAAGATCCTCATCCATGGCAATGTCCGGTACGGAGTACTGAAATCTCGGATTTAGATAGTAAGCTGCACATATATTTTAAGAATCAGTCAAGCGTACTTGCATGAATCTAATTGAAACTTAATTTTTAGGGACTTCATAAAATACTACGTACCTGCTAGATGCAAATCCGAACTCATTTGATAACTCCACCGTCCATCAATGATCCGGATATACTCATATGCATGTGATGGATCTGCCTCCTGGATTTTTTTCTTTGCCCTTTACATCATGAAATATAAGAAGCCTATTTGAGCATACCTCTCGGAGTCCATGGCACGAAGTATCTCATATAGAGGCTTGATAGTCTTTATTACCCTCTCAGCCCGCTGCCAAAATATCTGTCTCGTCACTAAATTCTCCACATTGCTTCCCTCAGTATTTGCCTTAGCATATCTGCTCTCCTGTCGGTTCTGACTGACAAACATCTGACGCAGCTCTGCTTTTTTGCTAAGAAGACTATCAAGTGCAATATAATTAGTTGCAAACCGTGTGACCGCCGGTCTCAATATTTCTCTCCTATAAAGCTCCTCATCAATGATAAGACCCATGTATGGTTATATATAAATCTGGTGATAGACTGTGCTAGCTCAACAATCTTTTGCACTTTGCGAATTTTACCAATATCCATCAACATGAGGTTTATACAATATGCAGCACAAGGGGTCCAGAAAATATGTGGCCGCCGCTCCATCAAGATCTGCCATGCGGCCCTGTATTGTGGTCCATTATCAGTGATTACCTGCACGACATTATGCTCTCCCACCTGATCAATCACCTCCTCCATCAATATGAGGATATAACTGGCATCGTGCACCTGATCTGAAGCATCAATAGACTTCTGTAAAAAAGTCTTCCCATCACAATAAGTCAAAAAATTGATGATGCTCCGTCTAGTAGGACCAGTCCAACCATCACACATCACCGTCAATCCATATACAAGCTACTTGTTCTGATATGAGGATATCCATCCTTCTAGCTCCTTATTGCTGTCCAGAAGATGACCATAAATATCCCTCGATGCTGGAGGATCTACATCTGCACCAGCAGCCTGTATAGATGAAATAGCAGAGCGATAATAAGGATTGTCTGCTGCATGGACTGGGATATGACCGAAATGAAACCAAGAGGAGATGACCCGCCACATATCCTTCTTCTTATCATTTTTCAGCATTGTGTCAATCCTCTGTTGCTTGGAATTTCTACTGGAAAATGCATGTGGATCGACATCATAGATAGTGGCTCCCTCTGGAATGTCTTTGGGCCTGGAAGACTTTCTCCTACTGCCAAATGCTTCCAACATGGATGCAATACTGCTGGTGCTTCTCCTGACGGGCTCTCTGACTGAGGAGGTCCTCCTAAACTGTCTCAGATTCTCGTGGAGCACTAGCAGAAGCGGATCCCGATCTTGACTCAAAAGCTGATGGCCCGAATCGCTGTCTATGCCTGGCTGCCTCCTCCTGCTGCCTCTGCTCATACAAGTTCACCTGAATAGCAGCCTCCATTTGTGCATTCTCATCAGAAGGAATAGATGCTTCCTCTGACTCCCTGGAGTGATAAGAAGGTGGTTCTGCGGCTCTGCGGTCCATCTCTGCCTTCTTCTTTGCTGCTCTTTTCTTCACAATTTTAAAATCAGCAAAGTGTTTCTTCATCAACTGACGGACCTCTTGTGGACACTGTCGGCATGCAGATACATCAAGATAGCCGCCAGCCAAGTGCTGCCTCAATCTTGTTACCCCCACCTTTGAATTCGGTATTGCACCATTTACACCTCCAGTGATGCCGACATGAGAGCATCTCTCCATGTAACCAGCCAATGTCCTGCTCCGGATCATTCTTTCTCCTTGATGGATCCATACCTGAATATTTAAATTATATATAAGGTCAATAATAATCTTTATTAATTAACAGTTTATTAACTTAATTTTTAAAATTTAAATTTTTTTATTTTTTTATTTAAAAAATTCAAAAAAATAAAGAAAAATTAAAAAAAATTTAAATTTTAGATTCATGTAGGATTCCATCATAATGCTACATATATTTTTTTTAAGATCCTAGAAATGCATTAAAAGTCAATTTTTTTTCAATTTAAGACCTATGGGCACATTCATGAGATGCACAAAACTTGAATAAATCGACATAAAATTTATAGTGGGAGTAGCTTACAAGTCCTAGATTAATAATTTATAATTACAGTTTTTTTTTCTAATTATTATTTTTTAATTAATTTATTAATCCGAAATTAATTTTTAATTTAAAAAATTATATACTTAACAAAAAATTAAGAATTTAGTATCAGTGTAGATCTATCATAGATCTATCACATACTCTAAAATCATTGCCAACAAATAAATTTTGACAGCATTTCTTAATTTTCTAATTTATATGGATTTTAACAAAATTTAACGCTACGAAAGATGAAAATACGGAAAAAGAAAGGTATACGGACCTTGATTCTACGTACCCCTTCGATTTTTGCAGGTTGAATTGGGTTGAAATTGATCGTGCGAATTTTTTTTTTTGCTTTTCCTTCCACCGTGTGTTGCAGCAGAGAACACAGAGAACTTGTAAGAGCTCTCCGTGCCTTTCCTTATAATTAAGGAAAGGCATCTTCCCCCCTGGACAAAACGTCACATGGGTACAGTGTAGCCATATGACACCAAAAAAAAAATTTATCCCCCTCTTCACAAGCCGTACCGAGCCGAACCAGGCCAAACCGGCCGGTTCGGGCTCGGTTCGGTGCGGTAAGTTTTTTTTTTTAAAAAAAATGGCTGTGCCGTTTTTTAAAGCCGAACTATGCTGGCCCGCCGCCGGTCCAGTTCGGTACGCCCCGAACCGGCCGGTTCGGCATGGTTCGGAGAACCTTGACTCTTAGTTCTTGGACTTATTAGGTGTTCCTTCTGGCTTCTACTCTCTCTCTCTCTCACACGCACGCGCGCGCGTGGGCACAAAAACAGGCACTCATGCCAGCTCCTCTTGTGCTTAGACTAGAAGCATAATATCTGTCACTTTTTTGTAACTTAGAAAATTATGAAATCTTCCTATTTTGAAGCATTAATAAACAACAATAATAGGTAATATAAAACATTTATCTTCACTGGTAATTTTACCTTGACCTCCAAAAACTTTTAGATTGTTTTTGAATGTTTGAAAGTGGAAAGTATAAAATATAGCAGCACTATAGGAAATATAGTTTTGGATCTCAAGAATTTTTTGTAGAAAGTACACATTTTAATATCTTTATTCAGTATTGAATGTATGCCCCTCAGAACTCTATGATCCATGATGCTAAGAACAAGAAGTCACATCACAGAAAGTATCTGAGTTTGTAGATACCATCTTTCTACTTTTGTTTGCTTGACTTGGAATGAATTTATTGTCATCAGTATTTTTGTGGGAATTCACTTGGATTTCCTCTGTTCACCTAGGAGAGAGTATTAACACAAGCGTTTTTGATATGTTGTGCTTGCTTTGCAAACAGAGCATATGTAGCATATACAACGATTTTGGACCCTCCCTTTGCAGCATTGAATTGTTGTTTCCTAATAGACACAGGCACCACATTCACATGCGCGTGCACACTCACCTTTACACAGATATGTACACAGATATGTACTCACCTTTACAGCATTGAATTGTTGTTTCACATCACAGAAAGTATCTGAGTTTGTAGATACCATCTTTCTACTTTTGTTTGCTTGACTTGGAATGAATTTATTGTCATCAGTATTTTTGTGGGAATTCACTTGGATTTCCTCTGTTCACCTAGGAGAGAGTATTAACACAAGCGTTTTTGATAGGTTGTGCTTGCTTTGCAAACAGAGCATATGTAGCATATACAACGATTTTGGACCCTCCCTTTGCAGCATTGAATTGTTGTTTCCTAATAGACACAGGCACCACATTCACATGCGCGTGCACACTCACCTTTACACAGATATGTACGTGGTATGTACATGCATGTGTTTATACCTTTCGGTGCACATGCATGAATGTCCATGTGTGATTTTATTTCTCTGTTGTTGGATGTCATTTCATTATTACCATGTTACCAACAGTGCAGATTTCTTTAGGAGTTGCATTGTGAATATGGGTTGGTGGTACTTGCACAAACTAGAGCTTAATTGTGAACCTCGTAAAGACTTGGATGGAGAGATCTTTGATGAACCATTTAGGATGTCATTCTTTTATAATTCATCATATGATGAACTGCAATTTAGCTCATATTTAGGGTGCTATGCTAGGAAATTATGTTATGTTTTTTAAAGTGTTGACATTTGGGTACCTTGACTTATCTCATTATCTTCTCAAAAGCTCTCTCCTATTTCTTTCAGATTCTTGTGGAGGAAGAATGCTACTTTTTCAATCTCTAGGCACTACAGACGCTTTGATGTTTTTGAGGAAGCAGAGGCTAATAAAGCTGCGGGAAAGTACGAGAATGCCTCTATTGACTACCAAATTGAGTTTTATAGGAGAGAGGGTTTAACACATTATTCCCCAGCTAAGCTTCCTATTACAAGCGGTGAGTGCTGGATTTTATTTTATTGTCAACACATTTCCCCGGGGAATGCTGAAATTTTGTGCATGCAAATTTTGTCATCTGCAGATGTCCCTGAAGGCTGTGTGATCATCAGAGAACATATTCCAATCACCAATCTGTTCACCTGTCTGTGGTTTAATGAGGTTGATCGTTTTACCTCTAGAGATCAACTCAGTTTCAGTACTGTAAGGGACAAAATAATGTCTAGAGTAAACTGGAGTATCAACATGTTCATGGACTGTGAAAGGCGCAACTTTGTTGTTCAGGTATTTCATTTTCATATGTCTATATTGTGTAGGATTGACACTCTAAAATGGTGCCCCAAAAAGTTTAAAGATATTGTGCCATGTTATTTTATGATCCTTGTCATCAGGAGGTTTGCATGGTTGCTTTCTCTACAAATGGTTTTCTGCACACGTGAACTTGTACATGTTATACTTTTTCAGAAAGCATGTTGAAAATTTTTCTGCAATACTTCTTTTGTTTCCTATTGAAATTAAGTTAATTTTTCAGTCTAATGCATTTATGATGAATGTCTTTGCAGGCATACCACAGAGATTTGTTAGAACAAAGGCTTGCTTCCTTGAGCCGTCCGCCACCCCCTGTGGTGATTCATGAATCACCTGGAAATTCAGTTCCACGAAATGCTCTGCATGGGATTGCAAAAGCTCCTCCATCCAGGAAGCTGCCCATGAGGCGTGGGAGGGATAGAAAACCAAGTTCAAGGCATCACCGTATTAAAATTGTAAGAGATAACAATACAGTCTAAATTGTGTATTTTTTTCCCCAGGTCCCAACATTTTTCATTGCAGGACACGGTATTTGGACGACTGCTCAGTAGTGGGCTCTATTTACGGAGTGCAAAAGGCTCTATTATTTTTGTCAAAAACTGTTGATAGTCATTCATTTTTGTTGTAAATAACCAATTTAAAATAAATAGCATTTGAGTTGCTAGTGATTCCCCCATGAACCAATCTGCCTTTTGTGATTTGATTGGAGGGGAGAACTTCGCCATCCCTATCCCTTCTGTTTCGTTCAAACAATATTCCAGTTGGTGCAGGATGTAAGCTCTGTTTTGTTTGTCCTGTTGGGTTAATGGCACAATTTTTCTATCATAATAATTAGCGGTCAACTTTTTTCAGAACTAATCAAAGTTTGGTATGAACAATTTAGCTTGCAGCCTGAATACTCTAAGTTTCCGCCATATTGTTTGGTGATTAATGGGAAAATCAGATAAAAACTAGGCAAAGATACTGTGAAGAAATAAAGGTAGTGGTTTTGGCTGAATCTTCCTCATTTTTTATGCGCATTGTTTTCCAACATAGTGGTTTTGGCTGAATCTTCCTCATTTTTTATGCGCATTGTTTTCCAACATTCTTGCACAGAGTACAGAGTAGCATATGGCTGTTGCGGCCCTGAGGTCAATTCTTTTTCTGCAAATGTTTCCCTCTGCTTAGAAGGCGTAAGGTTTTTTTTTTTTTTGTTGGTGAAAAGGCTTCAGTTTTATTTGATGGGAGGTCAAGCAACTAAGCATTCACGTTCATAGAAACCTGGTCAGGTAGTATTTTCTGGAACCTGAACTAGAAAACCAGTTCGCTTCCTTTGAGAAACCTGTCGAGAAATCCGAATTCGAGGAAGGAGACTTTCACATATTGGACTCCAAATAACAGAGCTATGAAAAGAAGGGCATGGGAAAGAACCGGGAGACTGCGAGGAGGACAGTAGGGAAAAGAAAAATAAAAATTTCAATATTCTTCATAATTAATTTAGCTACTTACCAAAATCGACCCCACCTTCAGAAATAAATAAAATCTATTTAAAACTAGTTTATGAATGATTTTTAGATGGTTTTTATTATCTTTTTTTTGGGTAAACTAGAGTATTCAATTAAATCATTCTGAAATGAATACAGCCGAGATAATTAGAGTGGATAATGTCCCGGAAAGGACAAGGGGCATCCTCCAAAGAGATCCAAGTACATTGCCAGAGTGATTGGCTACAAAGAAGATAATCCAGTTTACTGCAGTATTTGCCTCCTGGTAAATATGTCCACAATATCCATATAGCCCTGAAACAAGAGAGCGATGTCATGAATAAGAGGGCAAAGGAACATAGACCTGAAAGCCTCCCTGATCCAAGAGGCTTTCAGGTAATATTCAAGCTGTAGAAACTTGAATTCATGATTTCATTATGCTTGGGATTCATCCCATTAAATATACACTTGAGGATGTACATAAGGTAAATACCTACCAAAATATCCTAACTAGAATTAGCCAAACATGGTTACATATCAATATACATCCCATATAAGAGCAACTAAACATGGAAGGATATCTCTTAGGAGGGAAAAATGTTTAACACCCCCCCTCAAATTGAAGGTGCTTCTTGCAGATGAAGTTTGGAGAGAAGGTAGCTGTGGCGCTCATTGCCATGAGACTTTGTGAGTAAATTATCAATTTGATTGGTGGAGGAGATATGATGTAGATCAATAGTCTGCTGCTGATAGTGGTGGCGAGTAAAGTGACAGTCAATTTCAATATGTTTGGTACGCTCATGGAAGACATCATTGCGGGTGATTTGGATAGTACTATGACTATCACAATAAATGGGCGTTGGAGCATATAGCTGAATGCCCATAACATTAAGTAGCCAGCGAAGCTAGACAATCTCAGCAGTAGTGTAGGCAAGGGCATGATATTCAGCTTCTGCGCTGGAGCGAGATACAACTGACTGCTTTTTACTTTTCTAGGCAATTAGTGAGTTTCCCAAAAATATGCAATAGCCAGTGGTAGAGCGTCGATCAGTAATATCCCCAGTCCAATCTAAATCAGAGTATGCATGAAGATTTAGATGAGAAGGGAAAAGAAGAAGCCCATGATATAGCGTGGCTTGGATATATCGGAGGATCCGAAGCACAAAAGCATAGCGAGTAGATCGAGGCGCAGACATAAACTGACTGTAACATGAACTGCATGAGAAATATCCGGTCGAGTGATAGTGAGGTAGTTGAGACTACCTACAAGTTGTCAATACCTAGTGGGATCAGTGAGAATCTTTCCATCAGTAGGCTGAAGCTTCAGATTTATCTCAAGAGGGGTATCAACAGTTTTATTATCAGAAATGCTGGCACGAATGAGTAGATCAGAGGCATATTTAGCTTGAGAAAGGAAAAGACCATCAGATTGATGGTTGACTTCAATACCAAGAAAGAAGCGTAATAAGCCAAGATCTTTCATTTCGAAGCACTTGTGCAAGTATTGCTTGGTATCTTAAATGCCTTGTTGGTCATCTCCAGTGATAACCATATCATCAACATAAAGAAGAAGTAAAACTATCCCATGAGAGGAGCGGCGATAGAATAAAGCCAAATCATGAAGGCTCTGGAGAAATCCATAACCAAGAAGAGTGGTTTGGAATTTTTCAAACCAAGCACGAGGTGCCTGTTTGAGACCATAAAGAGCACGTCGAAGTTTACAGACTTGATGAGGCTGGTGAGGTAAGCCAGGAGGCGGCATCATACATACTTCTTCAGATAGATCTTAATGAAGAAAAGTATTCTTGACATCAAGTTGATGTAAGGACCATCTTTTGGCAGCAGCTATAGCAAGTAGAGTCCAGACTGAAGTCATACGGGCAACAAGAGCGAAGGTCTCTTCATAGTCGATGCCATATTCCTGTGTAAATCCTTTGGCAACAAGACGAGCCTTATAGCATTCGATGGAACCATCAGCCTTAGTTTTGATCTTGTATATCCATTTGCAACCCACAATTGATTTTTCAGGTGGCAGATCGACCAGGTCCCATGTATGAGTTTTTCGTAGAGCCTCAAGTTCTTCTGACATGGTATTTTGCCAGAAAGGATTAGATGATGCCTCTTGATAGGATTTGGGTTCATGTAAAGGCAAGATAGAGGACAAGTAGCAATGATAATCTGTTAAATGAGCCAGTGGATTATGATGACGAGTAGGATATCGCCTCTCAGGTGCTGCAAGATTGCTCGTAGGGGAGTGTTAGTTGGGGAGACAGTAGACTGGCCAGTTTGTTCTGAATGCCCATTTTCTGCAAGTAGTGGTGTAGGAGAGGGAAAGGATCAAGCAGAGGTTCTTGATATGGAAATGAAGATTTTTTATGAGGTAAGGAAAAGAAAGGAATCTATTCCTATAAGGTGACATGCCTGGAAATGCGTAATTTGCGAGTCTCGGGATCATAACACCGATAGCCTTTTTGATGGATCCCATATCTCAAGAAAACATAGATTGCATTTTTCTTGGATAATTTGTCACATTCATGCTTGGGAAGATGAACAAAGCAAGTACAGCAAAAAACACGAAGATGGTCTTAAGAAGGCGGAGAGTCATAAAGTCGTTTTAAGGGAGAGAGATCACCAAGGACACGGGAAGGAAGGCGATTAATAATATATACAGCAGTATTCATGGCTTCTCCCCAAAAGACTTTTGGAACAGAAGAGGAAATAAGTAAAGTACGGGCAGTTTCAACAATATGACGATATTTTCTCTCAAACGCACCATTTTGTTGTGGAGTTTCAATACAAGATAACTGCAAAAGGGTGCCCTAAGAGTTAAGATAATGGTTGAATGAAGTTGAAAGATATTCGCCACCAGAGTCAGAACGAAAGATTTTTATGTGTTTAGAAAATTGTGTTTTGATCATGGTGGCAAATTCAATATAAACTTTTAAAACTTCAGAGCGAGCATACAAAAGATAGAGCCAAGTGTACCGAGTGAAATCATCAATGAAAATAACATAATAAGCAGAATCATCCATAGAGGATATAGGGACAGGACCCCAGATATTAGAGTGAATAAGATCAAAGGGAGCAGTAGTAGTGGAGTGACTTAAAGAAAAAGGTAAGGCGGATTGTTTTGATAATTTGCAATTAACACAATATGGGTCTTTTATTATAGAGATAGAACCAAGCAAACCTTTATTAATTAATTGAGATAACTTTAAAAAAGAAGGATGACCTAAACGATCATGTCAAGACATAAAAGAAGAGTTATTAGAGGAAACAATAGCGACAGAGTGAGTACCAAAACTAGGAGGAACACAGCATATCCAAAACAAAAAGTATACCAATCTTATGGCCTGTCCCAACTTCCTTCCCCGTCGAGCAATCCTGCACAACACAACCAGAAGGAGAAAAAGTAAAGGTAAGTCCTTTGTCACATAATTGGCCAATGGAAATAAGATTCATAGAAAGTTTAGGAGCAAGAAGAACATCAGAAAGGTATAGTTTAGGAGAGTGAATGGTTTCATGATGGCTAGCAGTAATGAGTGATCCATTTGCAGTTTGAATATTGGATGGAAAAGGAAGAGAGGAAACATGTTGGAAGACGTCAAGGTTAAATGTCATGTGGTTAGAGGCACTGGACTCAAAGAACCACTTACCTGGCAGAATGGAGGTGTCAGAAGATGAGGCAGCAAAATTACCAATAGAGAGAGCCTGACGAATCATTGTCTGGATATCATTTGGAGTAAGTGATGTGGTGGCTTGGTCTGTAAGCTCGATCATAACAGTAGTAGCAGTGGGAGATGAGCGATCTCCAGAGTTTCGAGCTTTGGTTCTCATATTGTTGGAGTTTGGATGAGAGCAATTCTGAACAACATGTCCGACTTTCTTACAGTAGGTACACTTCATGGAGGATGCATCCTGGAGTCGAGGAGTATACACCTAGCATTTGCGAGCAATATGGCCAAACTTCTTACATTAGTGACACTGAATTTGAGAGAGGCCCTTTGATTTAATTCGGGTAGACAATATGAGAGAGTCATCATGGTTGGAGGAGACGATCTTCTTCCGGGTTTCTTCAGCAAGTAACTCAGACAATGCAGTGTCAACAGATGGAAGAGGAGATCGATAAAGAATAGAAGCCCAAACAAACTCAAATTCATCGCGAAGAGCCATTAGGAATTGGACAAAACGAAACTCTTCGTGAAATTGATAATAGAGTTCTGCATCATGGGTCCACTTGGGCTCCATCAGGACAAGTTGATCCCAAATCAAAGACATCTGAGAGTGAAGTCAGCCACAGACTGCTCTGGTTGTTGCTTGAGATGACGAATGTCCAGTTCAAGCTTATATTTGAGAGCAAAATTTGTCTGATTATACCGCTTGGCGAGGAAGTTCCACACTTCTTTTGCGGTCTCAAATTTGCTGAAATGTAGGGTTGATGGAGGGACTGATAGTGTTAGAAATCCATGTCATGATTTTCTTGTTGTCAATCTCCCACATCGCAAAAGACTCCCATGGGGCAAGTGGACATGAAATTTCACCAGTAATATACTACCAAAGTCCACGTCCTTTTAAAAAAATTTTCATCATGAAGGACCATTAGGAATAATTGGTCCCATTCAGAACCATAATCGACTGAGCAACATCAGTCATGATGAATCAAGTGAAGACAATTGAAATCCACAATAGGCTCAGGAAGCATATCTGTTGGAGACATAGTGGTCACGGGTGGAGAAGGAGGATTGTAGTGGATGAAGATACTCCCGGCATTGAAATCCCGTGGCGTTTGTGCAGGTGTCCTCGAACAATCTGTCACATAGAAGAGCAGTACGGGCAATGGTTGGAGGCCGGTGCACGGGGAGAGGCAGAGGCCAGTGCACAGGAGGAGTTGGGATGGTGCTGGGGCTGGTACAGGGGGGTTGGTGTCGATCAGTGTTGTCGATGTAGGGCCGATCCGGTGTAGAGCAGGGCATAGGAGGAGGATCGGAGGTCGTAGGCGGCTAGGAAGGCGGGGCAGGCATAGTCAACCCCTCCCTTTCTTGCTCTCCTCTCTCTGGGTGCTACTAAAGCAGCGGGTCGGACGCTGGAGTCGACGAAGAAGTGCTGGGGGGTGGTGAGCTGGCCATGGGCGAGGGCCGGGGAGACCAGTCGGGGCGAGGGCCGGGGAGCCGAAGGTGATGATGTGGCGGCCGCGGGCGAGAGCAGCCGCTCGGGTCACCGGGCACGAAGCTCCAGATGAACGGAGCCACCGATGGAGGGGACAAGGAGGAGAGGCGGAGGAGCGCTGCTAGAGCGGCGGGTTGGGGAGGTGGTATCGGTGGACGGTGGACGGCGAGAGGTGGATGGGCAGTGATGGACGATGAGAGGAGGCGGTGGCTAGGGAGGTGACAGGGGCCGATGGAGGAGGGAGGTCCGGCGGATGGTGTGAAGGGGCAGCGGGAGGTGGGCGGGCGGTGACAGCCGGTGACGGGATGCGGCGTGATTGGGGCCGAGGGAGGAGGGAGGTCCGGCGGGAATCGATGGGAGACGTGGGGGCGGTGACAGGTATGGGCGGTGATGGAGAGATTAGGTCATCCTTGGAAGAAAAGGAAAATGGGCCGGAATAAGGTGGGAATAGGATTAGAATAGGTTTGGGATAGGCAGGGATAAGATGGAATAGCAACCTACTCTGATACCATGTAGAAACTTGAATTCATGATTTCATTATGCTTGGGATTCATCCCATTAAATATACACTTGAGGATGTACATAAGGTAAATACCTACCAAAATATCCTAACTAGGATTAGCCAAACATGGTTACATATCAATATACATCCCATATAAGAGCAACTAAACATGGAAGGATATCTCTTAAGAGGGAAAAATGTTTAACACAAGCATACTTTGTATAATATTTTTTCTTCCAAGTATACTTTGTATAATATTTCTTCTTTCGAGCATACTTTCAAGCATACTTTGTGATGCGGCTGGATTGCTGACGTAGGGCGGGGAGACTGACGTGGAGTCCCCATCAGACGCCACGATGGATTCCCATTATGAGCCCCTTCACCGGGTTGGGCTCCCTTGGAGCAACGGGGCCGCTCGCCGAAGCTGGGATCTGTCCTCCGCCAGGTCGGTCCCCGCTGAGTCGGGATGCCTAGGCTGGAGCGGAGTACAAGCCCCACCAGAGGCGGACCCCTCGAGGTCGGGCCCCGTGGTTAGGAGTCAAGCTCAAGTCTCCTCCGCCATGAGGAGCCCCTCTGAGGTCGGGTCCCTTGGGCTGGGCGGCACTCCGCCCACCTCCGTCAGCTCGAGCTCGTCTAAAGCCGAGTTCCACTGATCTGAAGTAGAGCTCAGCCCTCCTCTGCCCTCCTGAGCTACCTCTAGGTGAGTCCACTGGAGGCGGGCCCCACCTTTCCAGCTCGGTCCCCAACTCAAATCGAGGCACCAACCACCAAGGGAGTAGCACCTTCTCTCCGAGGATGATGTCGGGCCTCCCGAGGGTCGTACAACAGCGCCCGCCACGCCGCCATTAATGCCCACGACCGTCACTCATACTAGAAATAAAGGAAACTCACATCAAAGCACCATGCCCTCCACCAACCTGCCGTACAACCCGGGAAAAGACCCAACCGGAGAGCGCGGGTCCCGAGAATGGTGGACCGCCAACCGAGGTCCCGCCAGGCTTCCAGGAGAGTGGCAAGCAGAAGGAATGTCAGAAGCGTATAGAAGCTTCCCCGGCCATCTGACAGGAAAGGTGTCCCGTCTATGGCACGATACCTCGTTGCACACGTCTGACAGCATGGGGAGATCCCGAGGCAAGCCCAAGTAAAAAACCCAGCCAGGGTAAGCCAGAAGTAAGCAAACATAGAAACAAGGGAGAGAGGCCTGACAGGGGGGGACGACCACCTCGGCCACCACCTCTCCCAGTTCACTCTCATTTCCATACACACTACACTCACTCCTCCCAGCATGGAGCTCATCCAGAGGGGCTCGACCAAGAGGATATGTTTTCCTAGATCGTCACTGACTTGACTGTCGAGCACCCCCGCCAGAATCCCCGGCCCGGGTTACTGACATTGTTTGTTACAGGTCCCGAGGCATCAGAGGCATCCTGAGTGGGCGGACGCGCGACTTTAGATGCCATCAGCAGCTATGGGCCACGACGATCCGGGAAGCAATAGATTAGCGCGCTAGGAAGGGAGGGCAGAACGACTCTCGATCTAGTTCAGGCCCTGCTCAGACAGTTCGTCGTGAGGATGGTGACCACTCGGGCAAGGGGAGCCTCTCCCAGATGTGTGGAAGTGTCCCCTTCCCACGGGAACCCACACGGTCCGGAGATGGAGCCACCTGCCCCGGTTCAATCACCTCCGCTGGAGATACAGTTGACCGCACTTGCTCAGCAGATGCACACTCTCACTGCAGCCGTGCACCAGCTTCAACATCAGCACCGATCCCTGGCTACTCATCAGCAACCAGAGACCCCCGTGGTCCATGCCGTAGCACCCCGCGATAGCCTGCGTTCCTTCCATGGGAGGCCTTCACAGTCGCGGGTCGTTACAGACCCTTGGGGTAGTCACCAAGCCCCAATGAAGCAATGACGGGTCGGGTCCATCGACAAAGAGAGCTGCTCACCGCACTTTGACCGGGGGGCATCTAAACCCCGCCAAGGCAGGAAGGGCAAAGCCCCTCGTCATTGGCGCTGCACCCCCGCGTCACCCTCCTGACCTCTCTCAGCAGAGGGGTCGACGGATGAAGCCATCAGGCGCATGGCGGAGAAGCGCATGGAGGAGCATATCGCAAATTGGCGAAGTTGTCCCGCCGGTTCGCTAACTTGCCCGGCTCCGCTAGCGAGCCAGCGGGCTATAACGTCCGCCCTCCATTCTCCCAGGAGATTCAAGCGGAGCCGATTCCCCGCCAGTTCCGCATGCCACATGTGGATCCTTACGACGGGACCACCGACCCCATGGACCACCTGAAAAGCTACCGGGCCCTCATGAGGGTCCAGGGGGCTACTGACGCTCTCTTATGCGTCGCCTTTCCCGCTACCCTCCGGAAGGCGGCTCGGGTATGGTTCGCCAGCCTCGTGCCGGAAAGCATCAATTCCTTTGCCCAGCTGGGGCAGAGGTTTATGACTCACTTTGACGCATGTTGGAAGATGCCACGGGAGGCGGACATCCTCTTCTCCATCAGGCAGCAAAACCGCGAGCTGCTACGGGACTATGTAGCTCATTTCAAGGCTGCCGCACTGGAGATCTACAACCTGGAGGAGCCGGTCGCAATGCTAGCTCTGAAGCGATGGCTCAGGACTTCTCGCCTGACCTACTCGCTTGACAAGAAGCCCCTGAAGACTTACACCGAGCTCCTCTTCTGAGCTCAGAAGTACATCCGTGCCGAGGAGGCGGATCGTACAAGGCGGGAGCTCGACGAGAAGTCACTGAAGAAGCCGGTACCTGCTGAGGTGCCTGGAGCACGAAGACCAGGATCACCAGCTCAGAGCTCCCGATCGGGACCAAGGCCAAGAAGCGCTCCCGTCCCTGAGAAAAATTTCACCCCCCTCCTCGCCCCGAGGACGAAGATCCTAATGGAGAGATCGAGGGCGAGACCTATTTGAGGCACCCACTACCGTTGAAGCCGTCCTCCAACCGTGACAAGACGAAGTACTGTCATTTTCACCATGACCACGGCCACGACAACGAGGAATGCCTCAATCTCAAATGGGAGATCGAAGAGCTCATCAAGAGGGGCTACCTCGTAAGATATGTGGGGGGCAGGTCTCAACCGGAATCTCAGGCGCTCGCTGCCCTTCCACCAGTTCCGGTGGTCGACAATCGCTCTACCGAGAAGCGATGGGAATGATACACTCAGGAGCCGAGCGTGCCTCCAAGAGGGCCCGAGGGGTAGGGCATCCTGAGGTTGTACTCCCCTTTATTAAGGAAGGGGAAGATGGAGAGAGAAATATAAATAATGATGCTGTGGTCATCGAGATGACGATCGTAAAGCATCCTGTAAAACGCATCATGATAGATAGTGGAAGCTCCACGAATGTGCTTTTCTACGATGCCTTCTTCAGGATGAATCTTTCCTCTGTTCAGCTCAGGCATGTACATACCCCCCTTGTTGGTTTCACAGGAGATTCCATGAGGGTGGAGGGAGAAATTACCCTCCTAGTCACTGCCGGGACCCCACCTCGGCAGAGTACCATCATGATGACGTTCACGGTTGTCAGGCTTCCTTCGCCTTACAACATGATCTTGGGTCGACCTGGGCTTAATCTCCTTGACGCTGTTGTCTCTACTAAAAGATTGCTTGTACAATTCCCGACCCCTTGTGGCATGGGGGAGATGAGGGGTACGCCCCAATCGGTGCAGCACTGCTTCCAAACCCTCCCCGAGGCCTAGGCACCCGAGGAGGGCCCCAAGATGGACGAGCTCAACCAGAGGGTTCAAGACCCCAGGGGAGGCCCAGCCGAGCGCCTGCATCCTTACCAGCTCGGGGCCGACCAGACAAAGACCGTGCAGATCGGAGCCCAGCTGCCCAAGGAGGAGAAAGCTCCGCTATTGGAATTCCTGCGGGTGAATGCAGACGTGTTCGCCTGGATGGCAGCGGACATGTCAGGTATTCCCCCTAAAGTCATCACCCATAAGCTCAATGTTGACCCGAAGCACAGACCGGTTCGATAGAAGAAGAGAAGCTTCGTCTCAGAAAGGCAGGCGGCCATCAACGAGGAAGTTGAGAAACTTTTGGTCGCCGGCTTCGTCCGAGAGGTGCAATACCCGAGCTGGCTGGCGAATCTGGTGATGGTGAAGAAGAACAATGGCAAGTGGAGGATCTGTGTAGACTATACCGACCTCAATAAGGCATGCCCAAAGGATAGCTTCCCTCTACCGAGGATAGATTAGTTGGTAGACGCCACCTCAGGGCATAGGCTGCTCTCCTTCATAGATGCATTCTCCAGGTACAATCAGATCCAGATGTACCCGGGGGACGAGGAGCACACTGCCTTCATTATCGACCGAGGGACATATTGCTACAAGATGATGCCCTTTGGCCTGAAGAATGCTGGAGCCACGTACCAACGTTTGGTCAATAAGGTCTTCAAAGACCAGATTGGCCAGAATGTGCAAGTGTACATGGATGACATGCTCAATATGAGCAAGCCGAGCTCGGACCACATCACCGACCTTGTCGAAGCCTTCCACAGCCTTCGGAAGCACCAAATGAAACTTAATCAAGCAAAATGCGCTTTCGGGGTGGCGGCCGGGAAATTCCTCGGCTTTATGGTCACCCAGAGAGGCATTGAAGCGAACCTGGAGAAGGTCCAGGCGATCCTTGATATGGAGCACCCAACATCCAAGAAGCAAGTTCAACGTCTAACGGGGAGGGTAGCAGCCTTAAGCCGGTTCATCTCGAGGTCGGTTGACCGCTACCTCCCTTTCTTCAAGGCGTCGCGCAAGATGCATGACTTCACCTGGACTGAGGACCGCAAGACGGCCTTTGAAGAGCTGAAGGAGTTCCTAGCCTCTCCACCTCTGCTATCTAGACCGGAAGAAAGGGAAGAGCTCATACTCTACCTGGCGGTTACACCTGGGGCTGTTAGCTCGGTCCTCGTCCGCACATGTCAGGATGGATCTCAAAAGCCGGTGTACTATACTAGCAAAATTCTTCGCGATGCGGAGATCAGGTATACCCGCTCCGACAAACTCATTTTTGCACTAATCATGTATGCTAAGCACCTAAGGCCCTACTTCCAAGTGCATCCCATTACGGTTGTGACCGATCAGCCACTGAGGACCATGCTAAGCCACTCCGAGACTTCCGGGAGACTGGCTAAGTGGTCCCTGACGCTGAGCGAGTTCGACATTGTATACCGGTCGAGGTCGTCGCAGAAGGCCCAGGTCCTAGCCGACTTTGTGGTCGAATATACAGGGCCTCCCGAGGAACCAGAACGGATGGTCTTGGAGAGCCAGGATGAGCCCAGACCGCGAGAGGACCCTTGGATCCTCCACGTGGACGGTGCCTCCAATTCCTGCGGAAGCGGAGCGGGCCTCATCCTTGCTAATTCCGATGGAGTGGTGACGGAGCGTGCCCTCCACTTCAAGTTCGCTGCCACAGACAACCAAGCGAAGTACGAAGCACTCCTCGTGGGCCTAAAAGTGTCCCGCGAACTGGGCATCCAGAGCCTGAAGGTTTTTACCGACTCCTAATTGGTTGCCAGACAAGTCTCCGGAGAATACGAGGCCCGAGATCCCCAGATGGTGAAGTACCTGGAGAAGGTTCGTTCGAGCACGACGGGCTTCCGTTACTTCCGCATTTTCCATATCCCTCGTAGAGAAAATGCTCGTGTGGATGCACTATCGAGGCTCGCAACCCTACCGGACTCATCCCTGGGGCGCGCCTACGTCAAATACCTCGAGAATCCAAGCTACGAAAGCCCAGAGGAGATGCAACAAGTAGCCCACGAGTCAAGTTGGATGGACAAGTACATCAAGTACATCTAGGACAACCTCCTACCAGAGGACCGTAGAGAAGCTGGCTCATCAGAAGGAAGGCCACCCGTTTTGTTTTAATGGACGGTCACCTTTACAGCCGATCTTATTCCTACCCACTCCTGAAGTGCCTTAGACCCACCGAGGCGGCCTTCGTGCTCCGGGAGATACACGAGGGCCTCTGTGGAAATCATGTAGGGGGGAGGACTCTGGTGTACAAGGCTCTTTGCCAGGGATACTTTTGGAAGACGATGAGGGAAGACGCTACCGACTTTGTCAAGAAGTGTGACAAATGCCAATGCCATTCCCATATACAGCGCCTACCGATTGCACCGATCTCCCAATTGTCATCCCCTTGGCCTTTCGCACAGTGGGGGATGGACATTCTAGGACCGTTCCCCACCGTGCCAGTGCAGCGGAAGTTCTTGCTGGTGGCGATCGACTACTTCACCAAGTGGGTCAAGGCGGAGCCGCTAGCTCGGATTACAGAAGCCAATATTCGACAATTCTTTTGGAAGTCTGTCATCTGCCACTTCGGACTCCCCAATTATGTCATCACCGACAACGGGTGACAGTCCAACAACTGGGAGTTTGAAGGATTCTGTGCCGAGCACGGCATCCAACACCGGTTCACCTTGGTTGCCCACCCCCAGACAAATGGGGAAGCCGAGGTGACCAATCAGACCATCCTTCAAGGACTTCGCACCAGGCTGGACCAGGCGAAGGGCAGATGGGTAGAAGAACTTCCAAGCTTCTTGTGGGCCTACCACACAATGCCCAGAACGGCAACGGGTGAAACGCCCTTCAACCTCGTCTTCGGTACTGAAGCAGTAATCCCAATCGAGCTCGGTGTGCCCACAATATGGGTGCAGCGCTATGACGAGACACAGAACTCGGCGCACCTCTTGCTCAATCTAGACCTCCTAGAAGAAATAAGGGACAAAGCCCGACTTCGGATGGCAGCATACCGACAACGGATCGCCCGATATTATAATGCGCAGGTAAAGCTGAAAACTTTCCGACCTGGCGACCTGGTACTACACTGGGCCGAGGTGTCTCAACCACGGGAGTGCGGCAAGCTCTCGCCAAATTGGGAAGGCACTTATAAAGTGGCCGAGGCCCTCTCACATGGGGCCTACTATCTTAAGGACCTAGATGGCGCCAGATTCTCCCGGACATGGAATGCTTGTAATTTGAGGAGATACTACCAGTAATGTAAGTTTTTCCTCCACTAGAAATAAAGACTTTCCTTTGCACAACAAGTTGTTTGCCTTACAGGAATGTCGCCGCCCGGGGCCCAGCTCTCTAGGAAGCCAAGTCCTCCGGCACCAAGAACTGAGAAGCCCTCAGGCACGCACGTCTCCGAGCCCAGCTCCAAGACGGCAACTCCTGAGCCATGTCCTCAGGCAACCAAGTTCCGGAGCCCAGCTCTCCGGCCAGCACGTCTTTGAGCCCAGCTCCAAGGCATCCAAATTTCTGAGCCATGTCCTCAGGCAACCAAGTTCCGGAGCCCAGCTCTCTGGCCAACATGTCTTCGAGCCCAGCTCCAAGATGGCAACTCCTGAGCCATGTCCTCAGGCAACCAAGTTTCGAAGCCTAACTCTCCGACCAGCACGTCTCCGAGCCCAACTCCAAGGCGTCCAAATTCCTGAGCCATGTCCTTAGGCAACCAAGTTCCGGAGCCAAGCTCTCCGGCCAGCACGTCTCCAAGCCCAGCTCCAAGGCATCCAAATTCCTGAGCCATATCCTCAGGCAACCAAGTTTCAGAGACCAGCTCTCCAGCTAGCACGTCTCCGAGCCCAGCTCTAAGTCATCCAAGTTCTTGAGCCATGTCCTCAGGCAACCAAGTTCCGGAGCCCAGCTCTCTGGCCAGCATGTCTCCGAGCCCAGCTCCAAGATGGCAACTCCTGAGACATGTCCTCAAGCAACCAAGTTCTGGAGCCCAGCTCTCCGGCTAGCATGTCTCCGAGCCCAGCTCCAAGGTGTCCGAATTCCTGAGCCATGTCCTGAGGCAACCAAGTTCCGGAGCCCAGCTCCAAGGCATCTAAATTCCTGAGCCATGTCCTCAGGCAACCAAGTTCTGGAGCCTAGCTTTCTGGCCAGCACGTCTCCGAGCCCAGCTCTGAGGCGTCCAAGCTCCTGAGCCATGTCCTCAGGCATCCAAGTTCCGGAGCCCAGCTCTCCGGCCAGCACATCTTCGAGCCCAGCTCCAAGGCATCCAAATTCCTGAGCCATGTCCTCAGGCAACCAAGTTCTGGAGACGAGCTCTCCGACCAGCACGTCTCCGAGCCCAGCTCCAAGATGGCATTTCCTGAGCCTGACCTCCAACGATCAAGCCCCGAGCCTAGCTCCAAGGCATTCAAGATCTGAGAGGCCCTCAGGCACTCAAATCCGAAGCCAACACTCTCCGGCATCGGAGCCTCGAGCCCAGCACCAAAACGGTGAGGCTCAAACCCATATAAGATGAAGCTCCCCTCTCCGACCTCCCCGTACTAAAAGAGAAGAAAAGAAAGGAGAAGAGAGGAGGAGAGAAGACATTCACACTATAAAAAAAAAGAAGAAGATGCATTAACAGAACTATTTTTCATTACTTAGAAGAAATGCCTTACATTATCTCCCAGGCCCTGACAAGCCAGGTAGCCCGGTCTAAAAGAAGAAAAAGAAGAATTATTATAGAAGTCCTATCCTATTGAGCCGGCTCCTTCCCTGGGCGATGCACGGCCGGGACTTCTCCTTCTTCCATCTCCATCGCGGGGTCATATTCCTGAGCAGCCTCCGCCGGAGGGGTAGGTTCGGTTGCTGCTACCGAGGGGACCGGCTCAGCTGTCTTCGCTTGCGGCACTGGTCCGGCCATCGCCACAACCAAGGCCAGCTCAGCTATCTCCGGGGCTACCTATGGAGAGACCCGGCTGGAGCGGCTCCTTGCCCTGCTGCAGCCACCACCGGAGCCGGAGCCTTCTTGCCAGGGGCCCGTAGCTCAGCCAGTCGCTCCTCGGAAAGGATCCCTCGCAGCTGCGTGTGGCAGTAGGCGAACCCCTTGGCGAAGGAGTCCGTTGCCACCTCTTTGAAGTCTTTTATATACTCGGGGGAGGCCTTGAAAATGGCCACCGCGTCGGTGGCCTCCTTCCTTGCAGCCTCCGCCCGGTGCCTCGCCTCCTCCAGCTAGTCCCCGGTGCGTTTGGCCTGTCAGATCGCCACCACCATTCCCTTCTCGGCGGTCTCAGTGGAGCGGTTAGCGGCGGTAGCCTTCTCCTCCGCCTCCGTGGCCCTCTTCTCCATGGCCGCTACCCTCTGTTTGGCAGAGGTGGCCCTGTCCCTCGCCACCTCCGACTCTGCTCGAAGCTCTTTCAGCTGGGTCCTTTTCGATTCAAGCTCTCCCTTGAGCTCCTTCCTAATCTGGGCGGCATTGGCGACCTCGGCCTGGAGGCTCTTAACCTTCAAGTTAGCCTCCCGGGTCTCCTCATCCTTTTGACTCGCCTCGGCTCTCAGGGACTCGAGCTCCACCTGTCGCTCCTTGTCCCTTTTCGCCAGTTGCGGCAGTAATCCCGGATGAGGATCAGCTCTCTGCCTTGCTGCATTAAAAGAAGCACGTTAGCCACGGTGCTAAAAAAGGTCAAAGGAAGTCGAGGCAAGCAAAGGAGAACTTATGGCGTACATATTGGCGAAGGATGAGCTGACGACTTCGCCCAGAAGTCTCCCGCTCCATTCCTGCCGGTCGCAGGATTGGACTGAGAAGTCCATCATCCGCTCGGCAAGGTTCGGGTCCTTCATCAAGGAGACGTTGGGCCCCAACCAGAAAGGGACTCAGTGATAGTCCCTGTCTTGCTTTCCCGCCAGCTCGGATCCCTCGGCGGCGGGAGGCGCCTTTAACGCCAGATGCGAGCTCGGCGCCACTTCGGACTGCACTTGGGGCGCCGGCCTTGCTTCTTTCGGCCCCCCATCCTCCTCGACATCGACGACCTCAGGAGTGGGGGTTCCTGCCCTGGCGGCAGTGGCAGCCGACCTGGCACGGACGACCGCCTCAGGCTCGGGCGCCGGGACCGGGCTGTGCTGCCTTGAAGGCTCGTGGATGGACTTGGCCGCCCTCTTCCACCTTCGCTCTAGAATTGGTGCATCCGACCTGGCCTGCACCGGCCTCGCACCATCATCGGCACGAGCCCTCTTCAGAGCAGGCTCGCCGGTCTCAGCTGCCTGCTCTCACTCCTCGGAGAATGAGAGCAGCTCATCCATGGAAAACTTCATCTCTGCATCGGAGAAGACGCGGTCAATCCCAATTAAAAAAAAAAGAGAGAAGAGAGGAGAAAGAAGAAAGAGAAAGAAGAAAAAATGATGAAGAAAGAAAACGAAAAGGAGGCGGCCAAGTCGAACTCACCCGACTCCTGCGCCGAGCCGACCCCGGCCTCGCAGAGATTCCGCTCCGACAGCAAGACATCAAGCGAGGGGATCTCGGCCGATCTGAGCAGCTCGTACAGGTTGAGGTCGGCTACTTCGACGGAGGAGTTCCTATTGGGAGACCAACTTGGGTCGGTCCAAACCCAGTCGATTTCCTCGACCGAGGCGAAGAAGTACCTACTCTTCCATCCCTTGATGGAAGAGAGGAGCTCGAACCTAATCCCCCGAGGGCGAGAAGAAAGGGACCACTACCCATCCTCGGTAGGGTGGCGTTTCAGGGTGAAAAAGGCCATAAACAGGGAGAAACGGGCAACGACACTGTGGAAGTGACACAGAACGATGAAACAAAAGATCGTTCTGATGGCATTGGGGACCAACTGGGCAGGGACAAGTCGGTAGTTGGTCAGAAAGGAAAGAAAAAAAGGGCGGACAAGAAATTGGAGACCCCGGCGAAGGCCTCCTCATAGAAAGTGATCCGCTGAGGGCCACTAGATGTGACCCGCTCCCCCGGACGAGGAACAGAAAGATGAATGGACTCGAAAATATTGTAAGCACCCCGGATGGTCACAAGATCCTCGGCGGTGATCACCGAAACAATCCCTCCAGGACCTGGTGATCGAGAAGGCTCGGGTTCAGGAATGGGAGTAGGAGAAGGAGTAGAAAGGAGGTTCAAGCGAGGTGGAGGAGAAGACCCAGGTTCCCTAATGGCTACAGGACCGTGGAAAGGTCTCCTACTGAACTCATAACGTGCCGCCTCCATTTCCTCTTCGGAGGAAGGAGTCCTCGGCCGGGAAGGTCCGGCCTCGGCTTGGCAGGAAGGACGAAAGTTCGGACCAAAGTGATCCATGGAGGAAGAAGAGAATGGCAAAGGAAGACCTACGACGACTCCTAATCGATGAGAAGGGAGAAGAAGAAGCTAACCTGCTAAGGTTCTAGGAGAACGATGACGGCCCGAGAAGGAGAAGGAGAAGACCGCTGTACGACGCCGGGCACGAAAGATTCGAAAGAAAGTAAGTCTCGAAAGACTTACCCTTCTTTTCGAGGCAATCTACGTCCGACTGTATCGTTACGGCTCTCCCAAGTGACACTTGCCACGTGTCACCGATCGACGGGGCCAACACCTCAATCCGACCGCGATCGCTCTGACTTCCATGCCCGCCATAACTGCTCCCTAGACGTGGCCACGTGGCACCCCCGCACAGGCTCGAAGGACCATCGAGCGAGGCACCGCTGATATCGGTCATTATTGCACCAGATTTTTCCACCTTTCCATGTCAGCACCATAATTACTCCCTTCGTCCTGAGCACCGCGCACCAACGGGCCTCGGGAGTGGGGGCCAAATGATGCAGCTGGATTGCTGACGTAGGACGGGGAGACTGACATGGAGTCCCCATCAGACACGACGATGGATTCCCATCATGAGCCCCTTCGCCGGGCTGGGCTCTCTTGGAGCAACGGGGCCGCCCGCCGAAGCCGGGCTCCGTCCTCCGCCAGGTCGGTCCCTGCTGAGTCGGGATGCCTAGGCCGGAGCCGAGTACAAGCCCCACCAGAGGCGGACCCCTCGAGGTCGAGCCCCGTGGTCAGGAGTCTAGCTCAAGTCTCCTCCGCCACGAGGAGCCCCTCCGAGGTCGGGTCTCCTGGGTTGGGCAGCACTTCGCCCACCTCCGTCAGCTCGAGCTCGTATAAAGCCGAGTTCCGTTGATCCGAAGTAGAGCTCAGCCCTCCTCCGCCCTGCCGAGCTACCTTGAGGCGAGTCCACTAGAGGCGGGCCCCACCTTTCCAGCTCGGTCCCCAACTCAAATCGAGGCACCAACCACCATGGGAGCAGCACCTCCCCTCCGAGGATGATGGCGGGCCTCCCGAGGGTCGTACAACAGCGCCCGCTACGCCGCCATTAATGCCCACGGCCGTCACTCACACCAGAAAGAAAGGAAACTCACATCAAAGCGCCATGCCCTCCACCAACCTGCCGTACGACCCGGGAAATGACCCAACCAGAGAGCGCGGGTCCCAAGAACAGCGGCCTGCCAACCGAGGTCCCGCCAGGCTTCCAGGAGAGGGGCAAGCATAAGGAATGTCAGAAGTGTATAGAAGCTTCCCTGGCCATCTGACAGGAAAGGTGTCCCGTCTACGGCACGATACCTCGTCGCACACGTCTGACAGCATGGGAAGATCCCGAGGCAAGCCCAAGTAAAAAACCCAGCCAGGGTAAGCCAGAAGTAAGCAAACATAGAAACAAGGGAGAGAGGCCAGACAGGGGGGACGACCACCTCGGCCACCACCTCTCCCAGTTCACTCTCATTCCCATGCACACTACACTCACTCCTAGCGTGGAGCTCATCCAGAGGGGCTCGACCAGGAGGATCTGTTTTCCTGGATCGTCACTGACTTGACCGTCGGAGTGCCCCCGCCGGAATCCCCGGCCCGGGTCACTGATGTTGTTTGTTGCAGGTCCCGAGGCATCGGAGGCATCCCGAGCAGACGGACGCGCGACCCTAGACGCCATCAGCAGCTACGGGCCACGACGATCCAGGCGGCAACATTTTGTATAATATTTTTTCTTTCTTTATAATATCGCTCCTCTTTGTATCAAAATAATAATAATAATAATAATAATAATAATAATAATAATAATAATAATAATAATAATAATAATAATAATAATAATAATAATAATAATAATAATAATAATAATAATAATAATTGCGCTCCTCTTTTCCCATATTAGGATATTTCCTTTATAACCATCGCTTTCCCTTTCACATTTAAACTATTTCTTGCATCAGTTTCCCTTAATATCAACTACGTTCACGAATCCTACGGTGTACGTATGTCGGATGCCAATGTTAGAACCCTTCAAATATTAACTGATCAAGATTATTATGAATATCTCATCTCTATGATTGCTTTTATCCTTCTTGTAGGCATTTTCTACTGATACATCATATGGGGTCATGCCAATCTTTTATGGTTCTGGCTCCTAGGATTTTTCAGCCTGCTCGGCTAATCTACAATGATTCATTCATAAAGGGACTTCCAAAACTTTTGATGCAATGCTGCGGGAATAAATGGTGTGATTGGTAGCATGCATGGTTATCTGGTGCATTCTGTATAGAATATAATTTCAATTTCCTCTTCTTCTATCAAAATTATGGTTCCTTATTCAACTGCAGTTTTGAAGTTGATTCCGCTTATAGTGATATCTTTGCTGCGTTTCTTTTATCTTTGTTGGGTTTCTTTTGGCACAAGTATTGCTTTCTCGAATGGTATACAATAGTTAGCGAAGCTTGAAGGATTATTAGAAAAGAGAAATAGTTTGACACTTGGTATTTTGCTAGATTGCCATTTGATTTTAGCTTGTATAAAAGTTAGCCTATGTACACAACTAGGATGATGTTTCATAATTCCACACATGGTTATATTTATTTCTTTTATGCAGTTATAATATATGTCCATAAGCATGCTCTCAGGACTCATATAAAACTGGTCGTCCAAAATTAATGGATAAATATAAAATTTTCAGTCGACAAGGTGGCAAGCCACTTCCTGATTAATTTTCATTAAAAAAACCATTGTGTTAATGGAAATCGTAACAAGTCAACGTATGCTTTTATTTATTGGTGCCGAATTCGTGGTTTAAAATAGGAACGAGAATTATTATAAAAAAAAAAAAACCCTTCCGTTGCCGGGACTCGAACCCGGGTCTCTCGGGTGAGAGCCGAGTATCCTGACCAACTAGACTACAACGGATCTGGAAGTAACTTTTGGGGAGAACCCTATGGGTGAAACATGCGTCCACGGCATTTCAACGAAACATATTGGGGAAGCGATTGGAGTTGGGTGGCTTTGGAAATCCAATAGTTTGCCCATCGAGAAGCTTCGGTCGTATACAAGACCTTCTGGGCAAGCAACTTGAATGAAGAAAATCCCATTCGGCAACATTCAGCAACGTGTAGTAGCAAATATGGCTATCCTTGCGTATCAATACAGAGGAAGAGGAATCTTCAAATATGGCCATCCTTATAAACTACAAACAAGGATCTCCTCCATTCACCTATCTAAATTTGCCTCTCATGATAGGAAGCTCCTGAAACAATCACCTAGCTAAATTATCCAGTGACCTCTTTTCCATGGTGCATGGTTTAAATCAATTGCTTGTGCTGTGTCCCGATGGATGGAGAACTCTTGGGTGGAAAATTAAATTACATGGCCTGCTTTCCTAACCCGAAGTGGAATAATTATAGAATTTGATCGATCTTCTCTCCCACATTAGATTGCTAAGGATCATCGATACTCTCATCTAGAAGCTTAATAGTAATGAATCCTTCTTGATAGATTCTTATCACAATTCATCGACAATGAAGGGTTTCTTTGCCCGTATAACAAAATCATTTGAAAAGTAGCCATCAAAGAAGATCAAAATTTTTATATGGCTTATTCTGAAAAATCAACTTCATATAAAAGGGGTGCTCGCACAAAAAGGACTGGACGGTGAGTGAGGTTGTCGCTTGTGATGGTAATGTGGATACCGTATTTCACATTTATTTCTAAGATGGCTACTTGTCCCGAGCATTGGACCACTATCAAGCCTCACCTCGATATTAGAGGATGGCCATCAAACATGCATGTTTTGCGGATAGGTTGGAGAAGGAAAAAATCTCAACCTGGTGCAAAAAGAGCTTGGAATCAACTTCCAAGGTGCTATTAATTTGGTAAATATTGATACTTCACATCACGGAGTGATGCCAGCTAGATGGTGTGATTATCTTGTTTGGTATTATAAAATTTTATCCAATGATAAAGAATTTAATGATAAATTTGGTAATAGCATCGCCGTATTGTATAGTGATGTTATCACCTTACATATCTTGGATGATAGCACGTCATCGAATATTGATGATATATTGAAATTATTTTTGGATAAAAAATTTTCTAATTAATAAAATTTTAAATAAAAATAATTGAGAAGAAAAAAAATATTTCTTATAATAATAATAATAATAATAATAATAATAATAATAATAATAATAATAATAATAATAATAATAATAATATTGCTATTATTATGTATGTTTTTGAGAAGTTGTAAATGAAGAATGCTTAATCAAATTATAGAATAATTATTACATACTAATGTATATGATTATTTATAATATTTTATACATTATTACTATTATCATTTAGTGATTTACTAAATATAGTAAAGTTTTATTTCTAATGATATCATATATCATTCCGATGCTTAAATCATTCCAATGTTACATCATTCCAGTGGTCACATGATCACTAGCGATATACCAAATAACACTTAAAGGTAATAATTTTGCATATCTATTTGGAAAGGAATGAGAGAATTTTCCTTGTTGCCAATATTTCATCTTTTCTATATTGCAAAAATTCTTCTAAACATTCAAACTGTGGGAACACCTGGGACTAGTATAAGTGATGGAGGAACTGGCCCTTTTTTTTTTTTTTTTTGATAAGGAAAATGGAAGGGGGGGAATAAATTTTCGTCGTAGCTACCCCCACTGGGCCCCCTCCCCGCTAGACCATGTTCGATGCGGGTCGCATTTCATCCTTGATTTTTACCACAAGATCGTAAGATGTCTTTTAATTTTGGAGTTGTTGAGACTGAGGTTCTTCCTTCGTTTCTTTTCCTCAATATACTTTTTCTCACATTCGTAAATTCATCTTTAATTCAGTTGTAGGGTTTTACGTGATGTTCCCAAGTTTTGGAGAGATCTGGAAGGCCATGGCAAAGATACTGGAGGCGATCCCTGGAGCTTGAAGGCATGTCCCAAGCGATTTCTGGAGGTGTTCCAAAGGTCCTGAAGGTATTCCAAGACAGGGCCCCAAAGTCAAGTTGGGTCAGGGGACTTGATTGGGAGAGTTTTTTGAGAGATTGTAACATAATCAAATTAAGTTATGGGGTTAGGTCCAGGTTTGTTAAATTGGTTAGGAGGTTAGCCAGTTGGTTGGTTAGTCGGTTGGTTGTAACCAATTAGGAATTCCAGCTATGTGAGGTGTCCTATTCAGTTTGTTATTGGCCCATGACAAGTGTCCATGTGATTGAGTCCTAACATATTCAAGAAGTTGTTAGCCTAAGATGAGTCCAAGAAGTCCAAGATGGTTGACGCCCAACTTGAGGAGGATTTCACCGCCCACTCTTCTATAAGAAGAGGGGGCGTGCATGAACTTGGAGGGCGTCCAAGAGGGGCCGACCCCTTTGGGGTCTCTCGGTTTGCAAAGAGGCTGATCGAGGCTTGGATCGTGAAGACACCTCACGGTCATGAGAAGACCATAAGGGGCTAATCTTGGAGCGCCCCCCTTTCGGGCGAGACTGCGTAGAGGGACTTTCTGTGTGGGGGACTTGGCATTGAGAGGATCCTGCATGAGGTAGTCCGCAGGTGGAGCTCTTTCCGGTGAGAGGAGGCACGGTCATGGCTTGAGCTTGCAGAGAGGCGCACATGAAAAAGATATTACGTGGAGGGCTTGATGCCGTGGGGTGTTCCATCAGACTTTGGAGAGGAGAACTTGCATTGAGATATTGTCCGTAAGTGGGGCTTGTCGGTTGCTTCGGCATATTGCTGATTGATAGAACATGTTGCTTCTGTTGCATATAGATGCTGATCCGGATCTCCCATCAAGTGGGATCAGTACCTAGGCATTTAAATTGAGTAAAATAAAATAATAATAATAATAATAATAATAATAATAATAATAATAATAATAATAATAATATAACTTGGGAAAAAAAAAACTAGATGGTTGTGAGGTGCTATAGGTTGAGACATCCTAGAATCTTAGGTGGCAAAACTCATCAAATGTGGCCATGGCTTACGTAGCCGCCTGATATTACTTGTAATGCAACCAAACGACCGGAGAACAAGCGGCAAGTAGTGTGACACAGACCTTTCGTGGAGTACAAGCGAAACCAGATAGGTTTCACTGCGGGTGAGAGTGACGGAGATCTACTTTGGTGGCGTTGGTATGAAGCTGGAGGACTCCTGGAAAACCTAGACGAGTTCCAAAACAAAGGTTGGGTCAGGGGAATGCGCTGAGGGAAAAAAACATGAAAAAAGAATTTTGGGTTTGGGGCTCAAATTTGGCAATTCCATCAGATGGTCCAGTCTTCTTTATTCAGCAACGCATTTACAAAGTTGCCAATATATATGCCACGTTCCATGGATAGTACTTTGTAGCATTAAATATAACAATGGAAAGAGAGTAGCAGGTACCTACCTACCTTCCCGCTATTTGTAAAACGACCAACTTTTAACAATCATTGTTTATTAGTTGAACAATATTTTCTTGACTTATAAAAGGACTTCATGAATTGATTAAACAACAATGAGGTGATCGATCATAGGTTCTCTTTGATCAAGAATGAAGAAGCTAAATAGAGCACGCTCAAAAAAAAAAAAAAAAAAAAAAAAAAAATGTAAATTATAAACTTACACTACCAAAATAATATATTTCAGAAAAAATCCGGATGTTTGTAAGTGATTGGTTTTCAATCTTCAATTTGAAAACTTTTAACAAGTCACAGAGGTAAGTGACAGAATGTGGCAAAACTACCATTTCTTGGCCACCCAATTATTGGATGCATGGTTCCATCCAAAGAAGCCTTTAGAATAAATAGCGTCTTCTACCTAATGCAATTGAATCTAAGATCTTTTTCCACTGCGTATCGTTAATGTATTATTTTGGCTTCTATAAACAACACTGCTTTGACTCTATCAGGATAAGACTTTTTCAAAACCATTCTTAATTTCCAGATTCAAACCGAGACAAAATCCCCAGCTGCTGAATCCGTGCCTGGTGGTCAATCATATCCTGTTCAAACTATTCAATCTAATCTTCAGATTAGTTCTCTTCATGCATATTAATTCGTAAGACACTAACGAGGCATTCACATAATGGCCACGGAAGCAGCTTTAGAATGATACGGAAGCAAGTAGATTAAACTACCACAACCTAACAATCTCCTTGATTAAACTGTACCAATTTTTTTTTTTTTTTTTTTTTTAAAAAGAATGGCCTCTCTCTCGGTTCATCGGCTTGCATGTAAAGAAGGAAATCATTGAATCTCTGATGCAGTGCACATCTCCATAAAAAAAAATAATAAGCAGAAGTCCCCACAATTTCGTCCTCATTCCTTGCATGGCCAAAGGTATTTTATATGAGTTGGTACATACACAACCATATAATCAGGTGAATCCAAAGTGCTTCCTCTCTCTCTCTTCAGAAAGTGTGAAGACATGCCATATGGATGACATCAGTAGGTGAACATGTTTCAGCGACATGATGGGGCTAGGCTGATTACCAACACTGCACCAAACTCCCTTCCCTCCAAAATGAGGAGCAGCCGTAGCTGTAGGAGCTCTCATAGACCTTGTTCTAATCCATCCTTCACTCCAGTCAATATAATATAAAGGCATCCAAGGTCGCCAGAACTATCCTACACCATCCTACCCTCATCTCCCTTCCTGCATTTCTCTAGGTTGCACTCGACTCTAGATTCGGCCACGGGCATCACTTGGCACTATATAAAGATATTCCAGTTGCCCTTGGTCAGAAAGGTCACGTGATAGCTCCGGTGAATAGCAGCCTTCTTTTTCATGGGGTCTCGCGCGGTGACCGAGAATGAAGAGCCTTTGGGTGCACCAAAGACCTGTAAGCAGCTTTTCCTTTCTATCATTTTTTCTTTAGTAATCTAGATCTGGGGGTAAAGCCTCTAAAAAATCCGGGACGCACGGCATCTTGTTGCCCAGGACTTGGGGCTGGGAACTCCTTTTTCCCTTCTGGATTCTCTGATCTTAGGAACATTGGAGTGGAGAGATAGCCGGGGTTTCAAAGGGAGGTCACTCCCTTGAAATCAAGAGCCATTGTTCAAACCAGGTCTCATGACCATGTTGGTAAGCAATGGGGTCTTCTATCCTATTCTGGGCCTTGCATCTTGCGTGGCTTTCATATACTTGTCCTTCGGGGACTTGGAGTTCCATTTCCATTTCATGGAGCCTAAGATGAGCTTTGTGGAGAGGAAGGGGACTCGGTTCACGGTGGATGGAAGGGCATTCTATGTGAATGGTTGGAACTCCTATTGGCTCATGGATCAGGCTGTGGAGGAGTACAGCAGGCCTAGGGTGAGGGCTATGTTCCAGAATGGGGCAAAGATGGGGCTTACAGTTTGCAGGACTTGGGCCTTCAATGATGGCACCTACAATGCCTTGCAAGTTTCTCCAGGCCGCTTCGATGAACGAGTCTTTAAGGTAATGAGCTTCTCCTTCTTTTTTTTCTTTTTTTTTTTTTTAAAAAAAAATCTCATTTTAATGCGAGTTTCACCAGCTTTTGTAATGGACGTAATTAATTTGCTGATAAATTATATCAGATATTTGGAGTAGTCTCCTTTCTACCTCCGAAGATTCAAGAGTAACATCAGATGTATCATCATAAACATTTCTAGGTGTTTTTATTTTGATTCCCTTAATTATATATATTATTGTCTTGACTTCAAGTTGTTTCTTTTGATAAAAAAATTATATGTTTAATGGGTTCTCCGTATTCTCTGGCGCAATTGTTATTACATAGAGCTTTAAGAGTTTTAAATAACCGAACTATTATTTGATTCAGTGGATATTTGATTTGCTCTGGTGAAGGAAAAATCTATTCTCTTGTACCTGCTTCAGCCATTCATTCTACTTCTTTATTGATAATTGAATGATAAACTCTCTGTTCCACTTGTTACTATAAGTTATCTTTATATAATACCGATTAGTCTCCGGTATTGATTAGTGTGGAGATGCAGGCATTAGATCGAGTCATTGTCGAAGCACGAAGACATGGCATCAGGCTACTACTTAGTTTGGCAAACAATTTAGAAGCTTATGGTGGCAAGACACAGTACGTTAAATGGGCATGGGAGGAGGGCATTGGATTGAGCTCCTCCAATGATTCCTTCTTTTACGATCCATCCATTCGTAGTTATTTCAAGACTTACCTGAAGGTAATACATGTTTCTTGTGAGGTATCTTAATAAAGGCAGTTCCTCTAGATGGCTATTTCCCCCTGCTGATACTATAATTATTATTTGAATTTTGTTAACTAGTCCATGTAACCTAAAGAGCTATTTAAAAGGAGATGGATTGGTGTCTGATTATGTTTTGGATGTATAATTTCCGGGAATATGAAATGAATTTATTGATGCGTGACCTTTATCTGCTCTAATATATATATATATATATATATATATATATATATATATATATATATTTCTTTTTCTGTTTTCTTTATAGACTGTATTGACAAGGAAGAATCACTTGAACGGAATTCAATATAAAGATGACCCCACCATCTTTGCATGGGAGTTGATGAACGAACCACGATGCATGTCTGATGCAACTGGAGACACTCTCCAAGTAAGTCGACTTTTGGCATGGATTGTTCATGTGGATGCATTAACAATACTATGAGAATGAGTTGTAATATTGTATGCAATAAAAAATTACATGGTGAAATCAGACCATCTTTTTTTTTAAAAGAAAAAATGGATTAGGATAAATGAAAATAGCAAAGATTTTTTGACTGGAAATCAGGTAATGGAGGAAATTATTTGGCAGAACACCCCACTTTCTTCTATACTTCATCAAAATTCTTTCTCCGATGACAAATAGAAGATCAAATGAGAAAGAAACCACCATTCTTCATTTCTCATGTTTCATGTCAAAAACGACAGTCAATTTTGTATGTTTTATATAGTTTTCCTGTCCTTACTTTCTACGGATAAATGCGGGTGACAAAAATTAATTAATTGCTTTCATTATTCATCTCAAGAACAAATGTGGTTTTGAATGAATAGATAGCACATCGATATTGTTCTCTTACTGCTGGAACAAACCAGATTTGTATTAACAATATCACTGTATGATGACACATTATTGTTTCTAATTTATTGATTCTTCATGTAACAAAGGGTGGCTGTTGCACATACAGAGCGGTACAGCTGCTGTATCTTTATCAAGGATATCGAGTAAAGGAACAAATTGAGCTTAACATTTGTCCTTTTTTTTTAAAAAAAAAGAATTGACAAAGCTGTTGAATAGAAAAACATGAATTAAAGAATTAAATTTGAGCTTGAGAATGAGAGTAAGAACCAACTCAGAAAGCATTTCTAGGTGCCCTTTAGCTTATCTGGGGTTATCATGATTATGCTCTTATGAGCTTGCATTTTGCATTGTTAACAATAATATTATAATCTTTTTGGACAAATGCTTTGATATTTGACAATGAATGAGGTGCTCTCAAGTTATTTTGATTATTCAAGTGAAGTGAAAACTTGTCACATCAGTTTGGACTCGAACTTTTATTTGCCACCATTTATGATCAAGTGCTGTAATGGTAAACAGTCTCAGGTGGTAGCTCATCAACCTTTCTACAAATGATTTCGCACTTATATTCAGCCTTCTTTATTTCAACCAGACTTTTGAAAGTAAGAAAAAATGATCGAACTCTCTCTCTCTGCAATAAGGTTAGAGCCCTGCAGCTATCATTTTACATGTGGTTCATCGAGGAAGATGCTTAAGTTCTACAAAATAGAGGTAGGCTGTAGAGAGTTAATTGATTCCCATGAAAGGTGTGGGTTTTCTTAACTGCACATATTTTAAAGGAAGTCACAAAGATAAAGAGATAAACGAATGTTTATAGACTAGATACTACATACAAACTCCATTTTACTTTTGTTAATCTATTGGTGTGACCATTTGACCTAAATCCTAATTGATGGCAAATACAAGATAAAGAAATAGAAACTTTGAAATTCCTTTTATTTATTTATTCTTTTTTAAGAGAAAGGGAGGGAGACCTACCATGATTTTAATTATCCAAGTCTAGATTTTTATGAATGCACCACCCAAGAATCAAACATAGAACATCTGGTTGCTAAGTAGAGATGGAGTGACAACCGTGCAAGTCCTGCTTCACAAAACTCCTTTTGTCATGCTGTGTCTTATATTTAGAGGGTACATTTGTATAGGGCCTCTTCTTGGGCCCTCGACCAGCGAGCAGAGGGCCATATAGTGTGTCGATCTATTTTTCACCCGTTCTGTACATGTATATTTTCATCTGTTTTAGATTTGTGGAATATCATTTTTGTTGCTAGGTCTTTTAAGGTGCTGGCATTATTAAGAAATTTCCTTTGGGGTTTCTCCTAGTCTTTGTACTCCCCCATTATCAGCAGGCTTTCTTTGATAACCTCTGCTGGTGGACATATATTGTAAGATGTACCATGCAAATATGTCTCTCGTGCGTTCTTTTGTTTGCTTTACTAGCCATAGATCTAGATTCTTGGTTGGCATGATTCCATTCTTTCAAGACTGAAAGACATGAAAATCGAAGTTCTAATAATACATAATCAAGAAGAATGATCGAAGAAATCCTGCATGTGTATAAGTGCAGCCTAAATAGAGAAATTTTAGGATTGTTGCAAGGTTTATAGCTCAGTGCAAGTCAGATATAACCAATGCAGAAAATTCAGTTATCATGCTTGTTTTGTCTCACCATGATGGTTGGAACAATGCCTTCAAGAGAGCAATCAACATGTCTGCTTCAAAAGTATGATAGCATTTTTTTTTTTAAAAAAAAAAAAAAAAAAAAATCAAATACTTGAGCATGGATTTCAGGGTTTCATTGATCCTGCTCTTTTTCGAAGCATGCAGGAATGGATTGAAGAAATGGCAGCATACGTGAAATCAACTGACAAGAAGCATCTTTTAACAGTCGGACTCGAGGGATTTTATGGTCCAACATGTCCACCCGAGAAGTTGAGTGTGAATCCCGGACCATGGTTCAGCACGATAGGATCAGATTTCATCCGCAACTCCAAAATCTCGGATATCGACTTTGCTTCAGTTCATATTTATCCTGACAACTGGTGAGCTACCAATTGTTGCATCTTTTTTCATATATTGGTAATTGGTTTTTGGTCGGTTGCAACATGTAGCAACCAACGAGCTTCTGAATCGAATCTCATAGTTAGGTGACAAATTTGAAGGAAAAGTAAAAGATTTGTGCTCTTGTAGGTTGGTGCAAGCTGGACTTGATGAGAAAATGAAGTACATCTACAAATGGGTGGTCTCTCACATCGAAGATGGAGACAGGGTACTGAAGAAACCCGTCCTGTTCACAGAATTTGGACTCTCAAACAGGAACGAGAACTTCGATCACTCCCACCGAGATGCCTTGTACAAGAATATTTTCGACATCATCCATGAATCTGCTAAGAAAAACGGAGCTGGGGCGGGTGCGTTCGTTTGGCAATTCATGGTCGAAGGGATGCAAGAATACAACGACGATTTCGGAATCGTGCCATGGGAGAGGCCTTCCATGTACCAGTTGATCAAGGAGCAGTCATGTCGGCTGGCGTGGCTACGTTACGGGAAGGATTTGTCAAAGGAAAATTTTAAGAAAGTCTGTTTAGAGTGAACGAACGATGTCTCCTTCTCTACCATCTTCTGCTGAAATCCACGGAGGAAAGCCGAGGTCCGTTTTGGAGGGATATGGTTCTGTGGCACGAGCATACGTTCTTTATGTAGAGTTTTTCCTTTGGTCTTGATACTATTTATCACGAAGGGATGCAACATATGAATGAACTTTTAGTGGGAAATGAAAAGAATGACAGTTTTCTTTTTGCTCGTCACTTTTTTTCAAAATAAAAATTATAATATAAATAAATAAATAAATAAATAAATAAATGGTCCGGTGCCATGATTGGTTTCCAAGTCTCGATTGGCTATCATCGCCATTGTTGAGTATATTGTTAGAATGCTAGAGATTCCGTCATCCAGGTCTCCTTGAGCTAAACAAAAGTATGCATGATAAAGAACAAGGCCGAATCCAAAGTATACCAATAGCAATCCATTAATTAGAACAGGAAATAGAAAGTGATACAATACTAGATAAGGAAGCCAGATATTGTCTTCCTCCCAAGCTCACGACAATAACACTCCATGACTATACGAACATCCTTGCGACGACAACAACAACAACACACTATGACAGAAACAAATCCAAATTATTTAGTCCAGCATATGCCCATAATAATATATAACATCTTTCTTTTCTCGTTTGCTATAGTACCCCTCTATCGATGTTGTTGCTCAACTGTCACACTTACAATCCACACAAGCACAGTTAGCACCGCACTTGCAGTTGCCCCCCTCGTGCCCAGCAGCAGCAGCAGCTGGGGCATCGACGACATTGTTGTAGCTGAGAAAGTAAAGACATGGAAGAGACGTTATTTTCAGGATCCGTGCATATGGAAGGATCGAAACCACGTCTTACCTTTGTTAGATTTTAAACTTGTATGTCGAAAATTGGGGGTGGATTTTGTCCGCAACATCAGATCATATGTTTTGGCATCGGGAGATCAATATTTTGTTTGCATCACCAAAAGATTTTTCGAAATATTTCATACATCATAACTCTTCTTATTATTTTGTTTGCTCTACAAATTAAAGCTTCAAATAGCACCTAGGTACTTGCACTTGCACTTACGACAGGGTTCACCTATGGTTGCGATATCACCATTAGATTACGATGTCATCCAAGACGATTAATAGTAAATCATGATCAGATGGTGGTTAATTCTTGAAAATAATAGGTAAATGAAAGAACATCACAAATTTTTTTGGCTTTAGATTTCAAGGATATAACAGTGGGATGGAAGTCAAAATAGCAAAGGATAAACAATCTGGTGTCCACAACAAGCTTTCTTGGTCTAAACTGCATGCCTTCTACTTCTTTTGAGGATGATACGTGAGAACATCACCGAGAAGAATTACTTGGCTTGTCAAAAACTAAGAGAAGCATTACCAGAAGGTTCGAACCCAAAAGCTCATGCCATATGGACCGATTCACCTACTAGGCTACAGTCCAATTTGTCTAATATATTTTCCTGAAACAGAGAAATATTTTTACCTCTTTTCGGTCTCGATGATCACGATGCCATAGCCGTTTCCCTTCTTCCTGCAAATTCCAAGCCATTTTTCTTTATTAGCATGCTAAAACTGAATAAGAAAAATCTATTAATCGTTGCATGGGCAGATATCCAACATGATACGCAGATATGGCTTGATATTCCAGCCATAACTCCATCTTTGGCAAGATTCTATCCAAAATGAACCAAGAAAATTTTGGAGGTGAGGGATTGGAAGAACTTGGAAAAATTCTGGAATTGATGTAACCCTGTTTTGTTTTCTGATAAATATAAAGTTGCCATCTTAGAAATAATGAATTATATTACAAAAGCAGCTCTTTCGGGTTCTCCATAGGCCACAATTACTTGGCAACTCTCTAATTCTATAAATTAGCTGGAATTCTGTACCATCACAAGTTTTTTTTTTTTTTTTTTAACGAAGTAGGAGGGCTAGAAGTCCCATCTTTCTCTTTCTTTCTTTTTTTTTCCTCCTTTTTATTAGTCGAGGATGGAAATCAAATCCAAGTTCTTGTGTCAGGAACAAAGACTTGCCAACCATATCGCAACGGTGGTTCCAACACAAGCTCATCAAATCAAAGAGAAAATAAAAACCTAAACAAAGCTATGACTGATACAAGCTTGGTCATGACTACCTTATTAACCGAGGCTTGGATAGAAGTTTTTTTTTAAAAAAAATATATATAAAAAGAACAGTTAAAATCGGAGATGGTTACTCACACACACTGGCTCTTGTCAGCACAATCGCAGTTGTCGCAGGTCGACATGATTTGAGTATCAAAGCAAAAACCCAAAGAGAATGTTCGAAACTCCGATATATTTGATCACACACTCTGTTGTTGAGGGAGGGCGGAGGGGATTGGCATTTATAGGCATTTACTGGGCCATAAGAGGCCGGCTTCTAATTCGCAAAGCCACACAAGCCAGGAACGGTGCCGTGCACACGCCTCTAGGGGGAATGATCCAAAAGGAATCTCAATAATGGGGGTGCAATTTCCTGCAAACCTCTCATGTCACATTCTCTCCATTTTTTTTCCGACTAAAGGTCATACCACTAGCACACGCAACCTCCAATGTTCACACTCTTGGTGCGGTGCTGGTTAAAGTCGTCCCTCTTTGTCTGCGTGACACTTGATGGAGATTGAATCCAAGATTCTAATGCGTGGAGATAATCCAAGCGAATTGGATGGACATTTGCTGCGTCTTGTTTAGTAAGTTTCGGTGTTCCTTCATTTTTTGTGGAGAGAAGGGAAGTCGAGTCTTCCTGGCCTCGCCTGCTATGGAGTTTAGCCCCTAGTTGGTTTCCTTGGCTTCTTCGGGTCCTTTTCTGGTTGAAGGTATCGTAGCTCAGCTCATACGATATTTAACCTAACTATTCCAAATGTCATCACGCAAACCCCACACTTCACAAAATGTTTATAAAGATAACAAGAATTTGTAAGTTTAGGCAAAATCAACTTCTCTCCGTTGCAGACTTCTGGTTCATGTCGACTTAGATAACAATTGATTATAATACAAGATGCATTTGGTAGTCGGCAATCTGGATTTGTTAGTTTAAGCAAAATCAACTTCTCCTTGGTAGACTTCTGATTTATGTGGACTTAGATAACGATTGATAATTATAGATTATGTATTTATGTTTGGTAGCAGTCAATCTATTTAAATTGCTAGTAATTTAAAATAGGTTTACTGGATTGCTATATTTGATTTTCTTTTCTTCTTGATAATAATCCAAATTACCTTGGCTATTTATAAATTATAGGAGGCAATCTAAATAACCTTAAAAAGAGATGACTATTTAAATTATGTATCTTTGACAATATTGTAATAAAAATTTTAGATAAAATTATTCCTTAAAAAATCATACAAAATTCATCTTTGACAGGGGAGGCTACTGGCAGCCAAGAATATTGTCGCCCGGAAGTCACGATGCCAGGATGATAATAAGTCATAGTACATGAATTTTTAATAATTTGATTTAGAGATATTTTAAAAATTCGATTTTACATTATCAGTATTGTGAATATCATACAAAACATGTCAATCAAAATTTTCAGTAATTTTATTACAATATTATATGCATATATCAAATACAGTTATCGATATTGCGATTTAATTGATGGCAATCTATCTTGAAGGTAATCCATATTATTTTTTAAAACTACCCGGCAATGCAGCAAATACAGCCATAGATCCATCTGCATGGTTATTTTTGTGCCAAGAATGTTGGACAATAACAGTGCATCCTATACTATCAAATGCTTGCCTTGATGGTATCACTCCTTCTCACTTGGACAAGAAGGTGGGGTTCAATTCTGGTTGGTGTAAGCCCCCGAGACATGGGAAGAGTTGGGCAAAAGATGTATATCAGCCCTTCCTAATATCCAAAAAAAAAAAAAAAAAAAGCAAGTAATACGCATGGCATTGTTTGTGTCCAAGATCATCGAGTGGCCTCATGTGAATTAGGGCTTAATATGGATCTGAAAATTGGGACATCATGACTCATGGAGACCTTTGGAAACCTATGAACATAATTCACGACCTCCTCTATTGTTACCTATGTTTGTCAGTCATCACGACCTCCAATCACATCCTCTCCAAGAGGAAGTGCCAACCCGTGTCATGCAGTAGTATCAATTTTTTGTCTACATATTAGTCGATAAAAGCACATAGTTGATCGACGCAAGTGCATGTGCTGAATGTGGTTTTGCATGCATGCATGCATTATGCCAGAAGAGTAGGCATCCAAAATCAGGTATTTTTCCCTATTTTTTGCTTCTAGGAAATGGTATCTATTGATGCTGAATCTCCGCCGATCGGATAGAGTGGTTCTTCTGCCGGATTGTTGTCGATCGGAACCTGCAAAACAGATCCCCTGACTGAAAATCTTCCGACGGGGGATACTCCGATGCCAAAGTCAGAAGAGACTCAGGAAATAGCAAAATGGAGAGTGTGAAAGCAGAGAGGGAAGGGAGAAGAATTCGAATTGCTTGAATCAGCCAAAAACTTATCTCAAGTGTCCCCTCTTACGAGTATTTATAAGCTCCAACGTAACTACTTATGGTTATGAGAGTTGGCAAGTGCAACCTCCACATAGCTGTAAGTAGTGACTGTCGGAGAATCAGTTGTTTTGGAGCTTATCCAATCCGAGGATTTCGACCATTTGAGTGGTTACAACAACCAAAACAGACTTCACTGTTTTAGGGTTGCAAAAGCCCACATGTTCAAAATGCCTTTCTTTTTTAGAATATATCCAAAGTGAGCTTAACATTCTCTTTAGCATCATTTCTAAAGAGAATGTTAGTTATACATTTCAGAGAAGTTTCTTTGGGAAACAAAGATAAACACTTACCGTCCAGAATATGAGATAATATGCTCTTCGGATTATGTTGAAGGAATAAAGCCAAAGACATCCAATTGAAAGGCATGGTCTTCGGACCAAGATAAAGGTATGAAGCCGAAGACATAAGGTTAATAAGCTTGGCTTCTGGATAAAAATAAAGATACGAAGTAGAAGATATAAAGATATTAGGCATGGTCTTCGGACCAAGATAAAGATATGAAGCCGAAGACATAGAATATCCTTTTGTAGATCAGAATCTTCATCAAGCCTACGAGACATTTTCCTTTGTATACTGATTTGACCAATAAACCAAAAATTGAAATTGGTTCAAAGAATGACTCAATAATTAATTAAAATAAAACCGGGATATCATAACAGCTGTCCCCTACTCCCAAGTTCGAAATGATTTAATTTCGAAAAATGGAAGTATTTGAAATCATCCTGAAGCACCATTGACAGCTGAAGAAGTGGTCTGTCCAATTGATCTTACTTAAGCCGATGACACTTCAACAATGGATAACTTGTAACTTTTTTCATTTTCCATCTTATTGAAATGTAAACATCTCATTAATGAAAATCTATTTCAGTAAGCTATTTCTTTGTGAATGTATATATGTGTGAGTGGAAATTGTCTCAAGTAAAAAGTCTTCGGATTAGAACATAATTGAAACTTCCGAAGTATATTATAATACTAAGTCCTCGGACTTAAAACAACAATCTTTTAAGAAATAGAATTCCCAACTTTGATCCAAGATTACAGTGAATGACAATATTAAAATAAGAATGATTGAAATTTTAAGACGCCAAGTCTCCAACATACGCTAAGTCTTCGGACTTAGGAATAATTTCATATAATTGTGAAGAATACCAAATCTCCAGATAAGAGCCAAGTCCTTGGACTTGAGAGAATTTCGGATAATTAAGACAAGAATCTCTTGGATGAAAATATTATGTCTTCGGACTTGAAAACTCACTAAGTCTTTTGACTTAGGATAAAATAGACTGTGTGGGTCACCTGCATCTTCATTATGGATGAAAGATTGATTAACCTTTGGCATTTTTGCGGGATGGATCACTTGGATCATCCTTATGCCCTTTGATCAAGGATTAAGATAGGCTGATCAGACCCACCTCGACATTTTATAGAGTAGATCATGAAGATCATTCTCATGCCTTTTATAAATGAAATTAAGACAGGCTGATCATGCCCACCTCGGTACTTCGTGAGGTAGATCATGAAGATCATCCTCGTGCCTTTTTGATTAAGATGGACTGGTTAAGCCCAACTCGGCACTTCGTAGGGTAGATCACCGAGATCATCTTTATGCCTTTAAGAAAAGGAAGATTAAGATAGGCTGGTTAAACCTATCTCAGCACTTTGTAGGGCAGATCACAGAGATCATCCTTATGCCTTTAAGAAAAGGAAGATTAAGATAGGCTGGTTAAACCTACCTCAGCACTTCATAAGGTAGATCACGGAGATCATCCTCATTGGAAAAAGTGATAAATTTTTTTTCTTTGAACCTTTTTGGGATATTCTCCCCAGCTTCAACATCCCATGCAGATGACCGATGAAGCATACCAACATTCCCATCAGTTGGTTTTTGGTGTGGCAGATCAGCTTCATCGGATATTCTTGGAAGGGTAGTTGCTTTGACTTGAGATTCTGGGCGGTTGATATACTTTCCCAGATATTCCCTTTTTATCAGGTCTTCAATGGCATCCCGAAGCTATAAGCATTCCTCTATGTTGTGGCCATGATCCCGGTGGAATCGACAATATTTGCTTTTGCAGATGTCTTCAGGGGACATGGCCTTCGAAGGTAGTTTTCTTTCTTAATCTCTAGCAGAATTTTTTCTCTTGGTAAGTTGAGAGGGGTATAGGCATCAAACCGGTTATTCTGCTGTTTGACTCTGGGACTATGCCTGGGAACTAAGGCATTGTTGGAGGATGTGGACATGTTTGGTCCCTTGGAGCTTTTCTTCTTGGAAGGGTATCTCCCTTTTGCAAGTCTTCGGCTTGCCGCTTGCTTCTCAGCGGCTGCATACTTCTGAGCTCTTACCAACAGTTCAGCATAGCTCACTGGAAATCTTTTATCCAAGGAAAAAATGAACCTGAACGACTTCAAGTCTTTTTTCAAGGCAGACATGGCCACATGTTCATTCAAATTTGGTATTTCCAATATGGCCGAATTGAAACGATGGACAAATTCCTTCAAACTTTCTCCTTCATGCTGTTGGAGGAGAAACAAGCTGTCTGTGTTGCACGACATCTTCTGGCATGTTCTGAAGTGTGAAATGAACTGCCGCTCCAGTTCAGCAAAAGAGTGGATCGTCTTTGGTGGCAGGCTTGAATACCACATTCGAGCCAATCTTTTCAATGTAGCGGGAAAGGCAAGGCAGTAAAGAGCATCAGTTGTTCCTTGCACCATCATATGAGCTTTATAGCTCTCCAGATGGTCGAGAGGATCTGAAGTTCCATTATAGGCTTCTAATTATGGGATCTTGAAGTGTCCAGGGATAACTTCATCTATAATACGATCAGAAAAAGGGGGCTGAGAGTTAAAAGTGATAACCTCCTCATTTTTTCTCAGATCTGAAATTCTGGCTATTCCCGCCTGCATAGATTTGGGTTTTTCCTGGAACTCACAATTGATCTCCCTTTGCCTAGCTTCTTCAGGTGCAAAGCTTCTAGAGGAAACAGAAGAAGAGCGTCTGACTCTTTTCTTTTCACCATGATCCCCTGTTTGACGATCTAGTGGAAAGGCATAGTGGTTACGGGATGACCGGATCTGTGAGAAACTGGGGGTGACATCTTGATGTCAACCTTCTTCCTTTTCAGGTTGATGGCTGGACTGCGGAACTGGTGGTGGATGCTACCTTTGGGCAGCAGCTTCTTGAAGATTCTGGACCAGTGCTGTCAAGGTTCTACCCTGTTTAATAGGGTTTCGAATTGTTGTTGCCCCACCATTATCATGGGAGACTGCATCCCCTGATCCGCTGGAAGATCGTTTGCTGGAGGACCGTTTGCTCGTGGAGCGTTTGCTGGAGGAGCATGTTGCTCCTGGCTTGTAGAAGCATTTCGAACTTTTCCTCTCACTGTTTTTGCTTATCGAAACTCTCCTTCAAAACAGAGGAAATACACTTATTCCCCTATCTGGTGCGCCAATCTGTTGATGCTAAATCTCTGCCGACCGGATGGAGTGGTTCTTCCACCGGATTGCTGTCGACCGGAACCTGCAAAACAGATCCCCTGACCGAAAATCTTCCGGCGAAGGACACTCCGATGCCAAAGTCAGAAGAAACTTAGGCAGCAGCAGAATGGAGAGTGTGAAAGCAGAGAGGGAAGGGAGAAGAATTAGAATTGCTTGAATGAGCCAAAAACTTACCTCGAGTGTCCCCTCTTACCAGTATTTATAAACTCCAATGTAACTACTTATGGTTATGGGAGTTGGCAAGTGCAACCTCCACATAGCTATAAGTAGTGGCTGTCGGAGAATCAGTTATTTTGGAGCTTATCCAATCTAAGAATTTCGACCATGTGAGTGGTTGCAACAACCAAAACAGACTTCAACTATTTTGGGGTTGGAAAAGCCCACATGTTCAAAATGCCTTTCTTTTCTAGAATAGATCCGAAGTGAACTTAACATTCTCTTTAGTAACGCTCATAAAGGGAATGTTAGTTATACACTTCAGAGAAGTTTTTTTGGAAAATAAAGATAAACACTTACCGTCCAGAATACGAGATAATATGCTCTTCGAATTATATTGAAGGAATAAAGCCGAAGACATCCAATTGAAAGGAATAGTCTTCGGACCAAGATAAAGGTACGAAGCCGAAGATATAAGGTTAATAAGCTTGGCTTCTGGACCAAGATAAAGATTAAGATACGAAGTCGAAGATATAAAGATATTAGGCATGGTCTTTGGACCAAGATAAAGATACGAAGCCGAAGACATAGAATATTCTTTTATAGATCAGAATCTTCATCAAGCCTAAGAGACATTTTCCTTTGTATACTGATTTGACCAAAAAATCAAAAATTGAAATTGGTTTAAAGAATGACTCAATAATTAATTAAAATAAAATCGGGATATCATAACAGCTGCCCCCCACTTCCAAGTTTGAAATAATTTAATTTTGAAAAATGGTAGTATTTAAAATCATCCTGAAGCACCATTGACAGCTAAAGAAGTGGTCAATCCAATTGATCTTACTCAAGCCGATGACACTTCAATAATGGATAACTTGTAACTTTTTTCTTTTTCCATCTTATTGAAATGTAAACATCTCATTAATGAAAATCTATTTCAGTAAACTATTTCTTTGTGAATGTATATATGTGTGAGTGGAAATTGTCTCAAGTAAAAAGTCTTAGGATTAGAACATAATTGAAACCTCCGAAGTATGTTATAATACTAAGTCCTTGGACTTAGAATAACAATCTTTTAAGAAACGGAATTCCCAACTTTGATCCAAGATTACAGTAAATGACAATATTAAAATAAAAATGATCAAAATTTTAAGACGCCAAGTCTCCAACATATGCTAAGTCTTCGGACTTAGAAATAATTTCATATAATTGTGAAGAATACCAAATCTCCAGATAATAGCCAAGTCGTCGGACTTGAGAGAATTTCAGATAATTAAGACAAGAATTCTTGGATGAAAATATCAAGTCTTTGGACTTGAAAACTCACTAAGTCTTCTGATTTAGGATAAAATAGGCCGTGTGGGTCACCTGCATCTTCATCATGGATGAAAGGTTGATTAACCTTTGGCATTTTTGCGGGATGGATCACTTGGATCATCCTTATGCCCTTTGATCAAGGATTAAGATAAGCTGATCAGACCCACCTCGGCATTTCATAGAGTAGATCACGAAGATCATTTTCATGCATTTTAGAAATGAAATTAAGATAAGCTGATCATGCCCACCTCGGCACTTCGTGAGGTAGATCACGGAGATCATCCTCATGCCTTTTTGATTAAGATGGACTAGTTAAGCCCAACTCAGTACTTCGTAGGGTAGATTACGGAGATCATCCTTATGTCTTTAAGAAAAGGAAGATTAAGATAGGCTGGTTAAACCTACCTCGGCACTTCGTAGGATAGATCACGGAGATCATCCTTATGCCTTTAAGAAAAGGAAGATTAAGATAGGCTGGTTAAACCTACCTCGGCACTTCATAGGGTAGATCACGGAGATCATCCTCATCTTAAGAAGTGATAGAATTTTTTTCTTTGAACCTTTTTGGGATATTCTCCTTAGCTTCAACATCCCATGCAGATGACCGATGAAGCATACCAACATTCCCATCAGTTGGTTTTTGGTGTGGCAGATAGGCTTCATCGGATATTCTTGGAACGGCAGTTGCTTTGGCTTGAGATTCTAGGCGATTGATGTATTTTCCCAGATATCCCCTTTTTATCAGGTCTTCAATGGCATCCCGAAGCTGGAAGCAATCCTCTGTGTTATGGCCATAATCCCGATGGAATCGACAATATTTGCTTTTGCAGATGTCTTTAGGGGACGTAGCTTTTGAAGGTATTTTTTCTTCTCAATCTCTAACAGAAGTTTTTTCCTTGGTAAGTTGAGAGGGGTATAGGCATCAAACCGGTTATTCTGCTGTTTGGCTCTGGGACTAAGCCTGGGAACTAAGGCATTGTTGGAGGATGTGGGCATGTTTGGTCCCTTGATGCTTTTCTTCTTGGAAGGGTATCTCCCTTCTGCAAGTCTTCGGCTTGCCGCTCGCTCCTCAGTGGCTGCAAACTTTTGAGCTCTTGCCAACAGTTCAACATAACTCACTGAAAATCTTTTGTCCAGGAAAAAAGTAAACTTGGACGACTTCAAGCCTTTCTTCAAGGCAGACATGGCCACATGCTCATTCAAATTTGGTATTTCCAATGTGACCGAATTGAAGCAATGGACAAATTCCTTCAAACTTTCTCCTTCATGCTATTGGAGGAGAAACAAGCTATTTGTGTTGCGTGGCATCTTCTGGCATGTTCTAAAGTGTGAAACGAACTGCCGCTCCAATTCAGTAAAAGAGTGGATCATCTTTGGTGGCAGGCTCGAATACCATATTCGAGCCGATCTCTTCAATGTAGCGGGAAAGGCAAGGCAGTGAAGAGCATCAGTTGCTCCTTGTACCATCATATGAGCTTTATAGCTCCCCAGATGGTCGAGAGGATCTGAAGTCCCATCATAGACTTCTAACTGTGGGATCTTGAAGTACCTAGGGATAACTTCATCCATAATACGATCAGAAAAAGGGGGCTAGGAGTTGAAAGTGATAACATCCTCATTTCTTCTCAAATATGAAATTCTGGCTATTTTCGCCTGCATAGATATGAATTTCTCCTGGAACTCACAATTGATTTCCCTTTGCCTAGCTTCTTTAGGTGCAAAGCTTCTAGAGGAAACAGAAGGAGAGCGTTTGACTCTTTTCTTTCCACCATGATCCCTTGTTTGACGATCTGGTAGAGAGGCATAGCGATCACGGGATGACTAGATCTATGAGAAACTGGGGGTGACTTCTTGATGTTGACCTTCTTCCTTTTCATGTTAAAGGCTGGACTGCGGAACTGGTGGTAGATGCTATCTTTGGGCAGCAACTTCTTGCAGATTCTGGACCAGTGCTATCAAGGCTTCTATCCTGTTTGACAAGGTTTCGAATTGTTGTTGCCCCGCCATTATCATAGGAGGTTGCACCCCCTGATCCGCTGGAAGATTGTTTACTGGAGGACCGTTTGCTCGTGGAGCGTTTGCTGGAGGAGCATGTTGCTCTTGGCTTGTAGAAGCATTTCGAACTTTTCCTCTCACTATTTTTGCTTATCGAAACTCTCCTTCAGAATAGAGGAAATATACTTCTTCCCCTACCTGGTGCGCCAATCTGTTGACGCTGAATCTCCGCCGACCGGATGGAGTGGTTCTTCCATCGGATCGCTATTGACCGGAACCTGCAAAATAGATCCCATGATCGGAAATCTTCCAGCGGGGGACACTCCGATGCCAAAGTTAGAAGAAACTCAGGCAGCAGCAAAATGGAGAGTATGAAAGCAGAGAGGGAAGGGAGAAGAATTCGAATTGCTTGAATGAGCCAAAAACTTACCTCAAGTGTCTCCTCTTACCAGTATTTATAGGCTCCAACGTAACTACTTATGGTTATGGGAGTTGGCAAGTGCAACCTCCACATAGCTGTAAGTAGTGGCTGTCGGAGAATCCGTTGTTTTGGAGCTTATCCAATCTGAGGATTTCGACCATGTGAGTGGTTGCAACAATCGAAACAAATTTCAATTATTTTGGGGTTGGAAAAGCCCACATATTCAAAATGCCATTTTTTTCTAGAATAGATCCGAAGTGAGCTTAACATTCTCTCTAGTAGCGCTCATAAAGGGAACGTTAGTTATACACTTCAGAGAAGTTTCTTTGAAAAACAAAGATAAATACTTACCGTCCAGAATACGAGATAATATGCTCTTTGGATTATGTTAAAGGAATAAAGCCGAAGACATCCAATTGAAAGGCATGGTCTTCGAACGAAGATAAAGGTACGAAGCCGAAGACATAAGATTAATAAGCTTGGCTTCTGGACCAAGATAAAGATACAAAGCCGTAGATATTAGGCATGATCTTCGAACCAAGATAAAGATACGAAGTCGAAGATATAAAGATATTAGGCATGGTCTTCGAACCAAGATAAAGATACGAAGCCGAAGATATAAAGATATTAGGCATGGTCTTCGAACCAAGATAAAGATACGAAGCCGAAGACATAGAATATCCTTTTGTAGATCAGAATCTTCATCAAGCCTAAGAGACATTTTTTCTTGTATACTGATTTGATCAATAAATTAAAAATTAAAAATTAAAATTGGTTCAAAAAATGATTCAATAATTAATTAAAATAAAATCGAGATATCATAACAGTATCGAAACTAATAAATCAAATCGTCATGATCATGCATAGATATTGCACGTCCTTATCGATCCTTAATTTTTTTTTTTTCCTAAAGCAACTAGGACCTTACATTGCTGGCTCTCTTCTTATCCATCTTGAGTACGGAGTATGGTCCTCGCCACGCCACCTAGCGTTGCTTCCTATGACCTTCCGTTGTCCATATCATATATATCTCGGGGCATGCCTAATCTAGCTTAATAAGAAGTGAATTCCAGGATGCTTGGACTTGGTCTCCAGGTTTCACAATATCTACAGAGTTTTGGACCAGAAATATCTGTAACTATTGAATCCAAGTCAGCGGCAAATTTGCTGCAAATAGAGAAGATATATAATTGTCTGGACATGACCACCGCCATCGCGTGAGCATTGGCTGAATAGAGCAGGTGGAGGAATGATTAGGAACAGAGATCAGAAGTTCATTGATCCCTCAATTTCATCATTTTCAGGATATATATATATAGAAATTCACCTCTTAGATATTTTAGTAATTTGAAATCCTTCGGCTGCATTGTTGGAAAGTATCATCAAGAAAAAGTAAAGCTTGGGCGGTACCTACTCGATCACCAAATGTGCAACTCCTCTTCGCATTTTCCTTGAAAGAATAATTGGCTAATATTTTTCTATTTCCATATTTGAATCTTTCGGGATATATAGCTAAAAAATCATAACCAGGGTTGCAAAATATTCGAGCTAGCTATTCATGTATAGCTTGAGATTTGCTTATTAGCAGCTCGTTTGAGCTCAGCTTAGGAAACAAGTCGAGCTCAAACATTTCTCAAAGCTCAGCTCATAAATGAGCCAGGCCTGAACACTATTGGTTTGCAAAAGCAAAGGATAGCTTAGATCTGCGAACGAATCCTTGGTTTAGAGTTTTATATGAGGGGAGTTCGAACAACCTGTATTCAGATCACTGGAGCTCAAACGGTGACGTCAGAGCAGACCAGGGAGAAGGCCAGGAAAGCGATGACCAGGTCAGAAGACAGCATCACTTGTTTCAACAAGAAACGAGCTGCCGAGATGGACATGGCAACCTGAGCTGCAGGAATGAATTCCTGTCTTTTAACATGCTCAGACTGCGTCTGATATTTTGACGAGTAAGGGTCATTCAGGAAAGCGGTACACATATTCTGATTACATGGTGCCTCACCGCCTCAGTTTGCTCGTAGGTACATAAAAGCGCGGCCCCATTTGTTTTTCCTTATATATATATATAAAACAAGGATAAAAAGTAACACTCGGTGATGTGGCGGAATGCTGATATGTAATTCCTGTCATATGTCATGTTGGAGAAAGCTACCATGACAGATACTCCTTCTTGGACTTCTTTGCCGGGCCGAACTCTCCCAGAATATCGGGACGACCCGTCGAAGGCGAGCCCCTTGGTCTGGAGTTGAGCCCAGCCCTCCTCTGCCAAGTGGAGCCCCTTCGAGGTCAAGCCCATCAGAGTCAAGCCCTACCCTCCTCTGCCAAGTCACACCCCCTCGAAGTCGGGCCCCTTAGGTCGGAGTCGAGCCCTGTCTCTCCAGTTCGGCCTCCACCTCGGACAAAGGCGCTGGCCACCAAGGGAGCGATGCCGCCCTCCTTGGGCGCTGGCGAGCCGCCCAAGGATTGCAAGGAGGTGCCAACCAAGCCGTAATAACTGCCCGCAGCTACCACTTACACTAGAAAAGGAAGAAGCTCCCAGACTGAGATGCCACACTCTCCGCCAACCGCCTGCACTACCAGAAAGGGGAAGTCAACAAGGAGATTCGAATCTTGGGGATGACGGCCCCCCAATCGAGGCCCTGCCAAGTTTCCCGGAATGGAGCAACCGGAAGGAATGTCAAAGTGCATGGTAGCTTTCCTTATCACGAACCGGGAAAGACGTCTCGTCCACGGCACAGAACACTGCCGCACGCGCCTGCTGACACAGGGGAGATCCCGAGGTAGGCGTCTAACAACCACCTGGACTTAAAAGAGCCATTGACAACCCCAGCGGGGGAGGTAAGCAAGCAAGAGTAAGCTAACAACACCCAAGCAAGCGATGGAGGAGAGGCCACACAGGAAAACCACCAATGAGACTGAGAATTCAAGGCTACCGGAGATCCGCGAGAAGGATCACCCGGACACAGCCATCCAGCTCCAGTTCACCTCGGCCACCATTTTTCCTAGCTTGCTTGCACCCCACTCACATTATTCACTCCTCCTAGCATGGAGTCCATCTCGGGGGCTCGACCAGGAGGATCTGTTCTCCTGGATCATCACTGACTTGACCGTCGGAGTGCCCCAGCCGAAATCCCTGGCCCGGGTCTCTAACCCTGTTTTGCAGGTCCAGAAGAGCAGGACGGTCCCGAAGAGACGAGGGGCGATCCAACGCCGACAACAACTATAGGCCACGACAATCTTGGCGGCAACAGATTGGCGCACCAGGTAGGGGGATAGGGCAGGACACACTTTGATCCAACTGAAACCCCTTTGAAAGCAGCTCTCCGGGAGGACGGTGACGAAGCAAGCGAGAGAGGTCTCCACCAGCCGTGCGGGAGACCCCCCTTCTCGTGGGGACCCGCACAGTCTAGAAGGGGAGCTCCCCGCTCTAGCTCAACCACCTCCGACAGACATCCAGCTGGCCGCACTAACCTAGCAGATGCAAATCCTCACTATGGCAGTGCGCCAGCTCCAGCACCAGCAACGATCCTTGGCTACCCACTAGTAGCTAGGGATCCCCGCGGCCTATGCTGTAGCACCTCGCGACAGCCTGCATTCCTTCCAAGGAAGGTCTTCATAGCCGCGGGCCATTACCGACCACTGGGGTAGTCACCTAACTCCGGCGAAGAGACAACGGGCTAGATCTATCGATCAGGAGAGCCGGTCCCCGACACTCGAGCGGGTAATGACCAAACCCCGTACAGGTCAAAAAAGCAAGACCCTCCTTCAGGGATACCATCCCATGTCACCTTCTCCATCTCCTTCAGCCTCCGTGGAGGGTTCCATCGATGAGGCCATCAGGCGCACGGTCGAGAAGCGCCTGGAGGAGCATAAGCACAAGCTGGTAGAACTATCCCGCCGGTTTGCAAATATGCAGGGCTTCACTGACGAGCCAGCAGGCTATGATGCCCATCCCCCTTTCTCCCGAGAGATCCAAGAGGAACCGATTCCCAGCCGGTTCTGTATGCCATAGGTGGATCCCTATGATGGGACCACCAACCCCCTGGACCACCTGAAAAGCTACAAAGCCCTCACGAAGGTCCAGGGGGCCACCGACGCCCTCTTCTACATTGCCTTCCCAGCAACCCTCCGGAAGGCGGCTCGGGTCTAGTTTACCTGCCTCGAGCCTGAAAGCATCGGCTCTTTTGCTCAACTGGAGCGAAAGTTTGTGGCCCATTTTGACATCTGTCGGAAGGTGCCACAAGAGGCAGACAGCCTCTTCTCCATCCGGCAACAGGACCACGAGCCCCTATGGAATTACGTGGCCCGCTTCAAGGTCGCCGTGTTAGAGATCTATAATCTTAATGAGTCAGTCGCCATGTTGGCATTGAAGCGAGAGCTCAAGACCTCCCGCCTGACTTATTCGACAAGAAACCCCCCAAGACCTACTCCGAGCTCCTCCTCCGAGCTCAAAAGTACATCCGTGTCGAGGAGGCGGATCGTATAAGAAGGGTGCTAGACGGGAAGTCGCTGAAGAAGCCAACTCCCTCCAAGAAGCCTAGGATGCGGAAGCCAGGACCCCCAACTTCGAACTTCTGCCAGGGGTCGAGACCGAGGAGTGCCCCTGTTCCGGAGGAGAGGTTTACCCCTCTCCTCGTCCCGAGGACGAAGATCTTCATGGTGATTGAAGGTGAGCCCTACTTGAAGCACCCACCTCCGATGAAGCCGTCCACTGGCCACGACATGATGAAGTATTGTCGCTACCATCGCGACCACGGCTATGACACCGAGGAATGCCGCAACCTTGAAGAAGGAGATTGAAGAACTCATCAAGAGGGGCTACCTTGGAAATTTATGGGGGGCAGACCTCCAACGGAACCTCAGGCACTCGCTGCTCTCCCGCCAGTCCCTACAGTCGACAACCGTCCTACCGAGAAGCCGATGGGGATGATATGCTAGGGAGCCGAGCGCGTCCCCAAGAAGGCCCGGGGGGCAGAGTGTTCTGAAAATGTACTCCCCTTTATAAGGAAAGGGGAAAATGAGGGGGAGAATATAAATAACGATGTCGTGGTCATCGAGATGACGGTCGTGAAGCATCCTGTAAGGTGGATTATGGTCGATAGTGGAAGCTCGACTGATATCCTTTTTTATGATGCCTTCTCCAGAATGAACTTATCCTCTGCCCAGCTCAGACCTATGCATACACCCCTTGTCGGTTTCATGGGGGACTCTATAAGGGTTGAGGGAGAAATCACTCTCCCAGTCACCGTCGGGACCCCACCTCGGCAGAGCATTATTATGATGATTTTCATGATTGTTAGGCCTCCTTCAACCTACAATGTGATTCTGGGCCGACCTGGGCTCAACATGCTCGACGCCATCGTTTTCACAAAATGGCTGTTGGTACAGTTCCCCACCCCCTACGGTGTCGGGAAGATGAGGGGGCACCTCAGCCAGCGCAACATTGTCTCTAGACTGTCCCTGTGACCCAAGCTCCCGAGGTCGACCCCAGCGCGGGTGATTTCGACCAAAGGGTGCAGGACCCCAGGGGTGGCCTGGCCGAGTGCCTGCTGTCTTATCCGCTCAAAGCTGACCAGGCGAAGACGGTGCAGATTGGGGCCCAGCTGCAAGACGAAGAGAGGCCCACCTGTTGGAGTTCCTGCGGGCAAATGTAGATGTGTTCGCCTGGATGACGGCAGACATGCCAGGTATTCCCCCTGACATCATCACCCACAAGCTGAGTATTGACCCAAAGCACCGGCCAGTTCGGCAGAAGAAGAGAAGCTTCATCCCGGAGAGGCAGGTGGCGATCATTAAAGAAGTGGACAAACTTCTCGCTGCCGGCTTCGTTCGGGAGGTACAATACCCGAGCTGCTGGCGAACGTAGTGATGGTGAAAAAAAGTAATGGCAAATGGAGGATCTGTGTAGACTACACTGACCTCAACAAGGCATGTCCAAAGGACAGCTTCCTTCTACCAAAGATCAACTAGTTGGTGGACGCCATCTCGAGGCACCGGCTACTCTCCTTCATGGACACATTCTTCGGATACAACTAGATCCGGATGCACTAGGAGGACGAGGAGCACACTGCCTTCATCACCGACCAAGGGACGTACTGCTACAGAATGATGCCCTTCGGTCTGAAGAATGCTGGGGCCACATACCAGCATTTGGTTAACAGGATCTTCAAAGACCAGATTGGTCGAAACATGCAGGTGTACGTCGAACTGAGAGCTGGACGGAGTTCGGGATACCATAGGTCTCCCGGATGGTTGCAAGCTCCACGGCAATGATCACCGAAGCAATCCCGTCGGGACCTGTCAATCGAGGAGGATCAGGGACAGACTCAGGTGGAGGAAGAAGATGAGGCGGAGGAGAAGATGCAGATTCCCTAATTACTATCTAATATGGCAGGACCGCTGACGTGGAAAAACCGGCAGGCGCCACATCAAGAGAAGACGCCACGATGACTCTCTGGCTCAAATCCCACTACCGAGCTGAGCTGAGCTCCCCCAGGATAGCAAGTCGAGCTCAGTCCTCCGCCAGGTCGAGCTCATGAGCTCGGCGCCTAGGTCGGAGCCGCCTTCCGCCTTCCGCCCTCCAGAGCGAGACACTCGGAGGTTAGTGCCCTGCGATCGAGGTCGAGCCAAGAGCTCACCCGCCAATGTGGAGCCTCTCCAAGCGCACGCCCTCTAGACCGGGTCTATCTTCTGCTCTCCAGAGCGAGACCCTCGGAGGTTAGTACCCTGCGATCGAGGTCGAGCCAAGAGCTCACCCACCGATGTGGAGCCTCTCCGAGTGTGCACCCTCCAGACCGGGCCCGCACTTCGCCCTCCTCCACCTGGGCGGCCCCGCAAGCTCGGAGCACCTAGGCTGGAGCGAGCCTTGCCATCCCAGCTCGGCCCCAGCCCGGATGAGGTCCTCACCAGCCGAGGACACCGACAAGCCACCGGAGGACCGTACCGGAGCACCTCTCGGACCGTACTGACTGCCTGAAACCGCCAGTTGCACCAAAAAGGCAGGCAGCGCATTGATCGAGATGCTACATTCCTCACCAACCACTCAAATCACCCAGGAAAGAAGGCCAACTGGGAGATTCGAATCCCACGGGTGATGACCTGCCAGTCGAGGCACCCCCAAATTTCCTGGAGTAAGGCAACCAAGAAGAGTGTCAGAGTGCCTGACATCGCACCCTATCATAAATCAGGAAAGGCTCCCTAGGACACCACCGCATGCGCCTGACAGCCCGGTGGGGATCCTGAGACAAGCACCGGACAGTAACCAAAGTTCACAACCAACCTGGAGGTAATATAACAACTCGAACACACCAGACAACACACAAGGAAGAGAAAAAAAGAAAAAAAGGCCACCCCTATGAAAAAAGGGGACATGGCACCACCAAGACCGCCATCGCCATCACAAGCACAAGCGCAAGCCCGTCCAAGAGAGGGCGTAGCGCCACTACCACCACTGATGGAGAGAACCGAGGGGCACAAGGAGAGGCGGAGGAACAGAGCATCCCTCTGTCCCCGCTATCACTCTCCCCCTGCGACGTTCACACCTCCACGCACATCTTTTACTCCTCCTAGTATGGAGTTCATCAAGAGAGGCCCGACCAGGAGGATCTGTTTTCCTGGATCATCACTGACTTGATCATCGGAGTGCCCCCACCAGAAACCCCGGCCCGGGTCTCTAACTGTTATCTCGCAGGTCCAGGAGCGGAGGGTCGCCGAGCAGCAAGGCGTTCGCACCCAGCAAGGAGATCCGGGAATCGAGAACGGTGGGCGACAGGAGGAGCGCACTCCGGCGCCGACAACAGCTACGGGCCACGACGGTCTTGGTGGCAACAGATTGGCGCACCAGGTAGGGGGGCGGGCGAAGATGGGCATGACTAAGTCCTTCACCACTCCCCAAGTCAACACACCGTAGAAGAACGGAGACGACATAAGTTGGAAAGGTCAACAGTAAGGCAATCTTTTCCGGGCCTCTCCAGTATGTCACTTCTCCCGTCTCCTTCGGCAGGGAATTTACTGACGAAACTATCAGGCACACGGTGAAGGCGTTCCTAGAGAAGCATGAGCACCGGTTGGTGGGATATCCCCACCGGTCCATCAGCATGCGAGGCTCAGCTATCGAGCCTCCGAACTGCAACGTCCACCACCAGTGGAGCCCTTCACCGGCCATAGTGCGGTGGAGTGTCATCACCTTCATCGTGATCACGGTCGTGATGTTGAAAGGCATCGCGATCGTGAGTAGGAGATCGAGAAACTCGTCAAGGAGCCCCAGCTCCAAAGGGCTGCGCGGGGGACAGACCTCAAGCGAGGCCCCAAGCACTCGCCATTCCTCAGCGGGTGTGATCGCCTGGAGAATCGTGCACGCACCTAAGAAGACTCGGGAGGGCAGGGGACCCCGAGGGTGATCTCCTTGCCATGCGGGGAGGAGGAAGATGGATAAAGCTGTCACGGTCGTCAGCACGACGGTCGTGAACCACCATGGGAAGGCCCCCACGAGGCGGCTTAAGTCCTATCACAAGAGGTCTATTGCCTCGAAGAACTCGACAGCGTCAAGCTCCCTGAGGGAGGAGGGTCTACAGCCCACGAAGACGCCCCCGGTGAGGTAAGTGCCCTCACCAACAATTATGGTAACGATTTTTTTCCTTGCATGGGTATCCGCATGTTTTGCAGGAAAGGATCAGCAGCGTCCCCGAGCCCAGCTCCAGGATGTTGAAGAATCTCCGAGCCACGTAGCTCCCAACTCCCAGCGTTCCCGAGCCCAGCTCCAGGATGCTAGAGAAACTTCGAGCCACGTAGCTCTCCAACTCCAAGTGTCCTAGGGCCCAGCTCCAGGACGTTGAAGAATCTCCGAGCCACGTAGCTCCCAACTCCCAGCGTTCCCGAGTCCAGCTCCAGGATGCTAGAGGAACTTCGAGCCATGTAGCTCCCAACCCCCAGCATTCCCGAGCCCGGCTCCAAGATGCTAGAGGAACCTTGAGCCAAGCAGCTCTCAGCAATCTTCATCCCCGAGCCCAGCTCCAGGATGCCTTCTCAAGACCGGAACTCAGATCTCCGGCCGAGACAACTCCGAGCCAAACAGCTCTCTATCTCAAACGCCTCCGAGCCTAGCTCCGAGATGCCAAGGGATCACGGGGCCACACAGCGCCCGTCCATGCCTCGAGCCTAGCTCCAAGGCACCAAAGACCTAAGCCAAGATCTCGGGCAACCCCCTGGGCCCGAGCCTAGCTCCACGTCCAGGAAGGCCTCAAGCCTAGCTCCAAGGCAATCAAGACCGGTAACTCCTCTTCCCTGATCTCCCCACTCGAAAAGAAGACGAGAGGGGAAGGAAAGAAAGGGAACAAAGGGGGGAAGCCCGGCAGCCCCCTTCTCTGATCTCCCCACTCGAAAAAAAGATGAGAAGGGAAGGAAAGAAAGAGAACAAAACGGGGGTCCAGCCAGCATCCTCTTCTCTGATCTCCCCACTCTAAAAAAAAAAAGAAGAAGAAAGAAAGAAGAAAAATGAAAGATGAACGAAAAGAAGAAAGAAAGAAGAAGAGTGGGGAAGGAAAGAAAGAGGGAACAAGAAGAAAATACAGCATCATCGAAGCTACCACTTTCAGCAGCTCTCAGCAATCTTCATCCCCGAGCCTATCTCCAGGACGCCTTCTCAAGACCGGAGCTCAGATCTCCGACCGAGAGAACTTCGAGCCAAGCAGCTCTCAGCAATCTTCGTCCCCGAGCCCAACTCCAGGATGCCTTCTCAAGACCGGAGCTCAGATCTTCGGCCGAGAGAACTTTGAGCCAAGCAGCTCTCAGCAATTTTCGTCCCCGAGCCCAGCTCCAGGATGCCTTCTCAAGATCGGAGCTCAGATCTTCGGTCAAGAGTCTCGAGCCGCGTGACCCTCAGCCAATGACATCTTTGAGCCCAGCGGCCCTCAAGTGTCATAACATAACCTCAAGCAAGGTAAATCCCTTCTCACTGATATCCCCATGCAAAAAGGAAAAAGGAGAGAAAAAGAAAGAAAGAGAAGGGAAGAAAGCATCTGATAAAGCAATCCAAGCTCCATTGATCAAACACAAAATACAAGTGTCTTCTGGGCCCCCGACATGCCAGGAGACCTTAACTAAACACAAAAAAAAGGGGTACAAAACAAAGCAAAAAAAAAAGAGAGAGAGGTCACTCCACGCCGGCCGGCTTTTCTGCTGGGTCCTGAGGCCGAGAGCTCTCGCCCTCAGAAGTCTCCGGCTGAGCCGCCCTGACCTCAGGAGGACCACCCTCGGCTGGTGTCGAAGGCTTCGAACCCGCGACTTCCTCGGCAACCTCTTCGTCGGCCTCCTCCTCTAAAGCCGAAGGGTACCTGAGGCAGCTGCGGTTCTTGTTAGGATTGAGCAACTCGACCCGGCCGCGCAGGTACATAAAACCCTTGTAGAAGGAGTCCGACGCCATCTATTGGATCTCGGCGACGAACTCCTCCAAAGCCTTGAATTTGGCCACGGCATCCTCGGCACCTTTCGTGGCCTCAGCAGCCACCCTCTTCATTTCGGTGGCCTCCAGCCTAGCTGCATCCGCCGAGTTGGCTATTGTCTCTGCCGCCTTCTCAGCCGCGGCAAGTTTCTCCTTCACAGCCACCAACTCCGCCTAGGCAGCCTGGGCGATCTCCTTGTGCCGGTCAGCCTCAGCATTGTACAAATTCAGCTTTTTCTCGATGACAGAGAGGTCATCGATCGCCTTCTTCGAGCGGCTCCGCTCCAAATCACGGGCCGTCGAGAGTCCCTTCTCTCGCCCCTCAGAATCGGTGAGCTATTTCTCGAGGTCCATGACCTTCAGCTTAAGGGCCCCGCATGCCCCGACCTTCTCCTTCAGGTCAGCCTTCAAAGATTCGATCTCAGCGGCTTGTTGCCGCTCGAGACGCTCCCCGCTCTAGAAGTGGCCCCTGATGTAGAGGGCCTCAGCACCAATATGCACAGCAAAAAAGAAGGGGAGATCAACAAAAAAAAAAAAAAAAGAATGAACGAGGATGAAATGAAGAACAAATGAATGAAGCAAAGGAGCTCACCGAATACAGCTGAGAGAAGAAAATCTTGAAGACATCGGCCACGTGCATCCCGGCCATCTCTTGCCGGTTGCATGCTTGGATAGAGAAGTCCATCAAGCACTCGGCAAGCTCGGGGCTCCGGAGAACCGAGCTCTCCGGCCCCATCCTGAAGGGGAGATAGCATCGCGCCTCCTCCCTCCGGCTCTCTCCATGAGCGGGCAGCCTTGCACCGCTGACTGAAGGACCCCGGGAGGCAGGCTGGGAGGCCGGTGCCGGTGCAGGCGGCACATCTGTCGTGGCCCCAGGAGTGGCCCGGACCTCCTCACCCCTAGCATTGGCGACGGACGGACCCGGAGGATGGCAGGGAGCAGCAGCGGCGGCAGCCCTCGCTCGGACTACCACCTTGGGCTCTATGGCGAGAGCCTGCTCGGCAGACCTCGGAGCCGCAGGCGCTGCCCTCTCCATCGACGCAGGAGCAGCGCGGGGCTCCTCTAAGCTCGGGCCAGCAGCTGCAGGCGAGCTCAGACCGATCACCACCATGGGGGCGGCCATAGAAGCGCTCTCACCCCGAGCCCGCATGGGAGCAGGCTCCCTGGCCAACCCGGTTGGCCGTCTCTTCTTGGTAATGACCAAAAGGTCACTCTCGGAGAAGATCATGCCTGCATGCAAGTTACGCAGCGGTCAGAACCTGCGGGAAACTACACAAGAAGTGCATGAAGAAAGAAAAAGAGAAGAGTTCAGGTCGAACTCACCCGACCCATTCACTGGGTCGACCTCGGAGTCGGCGAGGTTCTGCTTAGACAACAAGACCTCGAGAGGAGGAATCTACGTGGTGCAGAGCTTCTCGTAATCATCTCGGTCAGCCGCATCAACCGCAGAATTTCGGATGGGGGACTTGTCCGGATCACTCCAGACCCAGTCAACCCCCTCGACCTCAGTAAAGAAAAACTTACTCTTCCATCCCTTGACGGAAGAGGGGAGCTCAAACTTAATACCCTTCGGACGGGAAGACAAAGACCACCACCCATCCTCGGTTGGGTGGCACTTCAGTGCAAAGAAAGCCCTGAACAGAGAGAATCGAGCCACAAACCCGTGAAGATGACAAAGCACAATGAAGGAGAAAATGACCCTAATAGCGTTTGGCACCAGCTGCGCCAGGACCAAATGGTAATTGTCTAAGACTGACAGAAAGAAAGGGTGGAAGGTAAAACGGAGACCTCCGGAGAAGGTCCCCTCATAGAAGGCAAGACGGCCCGGGCCACTCGAAGTGACCCGCTCCCCCGGACGATGGATCATGAGCCAGACAGAAGGTGGGATGCCATAGACATCCCGGATAGTCCTGAGTTTCCCGGCGGTGATCGTGGAGGCGACCCCACCAGGACCTGCAGGCCGGACGGACTCGGAGATAGGAGCAGAAGAAAGGGGAAGAGAAGGACCAGATCCCGGTTCCCTAATGAGAACCGGACCAGGAGGGCGCCTCCTACTGAGCTCGAAGCGAGCTACACCTCCCTTCCCATCAGAAGAAGAGGAAGAAGATGCCGGCCCCCATACGAAGGGACCGGCCTCGCCCTGATCAGTGGAGGGACGGAAGCCCGGACCAAAACAGGACATCCTCAAAGACAAAAGAGAAGAAAAACTCAAAGCTAAAGACCGAAGAGGAGACTACAGACCCCGGGAAGGAACCCTATCTTAGTGGGGGAAGGAAGAAGAAGCTGACCTGTTGCCTTAGAAAAATTCGGGGCGACTGGAAGGAAGAAGAAGCTTGGGCGCGGCAACAGCAGGCACGGAGAATTAAAAAAGAATAGATGGTTTAAGTAAAGCCTTCCTTTCATTTTGAAATGACCCAAGAGATTCGTACCGATTCAACCGCTCCACCAATGGATCTGTGCCACATGCCTCCCATCGGTGAGAATGGCATCCCGGCCACTCTGCATTCTGTGCCAGCATTAACTGCTCCTCGGACGTGGCCACGTGGCATCCCTGTATTGGCCCACAAGGGCAGTCCCCGAAGTGCCAGCAATCATGGCCATCATCGTGCCAGATCTTTGCCTTTCCATGTCAGTACCGCAATTACTCCCTTCAACCCGAGCGCCGTGCACTAACGGGCCTTGGGAGTGGGGGACAAATGTTGTGGCAGGACCGCTTACGTGGAAAAACCGGTAGGCGCCACGTCAAGAGAAGACGCCACGATGACTATCCGGCTTGGATCCCACTACCGAGCTGAGCAGAGCTCCCCCAGGACAGCAAGTCGAGCTCAGTCCTTCACCAGGTCGAGCTCATGAGCTCGGCGCCTAGGTCGGAGCCGCCTTCCGCCCTCCAGAGCGAGACCCTCGGAGGTTAGTGCCCTGCGGTCGAGGTCGAGCCAAGAGCTCACCCGCCGATATGGAGCCTCTCCGAGCGTGCGCCCTCTAGACCGAGTCCGCCTTCCGCCCTCCAGAGCGAGATCCTCGGAGGTTAGTGCCCTGCGGTCGAGGTCGAGCCAAGAGCTCACCCGCCGATGTGGAGCCTCTCCAAGCGCCCGCCCTCTGGACCGGGTCCGCCTTTCGCCCTCCAGAGCAAGACCCTCGGAGGTTAGTGCCCTGCGATCGAGGTCGAGCCAAGAGCTCACCCGCCGATGTGGAGCCTCTCTGAGCGTGTGCCCTCTGGACCGGGTCCGCCTTCCACCCTCCAGAGCGAGACCCTCGAGATTAGTGCCCTGCGGTCGAGGTCAAGCCAAGAGCTCACCCGTCGATGTGGAGCCTCTCCGAGCGCGATCCCTCTGGACCAGGTCCACCTTCCGCCCTCTAGAGCGAGACACTCGAAGGTTAGTGCCCTGCGATTGAGGTCGAGCCAAGAGCTCACCCACCGATGTGGAGCCTCTCCGTGCGCGCGCCCTCTGGACTGGGTCCGCCTTCCGCCCTCCAGAGCGAGACCCTCGGAGGTTAGTGCCCTGCAGTCGAGGTCAAGCCAAGAGCTCACCCATCGATGTAGAGCCTCTCCGAGTGCGCGCCCTCTAGACCGGGTCCACCTTCCGCCCTCTAGAGCAAGACCCTCGGAGGTTAGTGCCCTGCGGTCGAGGTCGAGCCAAGAGCTCACCCGCCGATGTGGAGCCTCTCTGAGCGCGCGCCCTCTGGACCGGGTCTGCCTTCTGCCCTCCAGAGCGAGACCCTCGAAGGTTAGTGCCCTACGGTCGAGGTCGAGCCAAGAGCTCACCCACCGATGTGGAGCCTCTCCGAGCGCGCGCCCTCCAGACCGAGCCCGCACTTCGCCCTCCTCCACCTGGGCGCCCCCGCAAGCTCGGAGCACCCAGGCTGGAGCGAGCCTTGCCGTCCCAGCTCGACCCCAGTCCGGACGAGGTCCTCACCAGCTGAGGACACCGGTGAGCCACCCAAGGACCGTACCGGAGCGCCTCTCAGACCGTACTGACTACCTGAAACCACCAATTGCACCAAAAAGGTAGGCAACGCGTTGATCGAGACACTACATTCCTCACCAACCACTCAGATCACCCAGGAAAGAAGGCTAACCGGGAGATTCGAATCCCGCGAGCGGCGGCCCGCTAGTCGAGGCACCCCCAAATTTCCTGAAGTGAGGCAACCAAGAAGAGTGTCAGAGCGCCTGACATCGCGCCCTATCATGAATCAAGAAAGGCTCCCTGGGACATCACCGCATGCGCCTGACAGCCCGGCAGGGATCCCGAGATAAGCACCGAACGGTAACCAAAGTTCACAACCAACCTGGAGGTAATACAACAACTCGAACATACCAGACAGCACACAACGAAGAGAAAAAAAGAAAAAAGATCACCCCCATGAAAAAAGGGGGCATGGCACCACCATGACTGCCATCACCACCACAAGCACAAGCGCAAGCCCGTCCAAGAGAAGGCGTAGCGCCACTACCACCACTGATGGAGGGAACCGAGGGGCACAAGATGAGGCGGAGGAACAGAGCATCCCTCTATCCCCGCTATCACTCTTCCCCTCGACGTTCACACCTCCACGCACATCTTTTACTCCTCCTAGTACGGAGTCCATCAAAAGGGGCCCGACTAGGAGGATCTGTTCTCCTGGATCGTCACTGACTTGATCGTCGGAGTGCCCCCGCCGGAAACCCCGGCCCGGGTCTCTAACCGTTATCTCGCAGGTCCAGGAGCGGAGGGCCGCCGGGCAGCAAGGCGTCCGCACCCAGTAAGGAGATCCGGGAATCGAGAATGGCGGGCGATAGGAGGAGCGCACTCCGGCGTCGACAGTAGCTACGGGCCACGACGGTCTTGGTGGAAACACAATCCCTCTAGGTGCGGGTCTTCTGCTAAGCTCGAAGCGCGTCACATCCTCCTCCTCATCGAAAGAAGAAGGCGGCCTCGGTCTAAAAGGCCCGGCCTCACCCTGGTTGGTGGTGGGACGGAAGTTCAGGCCGAAGCGGGACATGGAGAAAGAGATGAAGATAGGAGAAGACGGACAAGAGTCCGGGGAAGAACCTGGCTTAGAAGGAAGTCTCTACTTGACCGGGACGGGGAGGAAGGAGACTAACCTGCTGAACTTGGGAAGACAAGGATAGCCAGGGGAGCGAAAGAACTTCGGTACGGTGACGGGCATGCAGGATTTGAAAAAAGATATATTTTGGGAAAGGTTGCTTTTCCTTTCGAAGCGACCAGCACCCGACCGTACCGTTACAGCTCTCCCATCGATGGATCCGCACCACGTGTCACAAATCGGCAAGGCTGGTGTTTGGTTTTGACTGCGACCGCTCTAAATTCTGTGCCCACAATAACTACTCCTCGGACGTGTCCACGTGGCTCCCCTAGATAGGCTGGATGAATCGCTTCACGAGGCACCGACGATCGTGGGCATCATTGCGCCAGATACTAACCTTTCCATGTCAGCATTACATTTACTCCCTTCGCCCCAAGCGCCACGCGCCAACGGGACTCAAGAGTGGGGGGCAAATGATGTGGCAAAATGCTGATGTGTAATCCATGTCAGATGCCACGTTGGAGAAAGCTGCCACGATGGACACTCCTCCTCAGACTCCTTTGCCGGGCCGAGCTCTCCCAGAATATCAGGGCGACCCATCGAAGCCGAGTTCTGTCCTCCACCAGGTCGGCTCCCGCAAGACCGGGACACCTAGGTCAGAGCCGAGCGATCTCCTTTGCTAGATTAAGCCCCTCCGAGGCTGAGGCCCATGGGCCGGAGTCAAGCCCAGCCCTCCTTCGCCAGGTCGAGCCCCTCCAAGGTTGAGCCCTCAGGGCTAGAATTGCACACTGACCTCCTCCGCCAGATTGAGCCCCTCCGAGATCGAGCCCCCTGGACCGGAGTCGAGCCCTGCCTCCTCCGCTAGGTCGAGCCCTCTGTGCATGAGTCAAGCCTTGCCCTCCTCCTCCAGGTCGAGCCCCCTCGAAGTCGAGCCCTTTGGTTCGGAGTCGAGCCCAGCCCTCCTCCGCCAAGTAGAGCCCTTTCGAGGTTGAGCCCCTCGGAGTCGAGCCCTGCCCTCCACCAGGTCGCGCCGCCTCGAAGTCGAACCCTGCCTCTCTAGTTCGGCCTCCACCTCGGACAAAGGCGCTGGCCACTAAGGGAGCGATGCCGCCCAACTTGGACGCCGGCGAGCCGCCCAAGGACTGTAAGGAGGTGCCAACCAGGCCGTAATAACTGCCCGCAGCTACCACTTACATCAGAAAAGGAAGAAACTCCCAGACCGAGACGCCACGCTCTCCACCAATCGCCTACACCACCAAAAAGGGAAAGTCAACCAGGAGATTCGAATCCCGGAGGTGGCGGCTCCCTGATCGAGGCCCTGCCAAGTTTCCCGGAATGGAGCAACCGGAAGGAATGTCAGAGCGTATGGTAGCTTCCCTTATCACGAACCAGGAAAGACGTCCCGTCCATGGCATGGAATTCTGCCGTATGCGCCTGCTGGCACGGGAGAGATCCCAACGTAGGCATCTAGCAACTACCTGGATTTAAAAGAGCCATCGACATCCCCAGCGGGGGAGGTAAACAAGCAAGAGTAAGCTAAGAACACCTAGGAAAGTGAGGGAGAAGAGGCCACACAGGAGAACCACCAAGGAGATTGAGAATTCAAGGCTACCGGAGATCCGTAGGAAGGATCACCCGGACACAACCAACCAGCTCCAGTTCACCTCGGCCACCACTTTTCCCAACTTGCTTGCACCCAACTCACACATTATTCACTCCTCCTAGCATGAAGTCCATCTCAGGGGCTCTACTAGGAGGATCTGTTCCCCTGGGTTGTCACTGACTTGACCGTCGGAGTGCCCCCGCCGGAATCCCCGGCCCGGACCTCTAATCCTGTTTTGCAGGTCTAGAAGAGCAGGCCGGTCTAGAAGTGACGAGGGGTGATCTGACGCCGACAACAGCTACGACCCACGACGATCTTGGCGGCAACACTTGGACATGTCAATGTGGGTTGGCCCAGACCGGTCCTAATCCATATGGGTTGACATTATATGGGCCGAGCCGGGCTAGGCCCACTTGCACAAATGGATCATGAAAATCTAGCCCGGTCTAGTCCTATAAGGACCATGGGCTAGAGCCAGACTAGCCCACTTGCACTTTCCTCTTCCCAAATCAACCCTCCATCCAACCAAAAGTCTCTTATCAGCCTGAATAAGCGATGGAATCCATCACAGAAATGGTGGAACCATCGATGATCCGATGACTGGACGAGTCGGTGGTGAACCGGATTGCAGTAGGGAAGGTGATCTAGCAGCCTACATCGGCTATGGAGCTAGTGGAGAAGTAAGAACAACCTTGATATTAGGCCATCTCCATCTCTATTATCATTAAGGACAACGAGCGACGGCCTTAAGCTCATCCAAGTCTCGGACGATGGATGCAGCGGCGGAGGAGGAAGAAGACCTAGCCAACGAGCCTATCCGGCAGGCCAACACCCCCACTGACAGCCTGACCACTGTCTTTAACAGTCTAATGCTCTTTTGAGAGAATTAAAAAAAAAGATTGAGGACTCACCACCCAATGCCATATTCGTTGCCACCGGCTTGTCGCGCGCTGTAGCTGCTTCTCTCCTCCACCCCCTTGTCACCATTGGCACCGGATATTCTTTTCTCCTCTTCAAATTGCCAAAGCCCTTCTAAACCTCAGGAGAATCACTGAATCAGAATAAAAAAAAAAAAAGCAAAGTGAGAATTTTTTAATATTTAATTTTTTAAAAAAAATATTTTTTCTTGGCCCATGGGCTGACCTGGCCCTAACCCTGTTGAGCCTATGGGCTACAGGGGCCGGATCAAAAAAAATCCAGTTATATAAATGGATCAAATTTTTTCAGTCCAGCCCGACCTATTTATAGGGCCGAATGAGTTGGCCCATAAACTCTAGCCTATTTTGACGGTTTTAATAACACTATGTACAAAGACTACTCTTCTATCAAAACCAATCATGTGGGTTGCAACTAAATTAAATCTGATAACGGACCTAGAATCAAGTCAAGGTTTTATTCTTATTAGATTCGAATTTTTAATGAGATATTTAAAAATCTTGAAAAACCTCGACATTTTACTATTAGCTCTCGTCTTAAAAATGACTGTTTTATATTTAAATGCATTAGATAGTATGAGGATGTAAATGGTACCCAAAAACCTTCAACCCGATAATAATCAGATATAGATCCAATAAAAATTTTCAATAACCTTACCGTATCATAGTCGGATTTTATATTTACAATTCCATTTTCATTGGATCGGGATATAGCTATTTTGAAATCCAAAAACCTGATAATTCAAATATGTACGCATACTACACATATGTAAACTGTAGCATGTAAAAATTTAGGGATATAAAGAGGATTAGCCACATGGCCTGCTTTAAATCATTTTCTCCCTGAATTGCGCTTTGTCTCACACACGCACTTTCCAAAACACATTCGGTACTTAAATTTAGATTTATTTCAATCAAATAACGCAAACGAAAACTTAAATAAATTTTCAATTGATTATATTTTGTAAAAATAATCTTTCATTTTCTATACCGTACTTCTTTCCGACCGCAATTTGTCACAAATACGCAACGTGACGCGTCATGCATGGAGGCCTATCATGATAAGAGACCTAGTTTTGAGAGCGGTTGACCCTTGACTGGCTAGCTAACCTTAAAAATTAATCAGGTATGGGTGCAAGCCCAGGTCGTTATATTTTCACAAACCTGAATCTGCATCGCAACTGAGGTCCTATTGAGTTCGGATCAGATGAAACATGGGTTTGACCCAAGACTGACCCATTCATTAGGCTGCAATGAATTTTTGTATGAATAATAATGATCAGATGAAGTTTTTTATCCGGCTATATGATCGTATCCAAATTCCAAATTCACCATTTTCTATGGGGCTAGGTTAACTAGCCTTCAGCACCACCACCACCAATCATATTTCACCAAACTTTTTTATGCCAGATTAATACAAACTTAAAGCAAAAAAACAGAAAAAAAATCAAAATATCTGAATCATTTTTTATCCTGCATTATTCCCCGCAAACTTGGATTACAGTTCTTTTTTCTGAAAAAAGGAATGTATTTCTTGTAAAATGAAAAACTTTTCCAAATTCCTGGGTTCCACCTCCACACAAGCTAATATATTATAATTGCTAAGAGTATACAACCCAGGACCCACTCCGAATCAAAACACTTGGAATTTACTAAACATAAATGGAGTCATCAAACAAAGGACATTAGTAAACCCAATATGAGAAACAAGTCCAGCTCATGTCCTAGGATTAAAAAGTCAACAAACTAATTCCACCACCATATGAAATTATATTGATATAAATGACAATGTCCACTGTAGCCGAATGTGACTGTCATGATAACATTAAGAAAGAAAGTATAAGTACTACACATTTTAATTGCTAGAGAATATAACCCATAACTCACCTGGAATCAAAACTCCTAGAATTTACCAACAAAAATGGAGTCATAACACAAGGACATTAACAAACCCTACATGTGAAACAAGTCCTACTAGTTCTGCCACCACAAAATTAGGTTACCATAAATGACGTCCATTGCAACAGAATGTGACTGTCACGATACGCATATGAAAGCAACGCTAATTCCAAGTAACTTTGCCTTATGAGGTGCTGCAAATTGGTTCTTCTTACCCAAAGAACATAGCGGAAAATGTATCACCAGAACACTCAACACCCAAATCTTATCAGAACTCGTCTACTATAGTGATTTAAGCTCAGGCCTATTCAACAAAACAGAAAAAAAAAGGAACAGCCACCCTCATCGGGCTAAAAAACTGGAGAAAAAGAAACTTGTAAAAGCATGACAAAGAAAAAGGAAAAAAGAATCCATGAAAATCATACCTACTTATCTGCTATCAGAGTAATATATAAAAACTCAGTGGTGGATCGACACAATGTCACCCAAGATATCATAGAAATGATTTAGGCTAATCTTGTCTTTTCCAGAGTAAATAGCCTCTGCGCTTCCTCCCGTGTATCCTTGAGCAGCCATCTCCACAAGCATATACAACTTCTTCAAGGGCATCTGAAAACATCCCAAAGAACATAAGAACCAACTACAACATCAACATACATTCCTACAGGTCGTTGTTCTGAGCTTCAACCAATGTAACAGTTTATCTATGTTAAGGCATGGTGGGGCCATTGCATTTAACAAGGCGACCATAAGGGTTCAGAATCTACAGAAGTGACTTTTACACTTTAGATGGTTCAGACTCGCCAACTTCACTTAAAGCAACACCAACATGATCCAAATGGGATTATGAGTGTTCAAAATACTGAACAACCAACAAGTTGGTCAAAAGCAAAATCTCATTATTTATTATTGCTCAACTAGAATATATGAAGGAGCAAACCAGCATGAAGTATAATCACAGCACACTTCTTTCTTGTAGTTCTCATTGATGAGTGTGTTAAATAGGTGGGTTGGCAGGAGAATTAGAGAAATTGAGCTTACATCATGCAGTGCTTCAGCTGCTAAATCAATATCATCTTCAGCAAATACATTAAGCCCTTGCAAGACCTGCAGAAAGGAGATTTCATGAGCTAAACTTACCAAGCAAATTGTGTCCACAAATTTCAAAGAACTGCACAAATAACAGCATAGTTGCAAGACAATGTCAATCTAACAAAATTTCTCAAGGTCGAATGTTACATTTATAATGCTGCCAACTCATGTAGTATTAGAAGTCTAGCTTGTGCATGCCATCTCAACTTTATGCATGCACATTCACATTCATTCCTGAAAATAGAACATGCATTTTTGTATATACATGAAAATACAATAGTTGACTGAAGCAAATCACCCTCCACTTCACATCATGGAAAACAAAATCTAAAAGGTCTTGGGAGCCCAACCTTGGTGACCACGTTCAAGATCAATAAGAAGAATGGTAATCAAGCATGCCACAATTACAGAATTTGTTATCTAAGTTGTTTTACTAGATGTACCAATGCCAACTAGCAAGATATCTGGTGTTGTCACTCACATCTGATATAGTTAGACTTCAACTAGGTTTCTAGAGACAAAGCAATAAACGTATGATTTTAGGGCCTGTTTGGTATTGTTATCATTTTCTGTTTTTGTTACTCCGCAAATAAGTGAATACCAGATGGAGATTGATATTGGAGATAGCATTCATGCAGAACTTCTGCTACTCCTTGCTTTTGATGTACCACCCAAGATTCAAATCTAAAAGCTGTGGTTGCTAAGCAGATGCATATGAACACAAGGCAATACGTTGCTGCGAAGAACTCTTATAGGTTTTACGGAAAAAAACAGAAGGGTCATATCATAGAACTTTTGTCCAGTCTAGTTCAATTTCTTCTTGGATTTTTGAAAACAAAAACAGAAAACAAAAGCAATTTCAAACAGGTCCTTACTGACATGCATAATATCCCAATCGCAGGCTAACTTTACTTCTATCATTCATTATATATCCACCAATTATTTCCTTCTTGCTTTCAGTAAAAAAACTTTCCTCCCATATTCCACTACCTTTTTGGCATCTGCCTTGTCTAGAGTTGGAACATGGTACGTGACAGAGAATGCATCACATATGCCAAGAGACTCCAGAAAGCCCACCTCACTCGTTGTTCCAATTACCAGCATGTTCTTCCCCTGCAAGAAGATATAGCATATTTGTCATGTTAAGATCGATGCAGCTAGCCCTATTTACAGTTTACAGAATAAGAACTGTTAATGACGAAAAGCAAATGAAAGACTGGCAAAATCTGGGCAAAAAACCTTAACGAAAACACACAAATTTTTAATATCATTGTTCCATGATGCTGGATATATGCAGGCATGACTGGTAAAAACTTAGGTATATTTGATCTCATAATTCTTTTCTCGATGCTAAGCTTTTGCACAAGCCATTTCAGAAGGAAATGGAAGAAATAAGAACCTTTGGAGGAAGCCGTTTCAGGAGCACCAATAATGTTTGTGAAACCAAATTTGAAAAGCGTGGCCCTATAGCAACATACTCCAATAACCTGAAGTAGAGAATGTGGAACCGTCACACAAAAAGAACAATCAGGAAAATGCACAGTGTAAATATGCATGGCATTTAATTCTCACAGAACACGAAAACTATCCTAGAGGGCAAGCGCACTTTCCTTACCATGTTTAGAGGTGGAGAATTGTTATGTTTTGTGCAATTTGTATTTTGTACATAAATAAATACTAAGGGGCTGACCATTGTTCTCTACAGTAACTTTAGCAAATCTACAATAGTTACATAACTTGGGAGTTACCTTTCAATGTCATCCAGAATTATGATGCTTAATTGAGATTTGTAAGCATCCTCAAATACCTACATCGTAAAAGAAAACAAATCAGTTCTAGTACACTAGAAGGAAAAAACCGTTAAGACATCAACTTACTAGCTTGCTCAGTTGCAAACAGCAAGAAACTTTTCCAGATTTTGTTTTAACATATACAAAACTAAATAGGTTAATTCAATTATAAACAAACCTTAACAATTTGTGCACATTTACTGCTCTCACTGAGACCAATCATTGTTTCTGCTGAGATCTATGGTCACAATAAGGTGAGGTATCATCAGAAACAAGCAAACTTAAAAGAGTGGATGATTCTAATGAGAAGATGCTTACTATCTTGACATAAGGGAAATCACTGTCAATGCCAATCGTAGCTGCCATTGCTGTCTTACCACTGACAACAGAAGCTTCATCAGAGAACATACATGCTGCAACAGAAAGAGGTGAAAATAATAGGTACATGATAAGCTACCTCCCACTTGGACCTTCTAGAAGGCAAGTAACAAGTGGGCTGCCCTTGCTTACTTTAACTTGCTCCACAAGAAGCATAGCTCTTTGATGGATGTGCTTATGCCTCTCACCACAGTCAACCATATCATTAAGCCTGCATGCCATTTATGGTTCAAAATATAATGATACGTCCCAAAAACATGACAGACATACACTTCTCAAAACCATGCATGAACACAAACTTTGAAATGATAAGGATGTCTCATAACTTGATAAAATGCATTCTGTGAAGCAAACTGAACAACCCAAACGTAATCCAAGACTGACAATTGGAAAACATGGTAAAACAGACTTTCCAGTTGAAATTTCAATGACATCAAAAGATCACCCATGAATAGACCTTATAACTGTTTAGACCGTCTGTGAAACAAAATGACCAAAAATATTACACTTGAACTACAGAGCAAACTTCATGCACCTAGTTTTTGGAAAAAAAACAAATGTTTCTTGAAACAAATAGCAGTTTAGACCATCAACCTTATCACATAAAAAATGTGTTGGAAAACTCATTTAATTTACTTCCACATCTACAAAAATAATTATTATGCTACAGACAACATTATCAATCCAGTTTGGATTCTGACGCAAAAAAAGAGTATTATTTAAGTAAATTTTGAAGCATAAAATTTATTGATAGTAATAACTTGATGATACCTGCATCGTTCAAGATCATCTGTGGATGCACCAAATGCAGGGACAATTTCTTGCAAAGCATACAAAAAATCATCCATTGTAACTTTTATACTCTCCTCATCTAAAGGTTTGGTAAGATCATCCATGCTTATTTGCCGGTTCAAGGCAAATGAGACCGCACTTTTGACAACACCTTCCAGTTCAGCTCCACTGTAGTTCTTCGTACGTGCAGCTGCATCAAGAATATGGATAAGCACTTTAGTAATCACAAATCCCCATTACATATAACTTCATTTTACATCCACAAAATCTGATATATGTTTCTTTACATTTAATCATCCCTAAGCTGAGAGCAAGCCATTTGCAAGTGCATGCCTTCATTTTTTTTGCAAGGTTGTAGGATGGGAATTGCAATTAAAATTTTCCATTTCAGATAGAACTATAGTGTGGAAAACATAGTGCACTTAGTGTCAAACTGTTTAAAGCTCAAGTTAGCACTAGCACATGCTTCCATTGTTGTCAAAAAATGTCCACCAAATACAAAATATACGTTTAGCTTTTAAGGTCACCTAATGAAGTGAGAAAGGTAGGAGAGACACCAAAACAGCCTCAGCCACTACCCTACTCATCAAACATACTATTAATCCAGATATTGTCTCATAAGACTACTATGATCAAATGTGTGAAATATCAACAGCCACCTGTTCATCTATTAAGACCAACCAAGGCTAATGCAGTAGCTATACCACCTTGACAACAAAAGCAAAGAAAAAGACCTGTGAGCATGCAAGCATTGCCACATCGAAAATAACTTAGGAGCAGGAAACTTCCACTTAAGGTGAAATACCCACTTCAGAATCTCCCAAAAATCTCATACCTCAACCAACTTTCCAATTACTGATTCCCCATACCTGCACCTGAAACTGCACCTAATTATGGTAACTAAGTGAAAAACAAAATAAACCATCATTATATCCAGGAAAAATATTATCAGTTTCATCGTTAGATTGATGAGTCTAATTTTCCCTTGGTTCCAAACAGCAGTCATTTTTCTCATACCCATGGTTCTGGCAACTTTAACGCTTCATAGGTTTCCTGTTGCCAAACCCTCATGGAAATCTTAGCCTATTACTCCTATAGTATCATCTGCTACCTGGACAATTCAACTGCAGGATTTTTTTTAAAAAAAAAAATTAGAGACATTAAAGTACAGCATGAGATGAAAGAAACCTCTTGACACTTTATAATTAGAATTTCATGCTAGGAAAGCATTCCAAGAAACCTCAGAACTCCACCTCAAATGATGATACTCCTTGGCACAGAACTTTTTGTTCTGCCTTGTTTATGGATGCAAGAATGCAAGTGAGACACTTCAATTTATACTATTCCAAGTGATAAATTACAAAAATCTGAAAAATCTGGACCATGGAAACACAATCTTAACAAAACTGAAAGTGTCATTGACTTATCAATTAACAGTCAGCTTTTCCACACAGACACTAGGGGTGAAAGTAGTATGGATAATATCCAACCGAATCTGATTTCGTATCCGAATTTATCTGGATATGGATATAAATTTGAGCATCCAACTAATATCCATATCCATATTCATATTCGTTACGAATATGGATATGGATATAAGTTGGATGCTCAAATTTATATCCATATCCAGATAGATTCGGATACGAAATCAGATTTGATCGGATATTATCCATATTAGACTACTATCCGATCCGCATTTGAATATCTGATTCTGCTTGTAATTTTATTCAATTTTATATAGTACTATCAACTTTTAAGAAAAATATGTAAGTATATTAATGTACTATTAACTTGATTTATCCTTAAATTAGCAATAACTTTGATTCTATAATCATATAGTTTAATTATCCGACTTATATCCGTATTTTCAGTATCTGATTTATATCCGTATCCATTTAAAACAAATATAGATATAAATTTTTATATCTGATTAACATCCATATCCATATCTGTATTCGTCAAACAAAACAAATATGGATATGGATACACCGGTATCCAATCCGTATCCGAACCGGTTTCAGCCTTAACAGACAACTATGAAGTACATGTCGTTCTATGGCAGTGGAGTGTTGCCTTGTCAATTTAAGGAGTTTGAAGGTTGGAGAAATGAAGATATGCATGAAATGTTTTTTTTTTATTCCTCTTGCCTATGTATTTAGCACACACCCACCTTGTCACGCTAACTAATAGTGTCACATATTATTTACTTGCACTCTCTTCACTGCCTCAAAAGCATAATGGTAAAGTAAACTATCTTTATAAGTTAACTCTTTAGGATCTCTGGCAACTAGTTGTACAAATAACACCCAAGTAACATTCTTCCACTTTCACATCATACCTTTAATGCTAGAAATTGAGAAAATCCCCATCCATTTATTCTTTCACTTGAAAAACTGAGAAAATATCGACAATTATAACTTTATAGCATATTTAGGATGAAAAATTCAAACCCTAAACTTCATGCTCATTTCTTCCCATTTAAATTAGATACCAGCTGCTTTCTCTTGTCACAAAGCTGTCAGAGTGCAAGGGTGACAACTGCCTAAACGTGAAGTCTGGATGGCCATATGATTGCAGAAGCTGTGTTTGATTTGAGAACAAGAAAATGTCAAATGGAGATAGCAATTCTCTTGGAACAACTATACCTGTTTTTTTTGGCTGAAATATTTTACTCCTGGTTGAGATATTTCGATGGCTGAACATATATTTGCCCATGTAGGAAAGGTTAAAAGGAACAAAAAAAGGGCCTTATTCCACGTTATTGTTCCCCCTGGAATCATTATATCAGGACTCAGGAACAAGCAGATCTGACTGGAACAGCTATTCCACCTTTGTTCTCATTTTTTTCAAAAAAATCTCTGCAGCTGCACCGAACGCAGCCTTAGAAGTTCAAAGTTCAACATAGTTATAAAATTAATGTCCAATAATAAGTACTCATCAACATTTTAGCAATTCACTAAAAATCATTGCTTCAATAATTTTAACTTCCAAAAAAAGAATATGAGCATCATAGCAATACACTGTAAAAGTATTGTCACCATAAGCAAATTATCTAGCATTAAATACAACAGCCACAGAATACCATAAACTGAGGTAGAGGTCCAAACAATCCAAAAGATATATGATATATAATGGTACAACCTATATGCAGCAACTATAAATACATAACCCAGTGAGAGAATAAAATGATTATTTTAACCTGTACCTGTACCAAGGATTTACATTGATCTACTATATGATGCACAAGAAACACTAAAATCTGTGCAATGCATAGTATTAACTAGGTGTGTTAGTGGACACTAACCACTTGTTAGGCAGTTAACATCATCCAGGAAGTCCACGTGCACAACAGGGAAAACACCAATACAAGCAAGTTTATGTATATATGTGATTAGCAGGAGTTAACTTCCCAAGTAACCAGGCAGCTGTTCTACAAAATAACTATTAATGCTTTATGAACCATGATCCTCAAACCGCTACATGAAAATTTCAGTTCAACAATAAACAGCCCTTCCACTCACAACAATGATATATTATCAAATGGCGAACAGCATCAATATCAACTCATAGCAAGTTAGCAACAATGTTAGCAATTAAAGTAGCAAGATATGCAAATGTACTATAAATTTAGAACAAAGGTGCTAAAATGTCAAGGTAACATATATGGCTATCAAAAGTAACTATTGATGATTTTTTCTGTGATTATATCCTGCTGACATAAATGTGCCTCATAAACCTGAACTCAATATAATTGTATTTGGTATGCAAAACCTATCAAAAATACTTTTTTTTTTTTTTTTGCAAATACAAGCTTCAACATATCTTTCCTCCAAACTTTTATTCATGTTCTTCCTCCTAAAATTATTCATAGGTACAAATTTAGTGCCCTTGTAGAAGGACCATCTCTCAATCTAAAAGCAATCACCATGCAATCTCAAGTGTGTGTGCGTGTGTGTTTCTTTTGGCTGCTGTCATCTCTTCTTATTCTGTAAAAAAATAATTGTAAGTGTGGTCTTTACTGGTAGAAATTCCCGGGGATCTCTGGTATGATTTTACACTCTTTTCCCTCCTATCCTCCTCATACCATACCCAAAAAGAAAGTATATGGGTGTCCACACATGCCCGTGCCCATGCCCACAAACATGCCTGCCTGCCCAATGCAGTCCACGCCCCTCTTACATCTACAATGCAGTGTTGCTAGGAACGTTTTTCACTTTTACAATGCCACATGATTTCATCAACAGAATTGCATTGAGCCACTAATATTTTAATGCATGGACAAAGCTGGGTAGGACTATGTAATCTAATATTTTAATGCTAGAAGGTTTCATGTTTGGACTGCCAATTCTGTGGTTGAGATTTCTCTGTAGATGGACTTCATACAAAATAAAATATAATGTCTACCATATATTTAAAACCAAAACAGTCCCGCATGCACAATCTACTGTCTGCAGGACTTGGACCAGGGCATCTTGTATTAACTGGGCTACAAGCATTCCAAGAGAAGAGGTAACGCAGAAGCCTTCCATGTTTTCTGACGCGTTTTCCTTTTCCTTTTTTATTTGTTTTTATTTTTTATTTATTTATTTATTTATTTATTTTTGGGAGGGGAGTGAATACATGTTTACATGTGCAGTCTTTCCTTTGTATTCTTACATCGGCAAGCTCCTTTCACTTGAATCTTCCATACACATGCATTGCATGTGCCAAAACACTAGTATATGTAAACAAAGAATGCTCCATGTTTTCTACCATGCTTGCATGTGCATGCATGTATGGGTGGCAGCCACCATGTGGGCAGACTCCTTTCACTGGAATCTTTTGTGCACATGCATTGCGTGTACCAAAACACTAGTATAGAAATTCTCCATATTTTTTGCCATGTTCAAGGAGACTGATACATATCCACATCTGCAAAGCCTTTCATTTCTTATGGTTGCATGGCCAGACTCCCTCAATGCATGTGCCCAAGCACTCATATATGTAAATGGGAAATGATATAATGTTTCAACTTTTAACTTGATTTCTACACCCTCAATAATTTGACAAAATGTCACCTTCATGAATAGTCTCAACCAATCAAGTGCCATGCTATAAAAAAGTTAAAGGGAAAAGTATAAGCACATACCAAGCTCTTGAAGGTTCACATCTGCTGCAAGAAAAGAATTTTCTTTCATTTTGTTTGTATGTATTTGAAGAATTTGCAAACGACCATGTTCATCAGGGAGGTTAATCTCAACATGAACCTCCAGGCGTCCAGGTCTGCATGTGGAACACATAAAAAAATTCACAGTACAGAAAAAGTACAAGCAACAACAAGAAAGAATGGCAACAATGTGATAAGAGAACTGGCAAATATTTTCCACACCGACTAGAAGAAATTAGAAGCAACAAAATTTGAAAATTCATAATCCACACCAAGCATTTGAGAATAGAGAGGTACCCACTAACTTCTCCCACATTTACAACATATATCAGAGCATGTGTAACATTCAAATCCTGTTAAACTGTTTGTACAACAAGGAAACAAAACATAAATCAAGAATTGATAATGTCTCCTAAAAATGTCCAAGCTTCTATCATGGTTATCTATCGTGTCATGGCCCCAGCCCAAAGATACCATAGATGAGAAACGTGACAACCGCCGCATACCCAGAGGATAAGGACCCACAAGTATGCAAAGCTACAACCTGTTCAATAAAACCAATATAAATAATATAATTTTTGCATAGGCCGTGGTAAAAACCAGAACAACTAACTATCATGCTTATATTTTGAGATACTAATATTTAAAGTATTTACACAACATCCTTATATAAACATTAATATACATCCATTGATCCAAAAGGACTATCTACGATCTCTAGTTGGCTTTTCCTCTATATATATGTAAAATGCCGATGTCTGCCTCCAAAAATGATATTCCTATATCTAAAAAATATATCTAAAGAATATGAGCTTCACGGCTCAGAAAGGAACCAAAGCATAATCAAGACAATCAAGCAAATATACATGATATAACAATTAATTTATCTATTTTGTGATTGATAATTAAAATCATATATCCACTCTTATAACACAACCATCTACTTCAAAGCTTATATACGGTCTATAATATTACAAACCAAAATCTAAATCAAATGATTAAATCCAAAATTTCTAAGAATATGCATAAATGAATATTTCAAAAACATACATTTAACTTATCAGTCCATACAACTACGGCCACATATATTCCTATGACAGGCTCAAAGTACCACATTTAACCCCTACAGAGTAGGTCCAAAGTATCAAAGTCCCAGAATAAACAATGTCAAAAGCCAAAGTATAACCCCTGAATATCAAGATCCAAAATATTGCACAAACCCCTATGGCGTAGGTCCAAAGTATCGATTCTGGATTATACAATACCAAATACCAATGTATAACTCCCATTGGCAAGATCCAAAACGTAGGTAGATTGTGAGCTATATAGTTGTTCACAAATTTAATTACCATCATCATTGACATATACACACTTTGTACATTACGTAATTTTAGGAATCTGTATTAATTTCAAATTACACAAATATAATGAATACTCAGACCAAATTAACAAACATATTTTATGCAAGTTCTAATTTAATATATATCAACAAATAATCTAAATTTCAAAATTTGGCAATTATGAATTTAATATTCATATCAACTGTATCTATCCATCATCTAGCATATTTACTTTGATTAGGTAAGAGTTACTTACCTAGCAACTACAGATCCATCAGGCATTCTAAACACCCTCTTGAAGTTCTTTAGGACCTACTAAATCCATATTACAAACATGTATCAAATCAATGGCACGATCACATTTTTAAAATTAATTTCTAAAAATCTTCAAAAATTTTAAAATTATGGTTTCTAACTATTTGGCACTGTAACGAAAAATAATCACTAACCTTATCCTATTTTCGATCACAACAGGGGCAATGAAAACGACACAGCAGAATCCTTAAATATTTGCATTCCAAGTCTACTCACACACCCACACCCATGGAAAGAGAAGAGGAAGAGAGAGAAAATGAAAGAAGAGAGACAGCACGGGAAAAAGGCCAAGAGAAAGAAAGAGAAAACAGAGAGAGATGGCATGGGAATTATGCAGAAGGAAGAAACCGAGAGGGAGAAAGGGAGTGCTCGGGAGAACCGAGAGCGCGGGAGAGAAAAAGGAAGAGTGCATGCAAGTGGCTGGGAGAAGAAATAAAAAAACAAAACACCCATGACATGCGCGAGTCCATCACACTATCACGCCCACTCATTCCCTCCTCCCGACTTATCCAAATATTGCCTCAGGCTATGCCAAGAAAGACAACAAAAAGGGCCCAGGCAAGATAAAATAAATTCTTATATTTACCACTTGAAAAAGGCAAAAAGTCATAAATATGTAAATGACCCCATTATTTGTTGCTAGATGAGACTGATTACTAAAAGAAAAACCTAACAACTTTCATTGCATAATTTTCATCTTTAATGATTAAATTGTAAAATGAATCACATGTGAAATATTGAAAGTTGTTATTAGGTAATCATGTTTTTCAATAAAGATTCAAGATCTGATGAAAGGAAGAGACTATATGTTTGGTCCCTTTAAGTGACAAATATAAGTCTTTCAACAGTAGGGCTAGAAAAAAAATGAAATAACAATTAAGTCAATGAAATATGTAATTTGATGAAATAAACAGACTTGGAAAATATGGAAGATGGAGAAGAAAGAGAAGGAGAAAGAAGTTAAAGATAGCATGCATAGACTGGATATAGCTGATGTGTCTCTTTTCATGATAGGATGGACAAGCACTTGAAGGGAGGACAAGCGAAGGAAACAGTCCACAAGTTGGCTGGTGATAGAAAGGTTATAGTTGATTAATGAGGCTCATGTAGAATCCATCTCTAATAAGTAATAAATTTTAGAGACATTAGGAATACTTTAAAAAAAAGAAGAAAAGAAAGAACCATTTCACATGTAAAGAAATGACTAGAACAGGCCATGCAGCACACAAACCACAAGCTTCCTTCGCCACCTCAGCCTCATTGGGCCAACTTGCTGGTGAAGGATACATCATGACTGCATAGTCCAGAGACCATACAGGGCAACAACATCCTAGCTAATCTGGCTCTCAACACAAGTCCAAGGCCAAAAGATAAGAGCAAAACTAAAAAAACCATAAAAATTCGACTCATGCTTGTGCTGGAGACAACAAAGTACCCAAAAAGAAAGCCACTATTACAACAAACACTCCACAGTCTAGGATCTGGATGCTGGATCACCCTGAGGCTCACATACCATCCAACAAAGTCATGCCACTTGCATTTTCCTCAAACATAGCTTCACCTTCAACAGAAATCAAGGGACAACCATATATAGATAAACAAATTGTTGGAGTCGAAGAAGGCCAATGATGTAGATAGGAGAGCACAAGGACAATGACTAACTACTTAACCTCACTGTACATGGCCTAGAGGCTACAGAACATGGCACCTCTGACAGGAGAATTTAATAAATTCTCCTATCAGATAAGATAAATTCTTATACTGTGCATAAAACAAATTCTCCTGTCAGAACATGCCCGTGGTCTAACAGAAGAATTTATTTTATTATTGCATAAAATAAATTCTTATACTATGCATGCTATGTTAACATATGATTGAATTTTACTTGGAATTCTTATATTAGAAACTTAGAAATTATAGATCAATAGATACTTATTGAAATATGTATTGATTGATAATAGAATTGCTTCTTCATAAAAAAAGGTATTGAATATGTCATGCCTATCGGAACAGGATGCTAGTGTTGCATTTATGAATATTAGCTGAGAAAGATTACAATATTATGATTGGTAGAATGAACAAGTTGATCTAAAACAGCACATTGAATTGGTCTTTATTTGATACCTCAATTACAAGAAATAAGAGCATTAATTGAAGGAAGGTCATAACAAGATTTTCACGTTCACAAGGAATTCTAAATAGAGTAATAAGTTTTTTTGTGCCTAATGATTCTTGATTCTTTGAAGGCAATTATGGAGTTTAGTAGTATCAATTATTTAGAAGTATTATAAATTATCGAGATTACACCAAGTTTTGAAAATTTGTTGAAATTCTCCACTCCATGCCTCCCTCTCTCTTGTGCTATCTCTCTCTCTCTCTCCATTTTTATAGCTCATACCTCGTCACTTGTTCTCAGGTTTCTCAAGTCACGGCCTCTCACAAATTAAGTCATCTTCTTCCCTCTCTCATAGTCTTAGTACTACCTCTCTTCCTCTCTTAGGTATTCCTTTTGAACACTAGGCAGCTAGCTCCCAGGCCATCCTCTAGGAAAATTCAAACAGTACTCAAGGTATATAACAATAGACGAAGCCAAAGGCACCAACCTTTTCCATTTAAGCTTGGAGATATTTAGAGAAGGAGATTAATTGCTAAAGCAAAGTATCAAGATAAGACCATATCCTTCTCTTTTAATTATATTTTTATATTTTATTGGTTAATCTGGATGATACAAGGATGAAAGGGAATATGAATGATGAAGTTATGGATAAGGTAAGTTAGGAATTAAGTAGACAAAAAAGGAAATACTATATAAAATTGATATTATTAATATAGGATGTTTAATTCTGCTCTATTTTAATCCGAGAATTATAACTCTTTAATGGTTAAGTATTTTGAACCATAACATACTAAGAGCTATGATTTTGATTTAAGAAAAACATTTGTATTGTTCATAAGGTATCTTAGAAAATAAACTTTGACAAAATTTGATCTTTTGCTCATTATGATAGCAAAGTCAAGGATTGAGCTTATGATTAGTGAAATGGATTTGACCATGATAGATTCTGTAATTTGATTACTTATTAAGTTTGAAAAAGTTTGTTTTGGATTTCAAGCTATGTAAATTTCGAAAACGAAATTTTTAAAGGAGCGGTGATTGTAGGGCCCAGGCCCTTTTCGTTGTCTTTCTTGGCACCGCCTAAGACGGTATTTAGATAAGTCAGAAGGGGGAATGAGTGAGTGTGGACGCATGGACTCACGTCTGTTGTAGGTGTTTTGTTGTTTTATTTCCCCCCAACCACTTGCATGCACTCTTCCTTTTTCTCTCTTGCATTCTCAGTTGTCCCGAGCACTACCGTTCTCCCTCTCGGTTTCTTCCTTTCGCATAATTCACACGCCATCACTTTTCCACGCCATCTCTCTCTATTTTCTCTTTCTTTCTCTTGACCTTTTTCCCGTGCCATCTTTGTTCCTCCATTTTCTCTCTCTTCCTTTTCTCTTTCTAGGTGTGAGTATGCAAGTAGACTTGGAGTACAAATCTTTGAGGATTATGCTGTCATTTTCATTGGCCCTCCTATGATCGAAAACAGGACAATATCAGTGATTATTTTCTATTACAATGCCAAATAGTTAGAAACTAAAATTTTTGAATTTTTGAAAATTTTTAGAAATTAATTTTAAAAATGTGATCGTATTGCTAATTTGATATATGTTTGTAATATTGATTTTTTAGATCCTAAAAAACCTCAGGAGGGTATTTAGAATACCCGATGGATCTCTAGCTGTTTAGTAAGTAACTGTTACCTAACCAAGGTAAACATACTAGATGATGGATAGATATAATTGATATGAATATTAAATTCATAACTACCAATTTTTGAAATTTAGATTATTTATTGATATATATTAAATTGGAACTTGCATGAAATATGTTTGTCAATTTTGGTCTGAGTATTTATTATATTTATGCAATTTGAGATTAATATAGATTCCTAAAATTGCGTAATGTACAAAATGCATATGTCAATGATAATAGTAGTAATTAAATTGGTGAACTATATAGCTCACGGTCCACCTACATTTTGGATCATACCAATGGAGGTTATATGTTGGCATTTGGTATTGCATAATCCAAAATCGATACTTTAGACCTACGCTGCAGGGGTCAAGTGCAGTATTTTGGACCTTGATATTCAAGGGTTATACTTTAACTTTTGACATTGTTAGTTTCGGAATTTTGATACTTTGGACCTACTCTGCAGGGGTTAAATGCGATACTTTAAGCTCGTCATAGAAATATATGTGGTCGTAGTTGTATGAACTGATGAGTTAAATACATGTTTTTTGAAATATACATTTATACATATTCTAAGAAATTTTGGATATAATCATTTGGAGTGGATATAATTATTTTGTGGATATAATCGTAGATATTGTCCTTTTGGATCAGTGGATATATATTAATGTTTATATAAGAATGTTATATAAATACTTTAAATATTAGTATTTCAAAATATAAGCATAAATGTTGGTTGTTCTGGTGATTACCACCACCTGTGCAAAAATTATATTATTTATATTAGTTTTATTAAACAGGTTGTCACCTTGCATACTTGTGGATCCCCATCCTGCAGGTATATGGTGGTTGTCACGTTCCTCATCTATAATATCTTTGGATTAGGGGCATGACATATCAAATTGCTCTAGCTTCCATAAATATTTGTAATCATGCATCTTCTATATGTATGCATGTATATAACATGTACATATTATGACACGAACCAACAATGTGGCTTATTTTGATTAATACCACTCCTGATAATCAAACATCCTTGTTGACGATTTATCATACTCTTGCAAGAGAAACTAGGAAGTTAATCATAGATTTACTGCATGCAAGCTAATAAATTATACAATCCAGCAAAGGCAAGAAACTGACCTTAAGAGGGCTTCATCCAGCAGGTCCTTCCGATTGGTCATTCCAATGAGCAACACATTATTCAAAGACTCAACACCATCTATCTAAAATGCAGTCACCCGGTTAGTATTCAAGAATACAACTGATAAAGCAAAAGAGTAATACCTGGGACAGTTCACCTTTGTAAGAAGTTGATTAACTATGCTATCATGTACTCCTGTACCATCCCTCGTCGACCCTCTAGACTGCAGTTTTCAATTCACAATGTTAATAACAAATTCCAAATGTATCAACAATAACAAATGTCTGTACATAATTGCGCATAAACATATTGTCATGATGAACCAATTTACATCAACACAATGTTTCAGATGACATTTTATGCATGCAGCAAATTTTAATAACCCTTGATATATGAACAAGATATTTTCATACTAAAAGAACTTTGGCCGACATTTCCCATTCCTGCAGTTAATGGTTAAGTAAAATGCACACAGTAACAATGTCAGACAAATTCTAAAAAATCTTTGGTAATCTTTTCACACACATGTAAACACATATCAAATCCTATACAATGCACGCACATAAAAAAAATAGATACTGGGAAAATCATAAGATAATAAAAATTAAAAAGAAAAAGAAAAAAAAAAAGAGCTACATAGTTTGTGAGCTACAGATGAAGCACTAACTATTCCAATGTAATCTGCTTCTTAATTAAGCACAACAAAAATGAAAACCTATAAAGCATCAATAAAGTCTCTAAGTTGATTAAGATTGCTAATTAGCTAGCTTTGACAACTCCTGTTCCAGCCAGGTCCCTTATCTAACCACCAATAAAGAATGATTTATTAAGATCCTTTCAAATCTACTAGGGAGCTAATGCATTGGTGAAATATACATATATAGAGAGCTAAAAAGATTGGACAGCACTCTTTAGTTCTTCACAAGCACCAACAATGGTCACAGATTGGAAACAAAAATAACATCCTCAACGGGATGAAAAACCAGCCAACTGTCAGACATTATGGTGGAGAGAGAAAGATAAAGAGGAACAATAAATCCTAGCTGATTTAATTATCCAATCCAATTGACATGAAGATTCCTTGTGAACTTGGAGACAGTCTAGTACTTTAGTGCTACTTGAGAAAAACTTAAATCAAAATAAAGATTTCCAATTTCAGTTGGTGGTGCATAGTCCTAAGCTCATCAATTGAATCAGAACAGATCAGGATAGAACAAGGCAATAAGATGAGACCGAAACAGAAAAAGGATGCCATAATAGGACTCTGAACTGACTCAACTAGACCATACCCAGCCCCCCAGTATTAACTTAAAACGAATATGAGCTCAAATTTATAAAGCAAAGGGTGAGATTTGACTGAATCCAGGATCGCCATGAATACTCTAGTCTCTTGACTGTAAACTGATATTTTGAGAGATTCTACTTGGAAAGTATACAAGGTCCTTTACCATTACATATGCATTCCCTGTCATAGAAATCTATTCCTGAATAAAACCCAGTAGGGTTTGCAATGCATATGAATAATGAGAATTTTATTGCGGCCTATCTTCAGATACGGTTGCAGTGGTTCATACAATCCACTTTTTTTAAGCTCATAAAGTAACAAACCAAATGTACCCCACACCCACATCAAAGATTGTGACTATTTTGATAGCTTTGTAGTCTTTAGTGTTGGATTATGGTGTCTTCCAGTGTAGAGGGCCCAAATGATCAGCTCTCCTCTGACTTTTAATCAGACATTTGAATTAGAACCATCCCTAACAACCCTAAACAAAACATCTTTAATTCATCCAATTGTAACATCCGTTCTCCCTTGTTTACCAACAATGGTCACAGATTGGAAACAAAAATAACATCCTCAACGGGATGAAAAACCAGCCAACTGTCAGACATTACGGTGGAGAGAGAAAGATAAAAAGGAACAATAAATCCAAGCTGATTTAATTATCCAATCCAATTGATATGAAGATTCCTTGTGAACTTGGAGACAGTCTAGTACTTTAGTGCTACTTGAAAAAAACTTCAATCAAAATAAAGATTTCCAATTTCAGTTGGTGGTGCATAGTCATAAGCTCATCAATTGAATCAGAACAGATCAGGATAGAACAAGACAATAAGATGAGACCGAAACAGAATAAGGATGCCATAATAGGACTCTGAACTGACTCGACTAGACCATGCCCAGCGCCCCCCCCCCCCGTATTAACTTAAAACGAATATGAGCTCAAATTTATAAAGCAAAGGGTGAGATTTGACTGAATCCAGGATGGCCATGAATACTCAGTATCTTGACTGTAAACTGATATTTTGAGAGATTCCACTTGGAAAGTATACAAGGTCCTTCTTTACCATTACATGTGCATTCCCTGTCATAGAAATCTATTCCTGAATAAAACCCAGTAGGGTTCACAATGCATCTGAATAATGAGAATTTTATTGCAACCTATCTTCAGATATGGTCACACTGGTTCATACAATCCACTTTTTTTAAGCTCATAAAGTAACAAACCAAATGTACCCCACACGCCCATCAAAGATTGTGACTATTTTGATAGCTTTGTAGTCTTTAGTGTTGGATTACGATGTCTTCCAGTGTAGAGGGCCCAAATGATCAGCTCTCCTCTGACTTTTAATCAGACATTTGAATTAGACCCATCCCTAACAACCCTAAACAGAACATCTTTATTTGATCCAATAGTAAGATCCATTCTCCCTTGTTTAGCAAATTATCTCTAATTAATATATGATTTTCCCTTCTAAATTTCAATAGTTCATCCTTTAGGCCTCTCCTGGTTTCGTTCTTCCTCATCAACAACCTAGTGGATCAACCTATGACCAGGCCATGCTGTAACCTCCTGGCATTAATTGATAGTATGTCGAAGTGTCCCAACAACTACTCCGAGAGAGAATGTCTATGACTACAACAACACGACACCAACTTGAGAGCCGATAATGCTCTTATTAGTTTTTGCATGCATTTGAGAGTGCTAACTCAAGTATTGCAACTCTCATCTTTGTTTATATTTTTCCCACTTGTGTACCTTCTCACAGGCCTTATCATCTTTCCTAAAATATCCAGCTCCCCAGAATTTCTTCCATTAATTTGTCCATCTCCTAAAATATACCTTTCAGTCCTCTCATGCAATTATTCTTATACTACACATATTCGTAACATATCTTTTAAAACACTGGTTTGTCATCTTTTTTTACTAGTACGGTTTTGCCTCCAGATAATCTTTCAAGTATATAGCTACTTGGTACATATTTAAGAACCAACATTTTTAGTAATAATAGTACAGTACCGTCCATACCACATAACCTCAGTTCTGCTCCTTCCTCTTGGACTCGTAGAAACATGACTTTATAATCATGGTATTCATACAATACATATTTCAAGTGGTGTGCATGACCCTTGCATGGTATCCTGCACAAAAAATTTCGAGTGGGGTGCATGGACTCATCAGTTGCAATAAGCACACAAACGAAAGCACTGAATCCAGTATCTATGAAGTTAAATTGTCAAACAAAAAGTCAAAATAGTTATTAATTGTATTTCAATATTGGAAATAGCAGCATATTTACAGCACTGAGGCAATACCACTAGAGAATAAAACTGCATATATCAATTGAATTGCAACAGAATAATACAATTTACTTTGGAACCTATCTATGAGGTGATGCTCAACCCTTCACTACATGGAAAGCGGAAATGCATTGGCAGAAAAAGTAGGGTAATTAGATGTCTACCTTACAAATAGCATCAATTTCATCAAAAATGATGACATGTAGGTCACTTTGATCACCTGATAATAAATGGAAAACATAAAATACTAAAAGAATACTGGAAAATCATACTATACACAACACATCATAGGATCTATGTACCTCGAGTCCTTTGGTCATTCTCAGCATCAGCGAATAAATCTCTCACATTCTTCTCTGTTTCTCCAACAAATTTGCTTAGCACTTCAGGCCCATTAACAATCTAAAATATTACAGATCAGGTCCTTAATTGATAATAAGATGCTTGATCCTTTGACAGAACATTCTGAAGTCTAAAAATAGAGTTAAACCTTGGGTTCCCTTCCATTCAATAATTTCCCAATCTGACGTGCCATAAGAGTTTTGCCAGTTCCAGGAGGTCCATAAAGCAACATTCCCTTGACATGCTTAATTCCCAATCTGCAGTGCACAACCATCAGATAAGCATCAAAATATTACTCAAGTATGCAGTGTGAGAAAACCAGAATACAAAATATGATAGTGTAAAATTTAAGGCATACTTATTAACAACATGTGGAGGAAAAACTCGAGATGCAAAAGCTCTTCGAAAAATGTCTGTGAACTCAGCACTCAGTCCTCCTATCCCCAGCTTCTCAAGATTAAATTCCTTATGCCTGAAAATGTTGCTGCTAGCAGCTTCACGCTGATTGACCATCTGCATGCAGAATCATCACATTGGATACCCAGATTCTCATGAAACATAATTAATGTTGTTCATGTGAGAGCCTGAGAGCTGCTATTTGCAGAAGTAAACCAACTAAAGCTAATGATTTAGCAATTATAAATGCAAGCAACAAGGTGAGGGAAAAAACAAGAGCTACAGAGAGTAAGGACCTTAATGCCAGAGTTTGGAGAAGCTTCGAAAATAAAATATGTATCATTGGATATCATTCCTCGTTCAGTGGCTTTGGAATCTTCCTGGCCCTCTAGCAAAGCTTGATTGACTGTAAAGATATAATTTGTTCCACAAAATTCAAATGACACTCTTTGACCAGTTGTCATAACCTGCAAGCCATATACCACTTCAGCAACAACCTAAAGCTAATTGCACTCGATCCTGTTAATGAGTTATGCATAACAAAACCAAATTTTAGTTATGCCCATGCTTCTTTTATTTTTATTTTTTTTGTAAAGAAATGCTGCAGAGATGTGGCACACTCAAACTACTATTAGAAGACCAAAGAAACAAAAAGGGGAAACAAAGAACACTTGATTGATACCTTTGTAAACATTCTGTAAATATAATATACACTATTTTCTCCTAACAATATCTGATTTATGCTTTTAAAATAAACTTCTGCAGAGCTTTAAAAAAAAAAAAAAGCTTGGCATGTCTTGGCACCCACCTGTCCTCCAAATTTAGACAGCAAGGTTTAATGGCCATTACACAAAGATATTGGTGCATCAATAGTTCCATCAACAGGTCATGGTGGCTTCACCATTAGACTAGCAAACTTGGTAAATTCCCCCTTCCATGTTCTGAATTTGAGGGATATCTTGCTACTGGATTATTACAAGATGAATAATCCAGTTCACGTTTTCCATAGATTATAGAAAACCACAATTGCAGAATTGATGCTTGCAGTAGCTCTTTGTGTCTAATTAGCAAAGACCAAGACGACCAAGTCTGAGCATAAATCACAGAAATGTTGAAAGAAGCAAGACTTTGTGTAGATTCATCAATTCAAGTGCAACAGAGAGGGGAAAAAAAAACTGGGTGTTTAGCAAAATCAGCAAATAGGTCAAGCATCAGTGATTCATGTGAACAACAATGAGTCTAACACCACAAAAGATGACTGCTAGAAAGTACAAGGCAAGAAAACGCATTGAAATTGCAGCACTAGTAACAATCAAGAGAAATAGGGATGTCTTACCTGATCAATAAATCTTTTCCGAAGTTGTTGAGCAAGAACAACAGCATCTAACTGCAAAGCAATCAGTGTTGGCATATCAGAATTCCGACTATCACGCACAGATTACATCGATAACCTGGATTTCAAGAAAAAAACTTACTTGCTCGGTTCTGTTAGTCTTCCCTTTAACAAATTCCAACTCTAATGTCAGCAAAGCTAGCTTAAAATTATCAGGAGGAACAAACCTAAAATGCATAGTCACCAAGAAACCTTGAGGGATGAGTCAAATAAATTGGATCAAACACACAAGAATCAAAGATGCCAAACCTGCTAACAGATATTGAGTCACCCGCAGAAACTTTTGTATGGCGACGTTGAATGGCATTCAAACCGATATGACCATCGCGAATGCTTTCATGGGCAGTGTGACTTCGTTAAGGATCAACCTCATAGTGGAATAACTGACAGCTCAAATGTAGGACAAAAAAAAAAATCCAGATCACATCTCGAATGAATACCAAGAAGTTGATTCATCTCGATCTTTAAATAAATAGCAGAATTGGAAGCAACATTAATATTATCACAATCCAAGCTACACTTCTTTGATCCCACATATCCCATTCGAGAACACGACTCAAATTTATCAAAACCCTAGACTCGAATCAAGTTTGAAGGGGAGAAAGATCGTGTTTTCCTTTCATGGAAAATGAATCATTTTCTTGATCTCCTATCGAGAAATTTCAACAAAACGAAAAAATGCGATCCCAAATCGACCATTCAACTAATGAAATAAAATCAAAAGAGAGATTGATAATTCCAGCGATCCGGCATTCACATCGGTAGAGAGAGAAAAGAAAGAAAAGAGGATCAAGAAAGGATATCGCAAGGTGAGGACGACGTAGTCCCCCACGAGGGCGAAGATGAGGCTGGATCCCGGCGTGGAGAATTTCCGTAGGTCACCGGCGGAGCAATAGGCGAAGTTGGTGAGAGCGAGCTCCTGGTTCGGCGTGCTCACCACGACCATGGATTCGGCCGTCGGGCCGAACCCGAATCTACCCGCCATGGGAGGCAGAGAACGGGGAAGGCCGGATCGGAGCTAGGGTTTCCCAAGGGGAGAGAAGAAGGCCCGAGGTCAGAGGCTACGAGAGGGGGAAGGGAAGACTGAAAGAGAGAAGGAACGATGCCTTCGTCTCGAAGAATTAATGGAGGCCGGAAAGAACTGTGATAAGCGTACCCACTTTCATGGTCACCGACCTACGGCCTCTAACAGAAGTGGGTTCAAATGAGACGTGGCCTTCGGTTTCAAGCGAACGGTGCATGATTTGGAGTAGGCTGGGTGAGCTGTTTAGCGGATCTTCTTCTGGGCCGGACGCATGAAAGTTTACTTGATCTTCTTTGGGGCCGCGCCAATAGATGGGCGAAGGTTTTTTAGATGCTTCGTTACATAGCGGCCGAGTAATTCTTTGTGCACCAGGTATACAGTAAATTTGATCCGTATCATATTTTTTTATTAATTTAAATATATTTATGGTGGCATGATAGGATGGAAGTTGCGGATTAACATTCATTATTATTTAATTTTTATTTAAAATTTTTATTCAAATCAAAATATCCTGAAACAATATTATGATAGTCTAGTTCAAAAACTATGACATCCTAATTCAAAATCTATGATATTCTAGTTTAAAAATGACAAACATGCAGAAAATATAAATTAAAACGTTTCTAATTTCTTTACCTTATAATTCATATCATCCGTAACTTGGTTTATGACTCACAGAATATCAAAATTTGCTATGAATGCTATAAAATCAATCAAATAACCTGAAACAGTATTACGATACTCTAGTTCAAAAGCTACGACATCCTAGTTCAAAAATTATCTGAAATAGTATTATGACATCCTAGTTCAAAACCTAATATATCCTAGTTCAAAAATGACCTGGAACAGTATTACGGCACCTTAGTTCAAAACCTACGCCACCCTAATTCAAAACCTACGACATCCTAGTTAAAAAATGATCTGAAATAGTATTACGACATCCTAGTTCAAAACCTAATATATCCTAATTCAAAAATGACCTGGAACAGTATTACGGCACCTCAGTTCAAAACCTACGACAACCTAATTCAAAACCTACAACATCCTAGTTCAAAAATTACAACAATGCAAAAAAATATAAATTAAAATATTTCTAATCCCTTATACTCGTAATTCATATCATCTATGGCTTGGTTTATGACTCCCAGAACGTCAAAAATTGCTACAGGTAGTATAAGATCAATTAAATAACCTGAAACAGTATTATGACATCATAGTTCAAAAGCTACGATACCCTAGTTCAAGCAACATGGCAGGAAAAAAGGGCTGGAGTGAAGGATATTTTGGTTCGAACGAAATTTCAAATAAAAGCCGAACTATTAATGCTAGTCACGCTCAGCTCCTGTCCTGTCATGCCATCACGGATACATTTGGACCAATAGAAAAATGCGGTGTGGGCCTCATTAGATTTATTGCACCGTACGCGGTGCACAAAGACTTTCTCTTTAGAGGCCAGCCTACAGCTCAGGGGTGAAAGTGGATTGTATGATATCCGATGCTAATCAATTTTCAAATTTAAATTTATATCCAATAAATATCAATATTTATATTCATATCTATTAAAAAAAATTATAAATATAAATAGATAATTATCTGATTCATATTCGAATATCGATACTATTAATAATATTATTTAATTATTTATAGTATTTATAATTTTTTTAAAAAATATATAATTATTTTAACTTGATTTATCATCCATTTAATAACATCTTTAAATTCATGATCTTAAAATTTAATCATCCAATTTATATTCAAATCTATATTCATAATAATTTATTTATATTTATATTAATTTAAAATAAATATAAATATAAATTTTTATTTTTATTTAATATTTATATATTTATATTTATTAAATAAAATAAATATGAATATGAATAGGTTGATATGTTTCGTTCATATAACCATCCCTGGTTAAGTCACCGACCCATTGCGAGCAATGTTGACCGCGATTTTGGTACCGGTAAACAATCACTTGCTCATGTTTCTGCCAACAATTTATAGCTATAAAACTCAAGATTACGTCAGCATTCAACGGCTTATTTTTGCTACGAGGCATAACCAAACCGAACATCTTGAAGAATGGATGTTGATCCAACTACATGCAAAAGGATGCTTGCTTGCATGTCCGTCTAGAAGCCCTTGTTCTCTCCAACTCATAACAGCAGTAGAATTAGTTCTTTGATTACAAATTTTGTTTTTGTCAGAGGGATAATTATGGATTAAACGAAAAAATGAACTTGTCACAAAAGAAGATGCCTTGACACCATCATGTGTCTTTTCTTTTTATTTCTTACTTTTGCGAGGAAGGATTTTGTCTCGTTGCTTTGCTCTCCTAAACAATAATCTCTGCCCATAAAATTTATCCAACTTAAAATGTGAATATTTGTGTGAACCCCAAGCAATTACGTGAATACTCAAAATTAACCCACCTAGTGTGCACTTGTGATGAGTTATGATATGTGATTTGTTATGTTTATTAGTTGTTCATTTCATTTCTTGATTTATGTTTTAGATCTATCAAGTATTTTGATTTTTTTTTTATTAAAAAAAAATGTGAAGCCCAGCTTGTAATTGAGCCGCTTTGGACTGAAGTCGGCGGTCCTTGTCGAGTTCAATTCGGAACTTAAAAAAAAAAAAAGAAGAAGAAGAGGCCGAACAAGGGATGGAGCCCCTGTTTACCCGAACGATGTTTTTGTCGGATTTCATGGCCGGATCATCGTGACGGGGAAGGAGAGTCTGGTGGCGTGTGTGGGATTGGACGATGGTGGGGTTCGATCAAATTCCTTCCTCGAAGGCAAGGTATCTTCTCGTTGTTTTCCTATAAATCTTTCCTCTCTCTCACCGCCATCCAAGTAAGCCCCATCGAGCTTCTCGCCACCATCTCCCTCCTCTCCGGTGAGCGACAGAAAGTCCCTTCAAGGCTGATGAGTCCTTTTTCCATTATTTCATTATTTTTAGGAAACATTTAATCAAGATTTTCGGTTCGGTTTTGTTAGGGCCGTGCACCGCCGATGGCCGCACCGCCGTCTTCTCTCCAGCCAGCTGAGCCCTTTCCCGGTGACCACCTCCCATGGCCACTGGCAACCATGGGAATGTTGGTTCGGTCGGGCCGTGGAAGAGCAGGGGAGTTCGGGAGAAGGGAAGGAAGAAAGAAAGAAGGAAAAAAATGGAAAATGAAAGAGAGAGAGGAAAAAGAAAAAAAAAAGAAAAAAAGAGAGAGAGAAAAAGAGAGAAAGAGAAGAGAGAAGATGAGGAGAGAGAGGAGAGAGAAAAGGAGAGTAAAGAGGAGAGAGAACGAAGAGAAAGAAAATGAGAGAGAGGAAGAGGAGAGAGAAAAAAATAATAAATAAATAAATAAATTTTGTAAAATTAATTTGCATATTTAGATTATTTCTATTGATTAATCCAATATTCATCACCTGGACCTAATAGATAACTAGATCGAGCCTAGCCCTAGACCGGATTGAAGAATTTTTTATCATATTTTTGGATCCAGTATTAATTATTTAATTTATTTTATCAGAGCCATCATCAATATGGGAGTATCGAGGATCTAGAGTTGAGTCACATGTTCATGATAGAATCAGTTTCAGGTAAGTTATCTTGATCTCTAGTATTACATGTTAAATATGTTATGATTGCTATGTAGTGTAAGATGTGTGTGGCATAATTTGACCTGCATTGAATTGCATTCATGATTATGTGTGTTCGTGTTGATGCTCTCTAGTTCGACTATGATCACACGAAAACCTAGTCTCCTTCCGAGCCTCTAGTGGAACGATCACTGGTACATGACTGATGTACGGTATGTGTAGTCAGGAGTTAGTTGTCTTTTCTTTGTTGTGATCGCTGGCACATGCTAAGGATGCATGTTTTCTGGTGTGATATCAAAGCTAGTTTCTTTCTGGGCCTTCAATAGGGCGATCACTGGCATATGATCGCTTGTCGGTATGTGTAGTCAGGATTCTAGTCTCTTTCGGGGTTAGCCACGGGCCAAACATGGCCATAGTCAGAGAGACTAGGAGAGTAAAGTAAATTGTTGGCCATCCATAGTTGTGTCATTTGTAATTGAATGTGCATATTAATGTAATGTTGCATTTTATTTTGTAGTGAGCTGGTTGTTCTGTGATGTATGATTTGTGTATATTTACAATTTGTTGTTATCATATTTATGCATATATTAGAGGTGATGATAACTTACTGAGCCTATATAGCTCACCTCCTATTTCTATATCTTTGTTACAGATCCAGACAACCAATCGGGCTTTGGGACCAGTCATGAGGAGTTAGGGTTTAGGTGTTAATCCCTTAGTTTATGATTTTTTCTAAATTTTAATTGAATTTTTTTTACATGTTAACTTTGATGGAAATTTTTAGAAATAATAAATAATTAGTGAAATTTGTTCTTTCCTTTACTTGGTTATTAAATTGAAGGATATGCATGGCATGATCTCTAGGATGATACCTAGGATTGTGCTACCGATCGTGTAGCTGATCCTGGGGTTGGATTCGGTGCATGACAAGGGATAAAGGGGGGTTAAACCCAGTGTAGCTATCCCACAGGCCCCCACCCTTCCAGGTAATATTCGATTCAAGAACTTAGATTTTCGTAGCCTTTCTCCATCAAAAGGTGAGTACATCAACCTACCAAGTATTTTGATTGATTAGCCATCAAAATTTACCTGTAGGCTATCATGTAGCAACATCTTAATTGCATGCAGACTGGCTCAATTGATTAACATTCATCACTCAGAGACTAAAGCTTAAAGCGTATCCCGTAAAACAATCATATTCTTATATTTGAATATTTGAAATTGTGTGTCTAATTGGAAATCCAATGATCTTGAATCATTTTTGAGCACTGCTGCTTAAAATTTTAAATTTGCAAGTCTAATTGGAAACTTGCTGAACCAAAGCACTTTTCTAAGCATCAAATATCCATGCTGTAATCTGCTATAGTCCAACAAATCAATTGGTTTACTATCAATTTGAAAATCTTATAAATATATAACTGTTGTGGTGACTATCTATTTGGCCTTGAGATACCTATTGGACCACCGACGAAGATGGAGTTGCCTACCAAATAACCAAGAAGCGATCACACCACTGATTAAAGAAAAAATGATAACTAGACCACCAGTTGAAAAGGAGACGGCTATGATTATTAGCTCACTAACAACCAACTAAGCAGAAGATGACTAAGTCGATAGCTACACTAACTATCTCTGATATGTTATACTGAGAGATTATGCACAGTCAGGCTTTTACATATCCACCGATACTTACTTGAATCTGACTAAGATCCAAAATTAATCAGGTGCACTAGAGTATGGTATCAAGGCCCCTTCTCTCTCAGCAAGGTCCCTTTTCTCTCTCGATAATGGACAAGCCATCCCAATATACGAAGCCGATGGCACTCGAGTAAGTAACAAAAATTGGTCCCAGCTATCCCAATAGTAATCATGGCAAGTGGGATCATGTAGACAAGTTCATGGAAGGCAAGATCTCAACAAAATTAGATATCCTAATAGAAAAGATGCTAACAGAAAGAATTCCAGGAGACGAGATTCCAATATCTTACCAAAATTTGTTACACCTATCAAAAGAGGCCACCTTCCTAACAATATTCTATTATTTTGTGTAACTTTATAAATTATTAAGAGGGGACCCCCGACAAGATACATTTTTTACTATCATTCTAATACTAACTTAATCATCTCTCTTGGCTCTCAGCTCTGGCTACTGTAGCCTATTTCATCCTTCTCACTAACTTGAGCATTGGAGGGTCCTCCGTTGATTACCACCGATCAATGGATTGTTCTTGCAGGTTTCTATAGTGAAGCATCCAGGAATAGCTCTCCCTTCTTATTGAAGAAGACTGGAAGATCCTTAGACACCACCATAGCCCAGCGAGGATGATTTGCCGATAACAATAACTAAAGATCACATGTTTACCAAATTTTATGATCATTTTCTAGTAACGATATAGCATGCTACTTAACATGCAAAAAAAAGCTCCTCATGCCATGTGGAAAGGGAGGTTTGATGTGATACATGTGATGGGACCCAATACAATTTATGCATGGTTGGCTCAGATCATAGTATGCTAAGCTATTACCATGTTAGAGTTGATGACTTATTGCACTATGATTGGCAGATCTGCAAATTCAGCTTACAATTTTTTTTCGGGAGAAGCTAACAAAGCAGTAAATAGGCTAGCAATCCCTGGAAGAGATCATATGGAAAAATGTTTTGTTTACAATTTCAAGCATATGCCACCAAGTTTAGAGGGCAGACTAAGGAAACTCTCTCTTTTTATTTGAGTTAATTAAATAAAAAAAATATTATTTAGATTATATGATAAATATATGCATTTATAAATTCTAAAAATATTTAAAAATTAATTTTTCATGGAATGTGTAACAAAATATTTTGGTGTGATATAAAAAAAAATATAGGAAACAAAACAAAGATTTAAAATCCTGGTTTGGAAAATGGATGAAATTACTGTTCTAAAAAAAATTCGACCCCCTTCTCATGTAAAGAATAATCGGACCTCTCACTCTCCTACAAGGTATAATTCAGAAACCAATATTCCAACACCCGTAGATGGCATGATCTCTATTGAATGCCGATTAGATTTGTTTTCAACCCAGAATTATCAAATAAAAAAAAAGAGAGAGAACGAGATTTGAGAGAGATTTGAAAGAGGAGGAAGAATTCTTAGAAATTTGGATGGGTTGGAAAGCTAGGGGAAAGGGCTTATTTATAGGCTTAAAATTTTCAAGAAAAAATCTAAAAAAACCCTAATATAGCCGTTTAAGTGTTTTAAAACAAATAAATTTGAAAAAGGAAACTGTTGGACATTGGCACTGTGCTTGTGCATGGAATGGTTGCCACGTGGGGTGGGCGCCAGTGCCTGTGTGTGGATGTACCCATTGGGAGTTTTAAAACTTCTAAAAATGGATAACAATCTCTCATAAATTTCAGAACTCATAAAATATTTAAATTCAATAAATAATTTAAATAATAAAAGTTTTGGATTTTTATTGTGCTTAGTGCAAGTACATTCTAGATTTAAACTTGCATTTAGTATAAAAATATACATAGTATAAAGATGAATCGATCATGATATGGAATAGCATTATCAAGACCATATGCTTGTCTTGATTTTCATGAAAATTACTAGGAATTTGCCTTGATCCTATATTTGCGACCTCATGATTACTCTTACTAAGATAAATCCTCGAAGGGTATATATAACGAAATCGCATCTTGTTAAACTTTTAATCCTGGATTTATTAAGTGCTATGCTCAACCAAACTATCATAATAGATTACCACACTATAGGAATGGGATGGAAACAGACTCAAAATTAATGCTTTCAGACATCATCTCAAAGATCATTTATCTTTGAATCTTAATCATGAGATTGTCATGATGGTAGGGGTTCACTCTGGTGATTAATATATGGGCTTAAGTTCCATCCCCCTCAATATCCCAGGTACCGTAGTCTTTGAAAGGCCTTTGATCAAAAAATCAATCAAGTTATTTTTTAATCTTATAAATTGAAGCGATATCACATCTTTTATTTTATTTCTTATAACTTTATACCTAATTAGGATATGATTGTTTATTTTTTATTAGTTATTTATTAGTTTAATAGAATAATTAGAGCTCTATAATTATAATTTAATAAAATTTTTAAATATTTTAGTAAAAAAATTTGTATATCATTTATTAAATTTTTTGGCTACTATGTTTCAATACATACAGTGTGAGTAGTTAAGTCAGATTCTAATATGCTTCTAGTAATTATTATTTATTTACAAGAATCTCATAATATTGCAGCTCATTGTAATAAGAAGAGATATCCAGTATTGGACTTAATATCTAAGCTATTTATTATCTAATTAGCATCACTATAACTCTTAAGTACTTTTAAATAATTTAAGTATACTGAGAGTAATTTAAAGTTCTCTTAAAATACCTAAAGATTCTTTCATATCAAAATTATTAAATAGATAGCTTTTAGTTTTTTGAATTATTTTCATTGATGTTCCAAATAATAAAATATCATCTATATACAAATATAATATTATAAAGCTTATATTCTGTCTTTTATAATATATACATTTATCATATTTATTTATTTTATAATTATTTTTTAAGATAATTTTATCAAACTTAATATGTCATTGTCTAAAAATTTATTTTAAATCATAAAGTGATTTAATTAGTCTATATACCTTATGTTCTTGTTTTTGACTTCAAATCCTTGAGATTGATTTATATAATTTTTTTTCTTTTAATTCTCCATTTAAGAATGTAATTTTTATATCTATTTGATAGATTATTAATTTATAAATTGAGGCTAAAGCTACTAAAGTTTTTAAAGTTATTATCATAGCTATAGGAGTATAAGTATCAAAATAATCTATCTCTTTCTTTTGGCTAAACTCTTTTACTACTAACTTAGCTTTATATCTTTTTATTATTCCATCTGATCTTAATTTTTTTTAAAAAAAATTATTTTATTCCTATAAATTTGTTTTCTATAAGTAAATCAATTAAAATATAAATTTTATTTTCTAGGATTGATTAAACTTTACTATTTATGGCTTCCTTTCAATATGTTGATTCTGATGATGACATCAGCTCATCATACGTAGAAGGATCACCCTTTACTAAAAATTTAAAGAAGTCTTATCTAAAATCTTTTCAACTCTTTTTCTTTTACTTTTTAATTTAGATTCAACTTCAAATTCAAGTTGAGGTTCAATTGATTCAGACTCTAAAAGTCTAAACCTTACCTTACTAGGAATTATAATCTTATAAAAAAATATATTCTTAAAAAAAAAACATCTCTAGCTTCTAAGATTATATTATTTGCTATATCACCAACATCTGATTTTATTATTAAGAATCTATAGATATTATTATTTTAATTATAGCTTATAAATATAACATCTATAGTCTTAGATCCTAATTTTTTTAAAAATTTAGGAATATTAACTTTAGTTAAACACCCCACACTTTGAGAAAATCTAGTTATGAGTCTTTCCTTTTCAAAATTTATAAGAAGTCTTGCCACTATCCTTAATAGATATCTTATTTAGAATGAAGCAAGAAGATAGAGAATGTTGCCGCTAAGATCATCGTGGCCCGTAGTTATTATCGACGTCGGATCGCCCCTCGTCTCTTCGGGACCGGCCTGCTCTTCGGGACCTACAAAACAGGATTAGAGATCCGGGCTGAGAATTCCGGTGGGAACACTCCGACGATCAAGTCAGGACGATCCAGGGGAATAGATCCTCCTGGTCGAGCCCCTGAGATGGACTCTAAGCTAGGATGAGTGAATAATTTGTGAGAAGGGTGTAAGTGAGTCGGGAAAAGTAGTGGCCGAGGTAAACTGGAGCTGGATGGCTGTGTTTGTGCGACCCTTCCCATGGATCTCCGGTAGCCTTGAACTCTCAGTCTCCTTGGTGGTCCTCTTGTATGGCCCCTTCCCTCTTACTTGCTTGAGTGTTTTCTTGCTTTGGGACTGTCGATGGCTCTATTAAGTCTAGGTGATTGCTGAACGCCTACCTCGGGATCTCCCTGTGCCAGCGGGTGCGTGCGGCGGTATTCCATACCGTGGATGGGATATCTTTCCTGGTTCATGATAAGGGAACCTACCATGGTTCTAACATTCCTTCCGGTCGCTCAATTACAGGAAACTTGGCAGGGCCTCGATCGGGGGACGACCGCCCCCGCGATTCGAATCTCTTGGTTGACTTCCTCTTTCAGGTGGTACAGACGGCTGGTGTAGAGTGCAGCGCCTCGATCAGGGAGCTTCCTCCTTTTCTGGTGTAAGTGGAAAGTGGGGGCGATCATCACGGCCTGGTGGGTGCTTCCTTGCAGTCCTCGGGCGGCTCGTCAGCGTCCAAGGAGGATGGTGTCGCCCCTTTAGTTGCTAGCATGTTCGCCCGAGGTGGGGGCCGAACTGGAGAGACGGGGCTCGACTTCGAGGGGCTTGACCTAGTGGAGGAGGGCAGGGCTCGACTCTGAGGGGCTCGACCTCAGGGGGCTCCACCTGGTGGAGGAGGGCTGGGCTCGACTCCGGACCAAGGGGCTTGACTTCCAAGGGGCCCGACTTCGAGAGGCTTGACCTAGCGGAGGAGGGCAGGGCTCGATCTCAGGGGGCTCCACCTGGTGGAGGAGGGCTGGGCTTGACTCCGGACCAAGGGGTTTGACTTCGAGGGGGCTCAACCTGGTGGAGGAGGGCAGGGCTTGACCTCAAAGGGACTCCACCTGGTGGAGGAGGGTTGGGCTCTACTCCAGACCAAGGGGCTCGACTTCGAGGGGGCTCCACCTGGCGGAGGAGGCCAGGGCACGACTCCAGCCCAGAGGGCTCAATCTGGCGGAGGAGAGCAGGGCTTGACTCTGGCCAAGGGGGCTTGGCCTCGGAGGGGCTCGATCTGGCGGAGGAGGGCAGGGCGCGACTCCGGCCCAGAGGGCTCGACCTCGAAGGGGCTCGACCTGGTGAAGGAGGGCAAGGCTCGACTCCGGCCTAGGGGGCTCGACCTCGGAGGGGCTCAATCTAGCGGAGGAGATCACTCGGCTCTGGCCTTGGCATCCCGATCTTGCGGGAGCCGACCTGGTGGAGGACGGAACTCGGCTTCGATAGGCCACCCCGACATTCCAAAGGAGCTCGGCCCAACAAAGGAGTTGGAGGAGGAGTGTCCATCATGGCAGCTTTCTCTGACATGGCATATGATAAGGATTACATGTCAGCGTTCTACCACATCAGAGAGCTTCCTCCACAAGTTCTCATGTAAGCCAAAATTAATAAGTATATCATTTACCATATTCAAGAGAGTACAATTTTTATGCTCAGCTATACCATTGGATTGTGAAAAGTAAGAAGTAATCACTTGATGAATTATATCATGTTCTTGATAGAATAGAAGAATTCATTCCAAGCATACTTCCTTCCTTTATCAGACCTAAGAATCTTAATCTTTTTTTTTGTCGATTTCTACTTCACTCTTATAAATTTTAAATTTATTGAAGATTTCATCCTTAGATTTAATTAGATAATAATAACAGTATCTGAAAAAGTCATCTATAAAGATTATTATGTATCTATTGCCATCATGGATTGCAGTCTTTGTGGAGTTACATATATTATTATATATTAACTTTAAGACTGAAATTTTTCTTTTATTGATTTGAATGATTTTTTTTGGTTCTTTAGATTTAACACATATTTCAAACTTAGATGTATCTAAATTTGATTTAGGAATTAGTTTTAACACCATCATATATTTAACTTTTCTTAAATATACATGACTCAACCTATCATACTACAGATTTTGTTTAATATCATTCATAAAGTGAACTTGATTCTCAGCTTTATTAAAAAAAAATTTATTATATTCAATTTGAATAAGCCTTTACTTACATATCCTTTTTCTATGAAGGCATTATTCTTAGTTATTACAACTTTATTACAATCAAAGATAATTTTATATCCCTTCTGAACTAAATGAGACCCACTAATAAGATTCTTTCTAAGATTAAGAATATATTGTATATCCGTCAGGATGAAAACTTTTTTCTAATATCATCTTCAAGTTGACTTGATCTTATCCCTTGATTTTGATAGTTGTATTGTTTCTTAGGATCACACCTTTTCCAAATTGAATCCTAAAAAGCAGTGAACTAGTAGTGATCAAAATAAACATGAATATTGGCTTCTGAATCTAACTACCAATCAAGGTTAGAGAAAATAATATTAATTTTGGGGTTAAAATTTACTGATATAAAGGTAGTGTCTTCTAGACCTTCAATCATATAAGCTTGGAGTTTGGAGGTACCGAAAGGTTAACAAAAAGGCTCCTTCCAATAAAAGCAGTCTCTCATAAGATAATTTATCCTTTTGCATATAAAGTAGAACATTTTACACGAACCTTGGATAGGCTTATTGCATCTAGTATTATTAGCTTTGAAGGTTCACTACAATAAAAAAGACCTATATCAGCATTTAAAACCATTACAAAAAAAATATATAAAAAAATATTCATAAAATTTATACCAACAGTTGATAAACTGTGATAATAGGTGGCATCACTAAAAGTTATTACCATGGTTTTGGTGAGTGTTGGTATAAGCAAAGTCTATGATAACGATCTTGAATTATCTTATAGTGATGAATTGTGACCATCAATATAACTTATTATAGCAATTTTAACCATTGCTATATATGCAACTTAAATCAAGTATTTTTTTAAAAAATACTATATTTACGATCAAATATATTTTATAAAAAATATAAAATATTTTTATAATCATATATTATCCTCATATTAGAATCTAGTATCTTTTATTTAAATGACTTAAAATTTTAATTAATTTCCTAAGAGACTTACATTTTTAATTAATTTCCTATATAAAGATTCAAACCTAAAACCTATTAAATATTTACCTATAACTTAGCTACCATGGCAACCCTAACTTTTAATATAAAATTATAATTTATTATATTTATTCAAAACTTATTTATATTATAAAATATAATTATTTTAAATATACTATGATATTTTAATTTTAATAATTAATTATTTTGAAAAAATCAATCCTCTTCATTTTGAAATGAAATAAAAAATAAATTACTTCATTTTACTATTTATAATATTTTTAAAATATTATTATTTAAAATATTTTTAAAATGTAACAATTTTAATATATTTTTATAATCATGAATATTTTTTAAAAAGTTCTTTAAAAGTAGATAATTCATGATTCTTCTTATTTACACTATAAATAAAAATTAATGATATTTAATATATAATATTATTAAAATTTTATATTATATATTTTATATAAGTAATCCTTAAATTTTTTATATACTCTTAATATAAATTAGATTGGATCAGATCTAAATTCTTGGTTAAATATATTTTCATGTAAGTTTTTTTAATAATCACATCATAGATCATTACTTGGTTATGATACGTTATATTCAATATTAATAATAAATTTTATATCAAAAACTATTTTAATTTAATTATTAAATTATCTTTAATTATATAATTAAAACCATATTGATTTTAAAATTTATTAATTTTTTATATATATTTTAAAAGAATTTAAATATATATTTAGTCATCAAATATTATCATTAAAAAAAATAAATTAGATTACAACAATACAAATTTATCACAAAATTAAACTATAAATAATTAATAATAAAAATTATTAATTATATAATGATGTATAAATGACATAATTTATTTTAATAATAAATGATCAATATTCTATAATAAAATTATAAATATTATTAATTAGATTTTATTTAATCAGAAAATATTATTCTTATAATATACCAACGTAATATTATAAATTTGGTAATATCTATAAATAACCATGATAATATTATAAATCTTCATAATAATTTTTTGTAATTACTAATATATAATATAATTCTTGTAGCAAAATAAGATACCGTCACTGTATAATAATTTTTAGTGATACTATTGATGAAGTGCTACGATACTATATATTTTTCATGATACTTTTTAAAATTATTACTAGAGAGTATTTATAGTAACATTTTTCTTAGTATTATTAAAATTCTATCGTTATAAGCTATTTTTGTTGTAGTGGTTTTATCCTTAGGTTTGAACTTTTTTAGATTAGGGTGACTATGTTAGTTTGATTGGTATTGTTAGTTAAGTTGAAGTCTAGATTTTGATTTCGATTTGGTATTGCTGTTGGCATGGTATTATTGGATTAGGTTAGATTAAGTACTTGAAACTCTGGTTTCTTAGATTTTGGACTTATGTTGATCTTCTATCATGATTGAGTTTAGAAGTTGGGCTAGGATTAGTTTTTCTTGCTTTTAAAGCTGATCTTTGATAAAGCCATTTTAAGAAGGAGGCATATTTTATCTAGAAAGCTAGAGATCTTAAATCCTTCTGAGAATTTATTTTCATTGACTTGAAGCTTTCTAAGGTACTCTTGCAATCGGTAAAGCTGATCTTTTATGGGTTTATCTTTTATTATGTTATACCTAAGGAATGATGTAGTGTTGAATTGTTCAACCTCAGCATCATCAAAGCTATACCGAGATTCTATAATATCCTATAATTCTTTTGCACTCTTAGTTGTTAAGTGAATATTATAAAGTGAGTCGAAAAGGATATTAAGGATTTTATCTTTACAAAGGTAATCTTCTTCTAGAATAGTAAGGATAGTTGAATTAGAAGAATTTGTGGACTGGTTGATTACTGACTAAAGATTTAAAGTAGTTAGTCAAAATTTCATTTAGCTTTGACATCTCCTAAAATAAAATCTATCAAACTTTTCAGATTTTAAGTTAATGATCTCATCCTTAAGAGTTATCATTAGATCTAAGTAAGGTTCGGAGAAGAAGATTTAGGAAATAAAACTAATTTTATTAAAAAACTATTTAAATAATTTAAGCATTTTTTAAATTTTTATATTATTTATTTATTTATATATTTATATGTTTATTATTAATTTATTTTTTGGTATATGTTTTTAAAATGTTATCTAATTTATTTTTTAAAAAGTTAAAATTTATTAAAATAATCACCAAAATGATTGAACTTATGGTTTGTTAAGATTTTTATTTATTTTATTTATCTCTAAATTTTAAAAAAATTGATTAATTTATTTGTATTATCTTTTAAAAATTAATTTTGCATGCTATTGTAGAGGTTTTGTGGAAGTTCTTTGTTAATTTTGCACAACACAAAATTATAAAAGGGATGCTATAGTTAATCAATTAAAATATAATTTATGTATAAATATAAAATATGCAAAATACATAAATTATAATTATGTATAAATAATTATATTAATATAGAATATATACATGCACTACATAAATATTTATTAGATCTTGTTGTGATAATCCGATTTAATTTAAATATTTACCGGTCCATCAATCAAGCTAATTTCAATTTTTGGTCTATCAGCTGGATCAATGTATTAAAGATATCATTTCCTTAATTTAATGATGGCTATAGTCCCTGAAAAGAATGTATTATTATTATTTCCTCGGCTTCATGTCTTCAGCCTGGTCCGAAGAGAACGCCTTTGGGATACAGTATTATTATTTCCTTCGGCTTCATGTCTTCAGCCTAGTCTGCAAAGAACATCTCTAGGATACAGTATTATTATTTCCTTTGGCTTCATGTTTTCAGTCTGATCCGAAGAGAATACCTTTGGGATACAGTATTATTATTTCCTTCGGCTTCATGTCTTTAGCCTAGTCCGAAGAGAATGCCTCTGGGATATAGTATTATTATTTCCTTCGGCTTCATGTCTTCAGTCTGGTCCGAAGAGAACGCCTCTGGGATACAGTATTATTATTTCCTTCGGTTTCATGTCTTCAGCTTGGTCCGAAGAGAACGTCTCTGGGATACAGTATTATTATTTCCTTCGACTTCATGTCTTCAGTCTGGTCCGAAGAGAACGCCTCTGGGATACAGTATTATTATTTCCTTCGGCTTCATGTCTTCAGCCTGGTCCGAAGAGTATGCCTCTAAGGTATATTATTCGCCTCTTCAGCACGACAATAAGTAGCTATCTATTTATTTGTTTCACTCCAAGGGGATAAATTTGAAGCATACAATTAACATCCCTTCGGACTGTCCCAAGGAAGGTAATCCAAAGAGGTAGTTAGGCTCACTTTAAATCCTTCCTTAAGAGAGTGTATATGAAGCATATGAACAATCTTTCAACCAGAGATAGTTAAAGTATTATTCTGGTTGTTATAACTACTTATGTGGTCGATAGCTTTGGCTTGGATAACCATAGAATAACTAATTTTCCGACCGCTACTACTTATTGTTATGAGAAAGTTTTGTCAGCTAACTCCCATAACTATAAGTAGTTATACTTACACCTATAAATATTGGTAAGAGGGGATACTCGAGGTAGGCTAACAATAGGCAAGTTAGAGCTAGTTTACGACCAGCTCTTTCAAAGCCACCATCTTCTTTTCCATCTTTCTCTCATCTCACTATGCTCTCAAGTATTCCATTCTACTGCCTAAATTCTTGCTAACTTTGGCATCGGACTGTCCCCCATCGAAAAAATTCCGGTCAGGGGATTTGCTTTGTAAGCTCCTATCGACGGCGAACTAGCAGGTAGGCCACTTCATCCGGTTAGAGAGGATTTAGCATCAACAGATTGGCGTGCCAGGAAGGAAAAGATCTATTTCCTCTGGTCAATGGAGAACTCTGATAAAGCAAAAATGGTGAAGGGAAAAATCTAGAATGCCTCTACAAGCAGGGAGTAGCCTGCTCTTCAAGCGAATAACCCTTTGGTGGATAATGATATGCCACCTCCTATGTTGATGGTGGGGCAGCAGCAGTTCGAGGCCCTTTTAAACAGAGTTGATGCTCTGACAGCTCTGGTTCAAACTCTACAAGAAACTGCCATTTAAAGGCAATGTCCTCCACCCACCTCTCAGCCCAGCCATCAAGATAAAGAAAGGGAAGATCGATGCCAAGAACTCACCTTAAGTTCTTCACAGATCCTGTCATCTCCTATAGCTCACAGCTAGGCCGGCGTTTGGAGGATCACTATGGAAAGAAAAGAACCAGGTGTTCCCTCTCTATTTCTTCTGGAGATTCTACACCTGGAAGAGTTAAGCAGAGATAAATAAACTTCGATTTTGAAGAGAAGTTCAAATTGTTGGAGTCGCAGATAGCCAGGATCACGGATCAGAGGAGAAGTGATAAAGTTCTGACTTTCAATTCTCAACCTCCTTTCTCTGATCAGATTATGGCCGAAGTCATCCCTCGGCACTTTAAGATTCCGTAGTTGGAGGCTTATGATAGAACTATTGACCCCCTTGACCATTTGGAAAGTTACAAGGCTCATATGATGGTACAAGGGGCATTCGACGCATTGTATTGCCTCGCTTTTCCTGCTACCTTAAGAAAAGCTGCTCGAATGTGGTATTCGAGCTTACTGCCAAAAACTATCCATTCTTTTGCTGAACTGGAGTGGCTGTTTATTTCACATTTTAGAACATGTCAAAAGATGCCGTGTAATACTGACAGTTTGTTTCTCCTTCAACGAAATGAAGGAGAAAGTCTTAAGGAGTTTGTGATCTGATTCAATTCAGCCACTCTAGATATCCCAGATCTCAATGAACACGTGGCCATGTCAGCCTTGAAGAAGGGCCTCAGATCATCCAGGTTCACCTTTTCTCTGGATAAGAGATTTCCTACGAGCTATGCCGAACTATTGGTAAGGGCTCAGAAATATGCTGCTGCTGAAAAGCAGGCTGCGAGTCGTAGACTCGCTGAAGGGAGACATCCTTCTAAGAAGAAGAACATCAAGGGACCGAATGTGCCCACATTTTCCAGTAATGCTATAGTTTCCAGACGCGGTCCCAAGTCCAAGCAACAAGGTAATTGGTTCGATTTCTATACACCCCTCAACTTGCCAAGAGAAAAGATTTTATTGAAGATAGAAAAAGAAAATTACTTGCAAAGGCCTCGTCCCGTGAAGACTTCTAAAGCAAGGGATAAGAGCAAATATTATCGATTCCATCAGGACCATGGCCACAATACCAAAGAGTGTTTTCAGCTTTGGGATGCCATTGAAGATTTAATAAAGAGGGGATATTTGGAAAAGTACATTAACCGCTTGGAGCCTCAAGCCAAAGCAACGGCTCTTCAGAGAGTTGCTGATGAAGCCGAATTGCCTCACTAAAGATCGACTGATGGACAAGTTGGCATGCTTCATCGATCAATCAGTTGGAGGAGCGAAGCTAAAGAGGATAACCCTAAGAGATTTAAAGGGAAGAACTCAATTAGCTTCTTAGATGAAGATCTTTAAGGGATTCAACTCCCGCATGATGACCCTGTTGTGGTCTCTGCTGTAATCGCAAAATATGATGTAAAAAGAATTCTTATAGATAATGGGGTTCGTAGGTGATCTACCCTATAAAATGCCAAGGTTTGATCATCCTGTTTCATTTTGTCAAAAACGAAGATGACCCATGTGGTCTGTTTTATCTTAAATCTGAAGACTTCGTATTATTTTGAATTCAAGATCTCAGAATTATTGTCTCGGAAGACTTAGTATTATTTCAAATCCGAAAACTTAGTATTATCTTAAATATGAAGACTTGGTATTATTTATTCAAGATCTTAGAATTATTGTTTCAGAATTATCCTAAGTCCGAAGATTTAGCGTTATTTCAAGTCCGAAGACTTAGTATTATCTTGAGCTTCGGAAGACTCGGTCTTATTTCAAGTCCGAAGACTTTATACTTGGATGAATTCTCATTCTAAAATTGGAGGTAAAAGTGTATACACTTGTCGAAAAGGTTGCTTATTCACAAGTCTTCTATGATTACTGAGATCATAATCTAACATCCTACTTCCGATGAGTTCATACTTGAAAATTATTTCATCAAAATAGAAGTCGACACCTATCCTTAGCACGATCACCACGCCATAATCAGTTATTATGGATGACAAAATCGGAGATATACCATCATTGATTATTTGTTTCTCACTCATAAATGAAAATTTCTGATACTCCCATTTTTTGAAATAAAATTATTTGGAAATTGGGAGTGGGGGCAACTGTTGTGATAATCCGATTAAATTTAAATATTTGCCGGTCCATCAATTGAGCCAATTTCAATTTTTGGTCTATCAGCTGGATCAATGTACTAGAGATATTATCTCCTTAATTTAATGAAGGCTATAGTCCCTGAAAAGAATATATTATCATTATTTCCTTCGGCTTCATGTCTTCAGCTTGGTCCGAAGAGAATGCCTTTGGGATACAGTATTATTATTTCCTTCGGTTTCATGTCTTCGGCCTAGTCTGAAGAGAACGCCTCTGGGATACAGTGTTATTATTTCCTTTGGCTTCATGTCTTCAGCCTAGTACGAAGAGAATGCCTCTGGGATACATATTGTTATTTCCTTCGGCTTCATGTCTTCAGCCTGGTCTGAAGAGAATGCCTCTGGGATACAGTATTATTATTTCCTTTGACTTCATGTCTTCAGCCTGGTTCGAAGAGAACGCCTCTAGGATACAGTATTATTATTTCCTCCGGCTTCATGTCTTCAGCCTGGTCCGAAGAGAACGCCTCTGGGATACAGTATCATTATTTCCTCCGGCTTCATTTCTTCAGCCTGGTCCGAAGAGAACGTTTCTGGGATACAGTATTATTATTTCCTTCGGCTTCATGTCTTCAGCCTGGTCCGAAGAGAACATCTCTGGGATACAGTATTATTATTTTTTTCGGCTTCATGTCTTTAGCCTGGTCCGAAGAGTATGTCTCTAAGGTATATTATTCGCCTCTTCATCACCACAATAAGTGCTATCTATTTATTTGTTTCACTCCAAGGGGATAAATTCAAAGCATACAACTAACATCCCTTCGGACCGTCCCAAGGAAGGTAATCCGAAGAGGTAGTTAGGCTCACTTTGAATCCTTCATTAAGAGAGTGTATTTGAAGCATATGAACAATCTTTCAACCTTGTATAGTTAAATGTTGTTCTGGTTGTTATAACTACTCACGTGGTCGATAGCTTTGGCTTGGATAACCATGAAATAACTAATTTTCCGACCGCCACTACTTATTGTTATGAGTAAGTTTTGTCAGCTAATTCCCATAACCATTAGTTATACTTGTACCTATAAATGCTAGTAAGAGATGACACTTGAGGTAGGCTAGCAACAAGCAAGTTAAAGCTAGTTTACGACTAGCTCTTTCAAAGCCACCATCTTCTTTTCCATCTTTCTCTCATCTCACTCTGCTCTCAAGTTCTCCATTCTGCTGCCTAAATTCTTGCTAACTTTGGCATCGGAGTGTCCCCCACCAGAGAAATTCCGGTCAGGGGATTTGTTTTGCAGGCTTCCATCGACGGTGAACCAGCAAGCAGGCCGTTCCATCCGGTCAGCGAGGATTTAGCATCAACAGATCTCTTTTAGATTTAGATAATATGAAAAATATATGCATTTTTAAATTTTAAAAATATTTAAAAATTAATTTTTTATGATATATATAATAAAATATTTTAGTATGACAAATAATTAAAAAAAATAGAATTTAAGAAACGAAATAAATATTTGGAATCCTGTTCTGAAAAGATTTGGTTTCATTTTCGTGTAAAAAATAATTGGACCTCTCACTCTTCTCCAAGGTACAACCTAGAAGTCAATACTTGAATGCCTGTCGATGATAAGATCTCGAGCAGATATCAATCAGAATCATTTTCAGTCTAAAATTATCAATAAAAAAAAGAGAGTGTGTGAGATTTGGGAGAAGAGGAAGAATTCTTAGGAATTTAGATGGACCGGAAGGCTAGGAGAAAGGGCCTATCCGTTGGTTCAAAATTTTTAAGAAAAAAACCAAAAAAATTCAAAAAGTCTGAATATAGCCGTTTAATTATTTAAAATAATTAATTTTTTTTTTAAAAAAAAAAGAAAATGAAATGATCAGACGTTGATGCTAGCTGTGCGTGCACGTGGAACGGTTGCCCGTGCGCAAAGCGTGCACCTGCACCCACGCGCGGACGTTCTACCCATTGGGAGTTTCAAACGGACAACAAAATTCATTCTCAGTAAAAAGATCCTATCCGCGGATCTACTGGCTCATCAAATGCATTAAATAATTTAGTTTTGGCATATCATCCCAAATTTACTATGCTATATGCACGGGGAAAACTAGAAAATTAAAAAGCCCCACGATCACTTGATCGGACATCCAAATTTTTTAGAAATCTTGCATCCCTTTGAAAACTAAATGCAGTCTTCGGTAAGGTGCCGAAATATGCGAACAAGATCTTACCATACCGAAGCTTGCAACACAACTACAATTATGTGACCAACCATGGCCTTCATTACCTGGCTCACCAACTCTATACATGCACAGGCTTGTACATATATTGATGGGCTTTGTCTGGGCTTGTACATATAATTATGTGACATATCGGTTGACCCAAGGTACGTATTCTAAATGAGCTATAAAGTCTGATGAATAACTCGGCTTCGCTTTTTTTTTTTTTTAGAATCTTTTCAATAGCCATGACATTGCGCAATCTAGACTTGAGTACATATGAAGCCTTTTTCAAATTACTTTGTCTGCCATCAGCTTGGTGGGCTTTCGCCTAATGAATGCCATGTTTGGCCTCAAGTGTATTAGAAAAGCATCAGGGACTTGACGTGCTGGCCGTGCTGCTATAAATTCTCAATAATGGGACACTAACTTCTATAGTTTCAGATGTGGGCAGAAAAATATTTATCGTGCCTAATCCATGCCCATACGAGAGCTTTGGCTTATTGGGCTGGCCTAACCTTAGATTCTAAGAGCATGTGAAAGGAAGGAAAACATCAGTGTCATGAAGCCATGAATCATTGAGCTTTTGTTCAAATGAAGAATCGATGCAATGCCTGACAAGAAGTTAGGAGTTACCAATGGGCAGAGGATGTGAAAGTGGCTTCATGTATGAACACTTCATGTTGCATCCTTAATTAGCCTATGGGTGTTTGGTATATATCCCTTGCTCTCACCTTAGCATGCCCCCTCGATGCTTTTGTAAATAATGCTAGTGTAGCAGGTGAGAAGTTTGCAATAATTGTCACGAGAAGTGCTTGGTGACATCTCTCGCAGACGCTCGTATATGGATGCTAACTAGGTCCTTCATCTAGATGGGCATGCCAATTTAGTTGCATGCATATAATCTCTACATATATACAGATATACATGGGTGAAAGGACTAGCAAGGAACCATTGACATCATTTCTTCTCGTCCTCCAGCCTTGGTAGTAGTTGCGTCTAGGGGTTTATCCATGAACGTACCTAGGTCGGCATGTTGGTGGAGAGCTGGAGATGCCCAGGATCCAATCCAATTCCTGGGTGGAAAAATTCCAGGGCTTCTTCATCATGTTCATGCAGCAATCCAATCCATCATGAAGCTCTAGTCTTTATTGGTGAGCAGTCTACTTGCAACCTTTTTTGACATGAAATACAAGTAGAAACTTGGGTATTAGTTTGGATATGAACTACATGAGGGCATATAGCTACTAGGACTCGGCCCAAAAGTCCAACAGTTCAATTACACACTCAAGTTGGGTAAAGGTAGATCAGCCTTCTCGCAGTAACCCTAAAGCGTTTCCACCTTGACGAGCACAATAACTAACTTTGGGCAACTGTCACAACCACCAAGAGATCTTATGAGAATTCTTGTTGAGACCCTCATTTAAGTATTCTATAATTAATAATCACATATAAAGACACATCTCGATCATACACGCCGTTCTTCAAGTGGTTCGTATCCGAATCCGATCTATACTTATTCCTCCTCGATCTATACGTGTTCTTTCAAGACAAGATCTTCTATTTTGATCTCTAAAACATCGACATGGTATGTTCTCGCACCAATCACAGCATCGATCATAACCTAATGTTAATTACACGAAGAAATCAAGAAGCCCTGATCGAAAACCAATTATACCAGATCGAGGGCCCAAATGTTAATTAAATCTGACACCATTTTTTTTTTTTTTGGGGGGGGGGGGGCGGTGTTAATGGGCTTAATCATGAGAGCACTCGCCTTAATTGGCTCCCCAAAGTCCTATACTTCCTAAACCCCTGCAACCTCTATGAAGCCAAGGTTCAAGTTCATGTCTCTGGTGCAACCTCCAAGAGATCTTACAAGCATGCCAGCTAGCATGCACCTTCAATCAAATATCCTATGATAATCACATGCACCATACTATTCCTCATTTATATATTACACTGTAAGTGATGCTTAAAAGCCCACAACCACATGATCCAATGAGCAGGTTTTTTTTTTTTTTGTTAAAAAAAAAAAAAATCATTTCTGGACAAAATAACACGATATTATTGCACCAGTCTCGGCCACAAGGAATCGTTCCAAAATTCATTAAAACTAGACCTCCGTACACTCCAATTTGCCATTCCCGGACTGTATCCACAGCCACGTACACCATAATGCGATATACCTCCATGTGATTGCACCAGTACCACCGTTTTAATGATCCGAAGCCTGAAACATTCCTCACGTATACCTTGTCCCATGGAACTTAACCTCCCTTTCCATGTGGCCACCTTTGATCTGGAACCGCATGACATGAAGGACCGGCAATAATAGATGTTACAGCAGGGCTCAAAAGTATTCTCGACACTGTTTCACGCTATCTTTAGCAGTGGCAGTTTGCAGTGCCTCCGAGAAAACAGGAGCCAGGCTCGTGCCCCTCGTGCGGAAATGAGCAGTTTCATGATGCCCGAGGCAAAAGGGATCGGTATTGGGGTCTTATAATTTATCTTACCTGCTTAACTTCCAATTACCTTATTTACTCATCATGAGCTCTATTCTCTTCTATATATCCACCAATATTGGCAACTCATTTGTTGCGACGACGCTACTTGACAAAAGGCACAATTAATGTACACACTGGTTACGAATGCACCTTCACCAGTGCAGATGCTTAAGCTAACAAGGCCAGTAGGTTAAAGTGGGCTAGTGTAATCGAACTACTGCAATCAATGGGGTGGAGTGATGGGGACAATTGATCTCTGATTTGAATCTTGTGTTGCGAATTAGGGTCCTACGTAGTAGCAACATGTGAAGGAGAATGTTGATGGGGTACATTGGGCAGCTGATCTGTGGCCTCATAACACTTCTGGAATCGAGGAGAGGCCTCTAAAATAAATTTAAATGTTCTGGGCGAGCGAGGAGCATTTTGTTTGCCTGACAAGATGTATCGACTGGATGAGTTGGATAAAACTAGCTAGTGCGCCTTTGTATGCTCTTAATCAATGTCCTCGAACATGCATGGCACGCTAGCTAGGGGCCGAGGGGCAAACCTATTGTTATCTCAGGTCATCACTGTGGAACACCAGTAAGGACCAGTACCGAGGTTCCACCGTGAGGTGGATGAAAGGGATGAACAGCGATTGAAGTCCTTATCGACCATGCCACTGTCTAAACCTTTTAGAAGGAGGAGCTCGCTGTTCTTTCGTATCTGTGCTACGAAGTTGATGGAGATGGAGATCTTTACCACCCAACGTCATAAGTGTTCGAGCCAAGCAAAACCAGGGGCCCAAGGGCAGGGGGTTTACCCATTATTGGGACCATCTGCAACAAAGAAAAGAAAGACGACAAGCACAGAAGAAACTCATCCGAAGACTTCCAGCTGCTGCACCGTCCTCGATCCAAACAAAGGTTATTCAAAATCTCATCATGCTTTATTAATTAAGCTTGTTTCCCCCAGTCTTAGACACTAATTAATTCCTGCATCTCTTTTTTTGATATGTTAATTTATATATAGCTATTCCGAGTTCATTTATTTTTCATCTTGCCAAATATTTAACAAGGACATCGACATCACGTACCACTGGGTAGAAAGCCGAGCCGCTTGCTGTTCCGAAAAGATGCAGAACCATTGAAGTTAGAAAGGAGAAATGAATAAAAATATGGTAGGACGGGAAGGACGTATGTGAAAAATGCCGAATGAAAGAGAGCCAACCGTCTTTGTGCCAGAGGATAGCGTACGGCAAACAGACCGAGACTGGCGTGGACCCCATCCCCCATCCCCACGGGAAAAATGGCTAGCTCGTGTCTTATTTTAGTTACCAATCCGCTGCCCAGCTAGGTTAAGAAGGTGCACCACCTTCCTCCACTCCCTGCTGCTGCTAAAAGCCCCTCCCAAAATCCTCCTCACCCCTATCCTCCTGCCCGCTACCTTTTCTCTCTCTCTACACGCAAGAAAGAGAAGAAAAGCTATTGGAATCCTCATGCCCGTTTTCTCCTCCCCCTCCTCCCTATCTCGAATCCTGATGCCCATTCCTCGTTGACCCCAATAACGTCTCCTCCGCCGCCCTTTGAACGCGAATTCCCAGAAGATAACGGGTTTAATGATTCCGCTCCCGATAATCTGAAGCCGTTTCGTTTCGGAGTCGAATAATTTAAATGGCCGCCTCAGAAACCGAGACCGGCTGGAACTCAATGTCATGCTCATCGTCGTCCAATTCCTCGCCGTCGCCGTCTCCGAAGAAGAACGGGTTAACGGGAGGCGGCGGGGGGAAGCGGGCGAGGGACGGGACCAAGCACCCGGTGTACCGCGGAGTGCGGATGCGGGCGTGGGGGAAGTGGGTGTCGGAGATCCGGGAGCCCCGCAAGAAGTCGCGCATCTGGCTCGGCACCTTCCCGACGCCGGAGATGGCCGCGCGGGCCCACGACGTGGCGGCGCTCAGCGTGAAGGGCGCCGCCGCCGTCCTCAACTTCCCCGACCTCGCCGCCTCCCTCCCCCGCCCCGCCACCCTCTCCCCGCGCGACGTCCAGGCCGCCGCCGCCCGCGCAGCCGCCATGGACCTTCCCTCCACCGCCACCGCCACCCGGCCTGACGAGTCCTCCGACGAGCTGGGGGAGATCGTGGAGCTGCCGCGACTCGGGGAGGGCTTATTCGACTCGGCCGAGTCGGGTGGCGGCGAGTTCGTGCTCCACGACTCGCCGGACCTGTGGGTGTACTCTCCGCCGTGGATGGATGGCGCCGACGAGTACGGGTTCTTCTCCGACAGCGCGTGGGCGGCGGGGGGCCCACCGGAGGCGGCCTTTCCGACCGGCCTCGGTGCTCTCTTGCGGGACTCCTAAGATCCCAAAAATCTTTCTTCTTCTCTATATCTCCCATTTGCTTAATTTCCATATAACCATGTGTGTTTGTTTACAAGACTGTCAGCCATTGTGACCGAATAAACTGTACAGTGTTGTTTTTAGAAGCAATGTGGAAATGGGGTGCTCTTTATCTTTCTTTGTTGGGGTGAAGACTCCGAGAAAACCACTAGCCTTTGGGTGCTTCTTGTTTCCTCATCAGCAGCAACATTTACCCTCCTGAGGTGTCTACGGAAATTGGCATGGCTTTCTAGGATCATTTCTCTGCAAGGAAGTATTTATTCGTCTATTTAGACAGATCCTTGCCGCTCCATTTGATTTATTTTTCTTTCTTTTTAGCTCCCCCTTTCCTGTGAATAATAGACCACCGTGCTCTCCCTCAGTTTTTTTTTTTTTTTTTTTTTTGGCAATCACCTTATCTTTGCTCTCAATGTTGCCAGTCATATTATATTTCAGTGCTTCGTCCTCTCTCGCACACGCATATGATATGATTGCTGTCCTGGGTTTGTGGATGAAAAGTCTATTTTGCTCCCGCTCTGTAAATTTTTTTTTAAGGATATAATGCTTAATATTTGTTTGCAAATTTTCAGCCGTTTAATTGCTTCCCCATCAAAAAAATAGTTTGGGGATGAAGCGGCAGTCTACTCTAATTCTCGCCGCTTGCTGAATTTTGTGATCTTAAATTCTTCCCATGTTTTGGCGAGGTATATCCCGAGAATAACAGGCCCAGCTATGATGCATGAGATATTAATTCCATGTATGGATGGAGAGAGCAATTGTAGCACAATTCTGGATTCCCAACTACACTTTTACAGCCTTGCCACACAAATTATTCAACAGGTCCTTTGCAGCATCATCCAATATCTAATGTTTTCGAGAAAGACATCTTCTTGACTCATTCCGTAGCCAACTTGGGGCGTCCCTTTACGGTGAAAAGAAGAACAGTTGCTCCTCGCTTTGCCTTTTCCCTGTTGTTTTAAAGGACAGTTTTATGCTGTTGGAATCTTATGTAGAAAATGACATATTCTACTAAAGGTACGATTAATTACTGATCTGTTAACGAAGCACATAAATATACCTAGTTTCTCAGCTATTAATCAATCCTTCTCTAACGCTATTTTTGTTGGTGGGAGCTAATTAAGCATGTGCGTCGCACACCAACGGCTCAATTGACCCAATGGTTACCGTGGGCCATGTGTCCGCACCGATCGTCACTCATTTTGTCTTGCTAGCTAGCACGGGCAAGTTCACAATATTTGTGCTTAGCCTTTGGCCAGAAAAAAAAATTTAAAAATAAATGAAAAAAAAAAAAAAAGTCGAGTAATTCTATCGAAACTATAAAGACATGAATCAACTTAAAGACAATCTAAACAATAATGATTGGTTTCGAACAAAATTTTTACCTCTTAAAATTACTAAACCATCATCTTCTTTCTCTCATAATAACATATTAAACTTTTGAGATAATATTGGATGCCCGAAGAAGATATTATATATAAGTTTCAACCTCAAAAATTGTTGCACCCATCCCATGAATCAAACCAATCCTCCTCTATCCTGACACGCAATTTTTTTTTTTTTTTTTTTTTTTTTTGCAGCAGTGTTGTGCTCTGCGGCAGTACTCAATTGTTTAATGCCACCCACAATATATGCCACGAACTTTTCAGCTATTAATAATAATGTAATTCTAATGGTCCCTTCATACCTATAGATGGTTGCAGGAGCCTGAGTCCTTAAGTTTAACTTTTTATAGTATAGTCAGTACTGTTCCACCTTGGCTGTGTTAATTATATTTTTCATCGCATTGGCAAAGATAATGTCAGCATTGATGCATGAGCGTTGTGGTTGGCCTCATCTGTACGCAGAGTGGGTGTGGCGATAAAATTCTAATATTTTCTCGTACTCCTACGTAAAGTTAGAATTGCGCGTGTGAAACTTTTCCTCAGAACTTTCTGGCTCTCCTATGAAGCATAAAGTAGGAGACAATATCCATGACCGAAATTCATATAAATTCCTTTGAGAGCATTGGATTTGCTCCTGTATGATGTGATGGATTTGCTACTGTATGATGTGATTACATTTAGATATTGATAGGAGTTATATGTGGTAGAATCTATCGAACCCCATAAAACGATCCATCATCCCGAATACAACAATAAAAGTCGACGTAATTTGTAAGGCCATTGGATTCTTCATCACAACCTCATGGCATCTGTAATATTTTTATGGAGTTGCAAGACAATTAATGCATGGTGGACCATTTTACAAAATGACAAGGATGACACACTTGTACAGAATTACCTTCAAACTCTTAGAAAAGCGGGCAATTAATGTGTTTTATAAATATAACATAGCTAAGGAACATGCTCATTAAATCTAGAAATATTTAATGGGATCCAACTACTTTATCTTGTCCTTCCATGAAGAGGAAATTTTTTTTAAAATTAAATATAGAGGGAAATATAATTTTAATCTTTCAGCTCTGTTTGTGTCCGAATCAATCTGCTTCATTTCCATGTCTTAAGGAAATAAATTAACAGAAAATTCTCATTTTTTTTAAAAAAATAGATGAAATCACTACAAAGCAATAATGACAAATTTGTTTTTTTTTTTAGAACTTCATCTATCGTCCATGCATTGCTCGATAATAAGGATATAAAAAATTCTATTCAAATCATCTAAACTATCCAATCCATTTCAAATCAAATCAAATATGATGGTTTGGTGGTTTAACTAATTTGATTCGGTTGAATAAACGAGGAAAACCAACATTTTAATTTGGTTGTCGATTTACTGATTTATGCATGTCACCCACGGAAACGAATCGAATCGGTAAATCAAAATTAAAAAAAATATTAAGAATTTGAAATGTTGATTTAATTTTATCCCAATTCAACTTAGATCAAATTTGATTCGATTACGGATCAAAATAAAGAAACAAAAAATATAAATTAAACCGCCCATTCTATTTAAATTAGAAAACCGTCTAAACAAGTCAAATACTTAGAAAAATTATACGAACAAATTAAATGGATACGAAATCGAACCCAAAAAATTGATTAAATTTAGTCAAATATCCTGTATTAAAAACCTCTCTTAAATCGAAATACTGGTTTGGTTCGAAAAAAATCGCTTAAAGCCGAATCGATCTAACCGTTTCCAGCCCAACTTAATACTGATTCAGGAGATACCCTTTTCGCCTAGAAGATGCATGCGTTAATTCTTTTACGAACTCACGGGAAGATAGCAGTCACCAACCGATTCCTTTCTGAACGAAGCCTCGCTGGGAGATTCGCCATGCTCGATAGGCTCCGTCGAGAGCAAGCACGCTGCGGCAGCTCCTAAAATTTTCAAAGTTGTGATCGACGTAAACTAAATAATTCTTGCGAATGGGCAGTTTAAGAAGAGTTGTTGTGTGGTTTTCTGATGCCTCTGGCCAGACTTTCTGCACCATTCTTCGATCAATGCTAACTGGACGTAGATGCTTGCTTTCCACCTAGCGTGTTGTAGATGGAGATAATTTTCATCCCGAAAATTTCGATCCACATTCAGCAAGCCACGCGCGCAGGTGTGCGTCGCGTGACCCAAGCCCAAGTGATCTGGCGCTGGACGTGCATTTCGTTTTTACGCGCACGAATTTTGATGCGGTGACGTGGCTTCATATGAGGTACTTGTTTGTCTCGATCCAACTACCCAGAAATTTTCTATGAAAATTGGAAGTCTAGAGTTTTGTATTTTTTTAGGTTCTTGGATACCTACGAGCCCTATTTCTTGTACTCTATATACTGTGAGGGTTTATGATTATTGATGAAAAAATAAGTTTTTTCGAGAGATTTGTAAGTGAGATTTCAGAGAGAATATCTGAGAGATTTTTTGAGTACCTCCGGGTGCATTTGAAAGAAATCCTGAAATCTTTTAAGGGATTAAAAGAGTTTCTGTAAAAGAAATCCTGAAATCTTTTAAGGGAATTAAAAGAGTTTCTGAGTGCTTTCAGGGCTTGTACCTGATTCAACTCTTAGTGAAGCCTTGCAGATCCTGTGCCGCCGACATAGCCCAGTTTGGATGAACCACATAAAATTTCCGTCTCTCGCTAGTTTTGATTATTATTTATTGTATTTTTTTATTTTTTTATTTATTTCTTGTTAATTATAGCGTAACTGCGTGCTTGGCCATATTAATAGCAATCCTATTAGAAAAATTTTTTGTGCCATATCTTTTTTATAGCAGTTGCTCGATGATGAAAGGCACTGAAAATGCTCTGAGAAAAAAAGAGAAAATAAATAAATAAGAAAAAAAGCAGCGGTGATCTCTTATGAAAAGCTCGCTCAGATCCGTCCGGGCTCGTAGGATGGAGACCTCTTATTCCCCTCTCTTATTCAAGGTTAGCCTTTGTACCCTTTCTCTTTGCCTAGAAGTAGTTATCCTATAGATTAAACAATTCATATGCGAGATTCTGACAGGGGGTCGATGAAAAAAAAAAAAAAAAAAGAAAAGAAAAAATGACAAAACCCACCCACAAGCCAAAATACCCGATTCTAACCAAAGATCAGCAGAATCCCCGGAAACATTTTAAAATTTCCTAAAACATCAGCAAAGATGTTTCTTTTAGATTCCAAATAACGTTTTGCTTAGGTATGCTACAAATTTACCCCTGATAATTGTGCTCGCGATGGATGAGTGCAATTAATGATTGACACAATCACCTACAGCCCATGCATCTGATCCATCAGCATATATGTCAACGTGTGATCAGAGAACATCGTGAGGAGATTGTCCGATTCTTTTGTTTTGATTCTATTTTCTTGTCTTATAATGGGAACAACCCATGCGAGCTAGCAATGTAGAGTTGTAGGCATATTGCTCCTAAGTGTCATATAATAGCGAAAAAATAAAGTCATTATAAGAAAATGAGGGGATTGCTCTACAGCATATGCCTGTGCTTGCTTATTTAAAGAAGCTTCACTAATGACTATGATAATTCCTTCTTTCTCTCTCTCCCTCTGTCTTTACTTTCTCTCTCTTCCATACATTGGTCAATTCTATCGCTCAAACTCATGGGACTTTGCCACACTTAAATAACATGTGTATATATATATATATATATATATATATATATATATATATATATATATATATATATATATATATATATATATTGAAAAAATGATGCCTGGACACTAATTGTTTTTAGGGATGGCAACGGGTCGGGTCATCCAAAATTCATACACGTCCTGTTAAAAAACTCTCCGTCTCATACCCATCTCGGTAAGGTATAAAAAAAATCACGTTTGAATCGGGTCAGGTCGGGTATACCCGGTCTCATAAAACCTAATTTACTTAAAACCTAAACGGGTCAGGTCAGGTATATCCATCCCATATCCAATTTACTAAAATATTTTATAAACATGTCATGTTTGGATTGGGATGCACTACTATCCGTACCCGATCTGAACCCGAGCTGAGTTTTTTTTTTTTATATAACCCATATTTATTTATAAATTAGGCAAGTCGGATTTTATCCACCCCATTAGGGTCCAGTCGGGTCGGTAAAAATTACCATCCCTAATTGTTTTAGTGATAAATAGAGCAATATATATTTTCTTTGTTATTACCACCATCATTTAGCAAGATTCTTCAATAAAATTTATTTGCTAAATAAATGAATAGCTAGACTCGTGCATGTTGGCTATCAGTTTTTGCGATCTTATATGCTGATGTAGTCAAGCACAATTATGTGCAAGAAAATATGGTGGCTATGTGTGAGGCCCGGTGTTATTGGGCCGATGTTGGGCTGAAGTCGGCAGCCCTTATCGACTTCAGTTCGAATTTAGCCTGGCACCAAACCTTCGAGGCGATCGGCGGAGGTTTCAGAGAAGTCGGTCGACGGCATTAGTGGGATAAGGATCTTCCTCGGGTTTAAAAGGGGTCCTTGTGTGCCTCAGTCCGATCCAAAATTTCTCTTCCTCCAGTGGATGCCGACGACTCCCTCGCGCGCCTCAGCTCTTTTCCGGAATGTGTCTTCCTCCTATGGACGTTGATCTCGCCGGTAAGTGCTCTGTCCCCATCTTCTCTCGAGTAGGTTTAATCTGAGACGACCGGCGGGAGCCCGTTTTCTCTCGAGCATGGGCTCAAACAAGGACGACCGGCTCGGGGGAGGGAGGGATTTACTCCATTTGTTAGGTTTTTGGTGGGTGTCGGACGGTCGCCGATGGTCGCGTCGCCGTCTGCTTCGGTCAGTCGAAGCCTCCTTCTCACTGGCTGTCTCCCATGGCCACCGCCGGTAGCCATGGGGAGACCGACTCGGTCAGGCAGAGAGAGAAGCAACAGGGGAGGGATTTATTTAGGGTTTACTTCGTTTTGGATTTCCGGCAGGTGGCCGGATAGCCAGCAGGGACGCCGCCGATCCCTCCCTTTTCCTTCCAGCGATCCTTCCCAGGCAATCGTTCGTGGGGATCGCCGCTGTTCCTCTACTCTCTCTGGGAGAATGGTTGGCCGGCCTGTTAACAGAGAAGGGTCGACTCTGTTAACAGGGGTTGGGCCGGGCATTGTTGTTCTTTATTGGACCGGGCCTGTTATCTGGGATGGGCCATCCCAGTAAAGGTACAATTTAAAAATAATAAATAAAAAATATATAAATAATAATAATAAATAAATAAAAGGATGGTGGAGGAAGGGAGGAAAATAACTATTAGTTGAGGATGTCCCAGGAAATTTGGTTTCTATTTAATTTCTTTTTAATTTGTGATTCAAGATCATTGTTGATCTTGGAAGACCCGGTCTAGTATTTGAATTGTTCGTTGTTGGTGGATGCTCTTCGGTAAGTTATCTTGACCTCTGATATTGTATGACAACATGTATATATTTATGAAATAGTAAATATATATAATATATATGCATTTGATTGCATTGAGTTGCGTGCATTGTGTTGGTGTGGGTGTATTGTGTTGGTGTGGGTGAATCGTGTTGATATGGGTACATTGTGTCGGTGGGGTACTCTCTAGTTCGACTATGATCATACGAGGACCTAGTCTCCTTTTGGACCTCCAGCAGGGCTATCACCGGCACATGACCATGGAGCGGTATGTGACACAGGAGCTAGTTGCCTTATTTTAGCCATGCATGGTAGGTACATGCAGAGGATGCTTGTTTCTCGTGTGATACTCAGAGCTAGTTTTTCTTTTGGACCTCAAACGGGACCATCGCTGGCACATGACTGTTGAGCGGTATATGACACAGGATATAATCTCTTTCAGGATGAGCCACCGGCCGATCATGGCCATAGTCAAAGGGACTAGAATAGTAGAGTAAATGGTTGGCCATTCATAGTCGTGTTGTGTCTGGGTCGGTTGTATTTAAGTGTATATATTTGCATAATATTGATAGTATTATTTTGAGATGGATACCTTGTTTGTATGAGTTGTATATGTTACTGGTTGTTATTGCCATATTTGTATATGTATATTGGAGGTGATGATAACTTACTGAGCCTGTATAGCTCACCCCTGTTTTTCTATATTTTTGTTGCAGATATCGAAGATCAATTGGGCTTTGAGACCAATCAGTGAGGAGCTAGGGTTTAGGTGTTGATCTCTAAGTTTATACTAAATTTTAGTTGAATTTTATAAAAATTCTTGGAATCAATAATTAATTAGTAAAATTTGTTCTTTACCACTGATTGGATATTGAATTGAAAGTTAGGCCTGGCATGATCTCTAGGATGATACCTAGAGTTGCGCGGCCGGTCATGTAACCAATTCTAGATCTGGATTCGGGGTGTGATACTATGTATGAATCAGTGTAAAACACAAGCACAAATTGCCTCTTATATTCCACCTTTTTGGCTTTCAAAAGGTCATGGTATAAGATTATTATTATCATTATTATTATTATTATTTTGGTGTGTGGGGGGGGGGGGGGGGGGGGGGTTCAACTGGTGCAGGAGTCATCTGGGTAAAGAATTTTTCCCTCCTTTTGATCTCAAACATGTTTCCTGATTTCAAAAGTTGAGTGTTATAATTACCAAAGTATCCATTATAGTCTAATTTAGCTGACAAAACAATAGAATAGAACAATGTTGTCCAAACACCCCCACCCCACAAAAGCCTATGGGATTCTCCTCCATTCGAGGCTTCAATGATTACATGCAAACGATCTAAGCTCAAATAAGTGGGGCAATAGCACGAGAAGAAACTTCCATTATTTCCATATCTCTTCTTCTCCAAATCAAAACACACAAAAATCAAAAGAAAAGAAAAATCTCAAGACACAGCCCATGCACCTTTGTCTCGGGTACAAGAAATCAAATCTCCGGCAGCTTCAAAGGCTAATTTTGAGCAAGAAAGCAGACCCACCACCATCAATCTTCTTGTCCTCCCCAAGAACAATGCTTTCATAATTTTTTCTAGCAATTTTTCAATCTCGAAATTTATTTGACAAAAATATTACTGTCACGTCTCGAATCCAACATTTGAATCGACCACGCAACTGGTTATACAATTCCTAGGGCATCGTCTTAGAGATCGTGTTAAGTCTAAAATATATAAAAATCTTATCATCTTCAAAAATTGAATTTAAGTAACTAAACACCTCCAAATAAATTCATAATAACCAAATGATCAACTTGTTCGGTTATATTGATATAAAAAATAGAACTAACTAATCAATCTAATAAATCTTGTATTCGAATCTCATGCTCGACCCAATCCATGCTACGTATCCCGCGACTCTGAAAAAAAGAGAAAAGGATGAGCTTTATAGTCCACTAAGAATTTTTAAATAATCACACCAATAATAATATGATTTGAAAATAACATAGAAATAATAATAAAACAAGAGATCATAAAAGATCATGCAATCAAAATAATTCAACTGTCATATATGACAAAATCATGTTCCATGTTTATATTTTAATTTAATCATCAATCTTTTGGAAAATTTTGAATTAATGATGATCATGCTTTAGTCAATGACTGGCAATCCTAGTGTCACACTTCAGCTTGCGACTGACAATCTCATTATCATATTTTAGTCTATGACTGGCAATCTCATTATCATACTTTAATCTATGATTGGTAATCTTAGTGTCACGTTTCAGCCCATAACTAGTAATCTCAATAACCAAGGTCCTTCCTGTGGCGCGGCTAGTCCAAACACCACTTCTTCTTGATTATCACTTTATCAAATTTCAAATATGTTATCAAATTATTTTTTTTTTCTAGATTTACAACTGGCATCATAATCCAAATCACCCAAAAAGAATTATATTTAATAGAAACATATCATACAAAAAATATAAACATTAATACCGGTAATCATGAATGTCCATCATTAGAAATCAAAATATATAATGCATAAACAATAATGCATGCCAATGCTCATATCCAAGGATCAAAATCATGTTATGTAAAAAATATTTATAAATTAATGATCATGTCCCTAAATCCTTACCTTTACTGAAAGTAGATTTAATATGCCCGATATCAGTATGCATTCGGATCCTCGATGTAGGTGCTACGAAACTCACTCAACTCCCTTCTACCCAGAAAATTATCTTCCTATATAATAATCCTATTTTTAATAAGCAATTCCATGGTATGATAGTTATAGATCTAAAACCTTCTACTCGGGTTTCATCAGCAATCCATCTACTGATTTCTAATCCCAACTTCATAACTTCCCTAATCCCTAGAAGAGAAATCTTTAGAGAGAGAAAATTATAGAAAGAAAGTAGAGAGAGAAATTAAAGAAAAAAAGTGGAGAGAGAAGGGAGAGAAGAGAGAATTTATTTTTTTCTTTTCTTTTCTTTTTTTCTTTTTTTCCTTTTATTCCTTTTTTTTTTTTTTCCTTTTCCTTTTCCTTTTTCTTCCTTTTCTCTTTTTCTTCTTTTTCTTTTCTTTTCTTTTTCCCTCTTCTTCTTTCGCTCGGCCCAAATAGTGACATGTGCTTCCCGTTCATTCCCCCAAGACCTGGGGTTAGTGCTTGAAGGAGGATGGCTGGGGCTACAGCCCATAGCGGCGCGGCATCTGGTGCCCCATTTGGCGATCAACGATGATGCGTGGCACCGAAATCCAAAAAACATGGATGGAAAAAAATAAGGATTCGGTCTTCTGCAGGTAATTAATCCGATGATTGTTAGTCAAAATTAAAGCTTCCAAGGATCGAGGAAGATGGAAAAGTAACTCATTAAGGATTCTCGGCCTCGTACCTAGTCTTCTGATAGTGCTCGATTGTGGTGGTGGTAGAAACTGTCAAGCAAAAGGATAAAATTATTTTGTCTAAATTCTTCAAAATCCAGAACCGGATTTGAAAGAACAGCCCAAGGATCTTAAATAGGATGAAAGGGAGGACTAATTAGACTCCCTCTCAGCCTTCATTTTAAGACTCTGATTGAGAGTTTATTTAGAGAAGAAAATTTTCGTTGAGAGTCTTCTCTCTATTTTTTTTTTCTTAAATGGATCGGGTATTACAATTACATGCACTACAACGGAACGGGGTACCGCCGACCCATTTCTCTCGATGCTTCTGGGCGGTGTCGGGAGACTCTGCAATCCACCAATACTTTAGAAAAGCGTCGGGAGATTTCTTGACGATGCTTAAAAGTATCGAGAAAGGTCGAAAAAAAATGTTGCTAAAAATCTATTTCACTATAACGATGCTGGTTATAGCCGTACACACTGTACGGACCCAGTATGAGTCCAAAATGAGAGTGTTTTTTAGTCTGGATTATGATTGTACATGTACATTATGTCACGGTAGACCCGTCCGTATTCCATGAGGCAACATTTTTAAGTCTAGTCAGGAATCTGTCCTTCATAGGCAATTATGGATGGTTCTTGCAGGTGGGACCAAAATTAACCACCTACCCCATGTTGCGGTGGGTTTATCATCAAAGGATACCACACATACATCAGAAAACAAGGGAGTCTATTTCCACATTAGGGGAAAGATGCAAGTCAACAATGATTGTGTCGATGATTTTTATGCGATTGTTGATATATGTCCAACGAATTGGTTATCATGCAATATTATATATATATATACATATATATGCTTTATTTAGAGAACCATTTTTCATTACACGCCATCAACTAATGATGAATTTCTCCTACCAATAAACAAAAAAAAGATGACAATGATTTAGTATCTTGCATGCACCCATGGTCGCAACTCACAAGCAAACCTGCTTAAACCTTTCAACTTATCTCAAAGTTATAGTGAAGTGGTAAATGATCCAGTATTTAATCAAAATCTAATATTAAACTTGTTATTTTGCATAATATTTAGATTTCCGGGCAAATGTGAGTAAAACTCCATAATTTGCTTAAGAAAACTTTGCACTTTGAATATGTGCATAATTATTTTATTTATCATAACATACTTATTTGTACAAATTTTAAGTTCCATGAAAAAATTCATAAAAAACTTTCAATTTCAAAATTGTATTTTGAATGTTACATTGATAAATCTTCTCGAAGGTATGAATGACCGGGTTATGAACTACTAAAGAAATCATATTCTACGAAGAAATCTTTATTATCATACCACGAGTTGTTCATGGTTTTATCATACACATAATTGATCTTAATTTATTTCTTATTAGAAAAGAAAGAGAAATCCATCAAGCAAACATAACAAAATATTTTGTTAATAAGTTAAATAAAAAAAAATCACAATATGATCGTATATCGGTTACCTAGCATGTTATGCAAGTGCACATCATTTCATTATATAATATTGCTAAAGACATCCATGTGCTCATATGGAAACTTATAAAAATGAAACATAATTTTTTTTCCGGTGCAATCTTGATTATTTCGAGCATGGCTATCAGGGAAGAGATTAATGGCATGGAGTACACGGCGTACATCGGCCAACTAATTTGTGACAAATATTTTCATTAAAAAAAATTGAAAAAACCTTAAATTTAATCCGAACTCATTTAAATAATATTTTATTCGTCATCATTATTATTATTATTTTTTTTTTGCAAGATCGCGGAGCTAAATGTATCCAAGCAACCGTGCTTCCGTGTGATCTAAAAGCTCGAACAACTCCCTGCATTGACCGGGTCAAACCGAAGCCTTTTTTTTTTTTTAAGTCACGGGTTGCACGGCTAGGTTACTGGAGTACGCCTCTGCTATCATTTCAAGGCACGAATAATGCTTCGGTTTTCATCATAAAAAAAGGCACGAATAATGCTGGCTTTCATCATATGTACAGTTTCGGGTTATGATGCATGCATCGCGTCCTATTCGTGTTCCGTGCGCTTTCCGTGATCCCTTTGGTCTCCCAGCCGTGCCAGCTTTCCATCCTGGACGCCGCACGATTGGTGACGGCTCGTATCGAGTCCGAGGGAGTAACCGGAAATCTCACCTCACATTTAGAAGGTGAAATCTGCTACCGACCAATCAATCCAAAGGAACGGCAACGAGTCGGACAGCACCTCGTACACACCACCTCGAGATATGACAGAACGGATAAAGTTTCGACATAGAACGTGACACATAGTTAGGCAAAAAAAAATAAAAAAAAAAAAAATCCGACAGGGTAAAATTTTTTTATTAAAAATTTTTTTGAGAGAATAATTTTTTATTAGATAATATCCGATTCAAGATACTTAAATTTTTACGATCTTTTTCTATCTCAAGATAAGTATATCAACATGACATTACTGAGATACCGGCTAGTAGCACAGAAATAAAAAGAAAAACCTTGATCACTCATTCACATCAACTATTGTAGATTTTAAAAAAAAAAATGGATTTAATCGAGCCGTCCACGAGATGCTGGCTAGTAGAATGGGAATAAAGAGAAAGACCTTGATCTCCCATTCATACAAATTATCGTGGATTTCAACAAAAATAAAAATTTATGGATTTAATCGAGTTACCCACGAGATGCCGGCTAGTAGAACGGAAACAAAGAGGAAGATCTTGGTCTCTCATTCATCCAACTATCGCGGATCTTAAACAAATTTCTAGATTTAATCATGTCATCCACGACATCATGTCTCAAATCCATGACTGATTGATAATAAGACAATGTCTTTATCAACCAATCGGGCTATCATCTTAATAGTATATAACAAAAATTTTTTCAGATCGGATGACCAAAGCAGGTTTTACCGCCGCATCTATTTCAAATCCATCGTGGATAGGATAAAATCCATTTTATGAGGATCGGATTGGATTGTATACATGATGGGGCGATAAAAATTACGGGCCCAACCAATGCATTATAGAATGTACTGGTTGATAGATTTTTAATGGGTATGGCTTTCCGAGAACGTGCAAAAAATAATTTCATTATTTATTGTTGGGAGTTTGATAGATCTATTCAGACGAGTCAGATGTATCCAACCATCGTCGCCAGCAGACAAGGAGGTTCTCTAGATCCAGATTTGTCATTCCAGTTTCGCTTTGTGAGGACAATTTGTGTGGCATGCGATGTGATGTTACTAAAGTGACTTTATCGTAATCTTGTTACAACTTTTGCAGGTAGTTCCCGTTTTGAGCACAATTACAAATTGTGTATATAGAATTCTAAACAAGGATTTATGAACTTACATTAGCGGTGGCTGCACCATGATCCCAGCACTTTACATAAAAGATCCTTATTTGCATATATATATATATATATATATATTATATAGAAGATTTGACAGATCGATGATGGGACCTAACATTTATTATTATTATTTTTATAGGATCTCCTTTATAATATTTTTATAAAAAATATTTAAACCAATAAATAAATGTTGTCGCGATCTTATCATTTTGTTTCGTAACCATTTACGGTTATTTTGTTATCGGATTACAACCATCTTTAATTATTATATTATTTGATTACTACAAATATAATCATATTTGGTTATTATAACTTCTATAAATAGGATAAGAGAGGACATTCTAAGGGATCCAAGCTAGACCACTCTACTCACTTCATTTTTTATCTATACCTTTTTCATCTATGTTATTCTTGAATTATCCATTCTGTTGATGCCTAGACCATCCATCGACTTGAACATCGGAGTGTCCCCTACTGAAAATCCGGTCCAGGTGTCCAATCCGCGTTCGGGAACAGGATCAGAAATGCGAGCGGGATGATTTAGCGATAACAAATATATAAAAAATAATAATAATATTTTTTTTTCAATGGTTCAATGATGACTATCTGATCAAGGATATATGATGACAGGATATTTGATCCGGAAGTCGAGGATGAAGCTGCCACCATTGTTGAGGGAACCAAAGAGCTTGGAGGTCAAGGAGGGGCGACGATCAAGAGAAAGGGATAGATAGGGTGGGGGCAGGAGCTAAAAGGTTGGTGATGGCATCAACAGTGACAGTGATGAAGATCATCTAAGGAGTTATAGAAGTTGAGGACGAAGTTGTTATCGTGAGATTGATTTAGGCTCGCCAACCTAGCAACAGCACCTGTAGCAATAGCGGCCGCCACGGGGCGGTCTCCATTCACTCCTTGACGTAGTACAGGAGGTTGGCCTCGGTAGGGATGATGGCCGTGAATGATTCAGCGGTGGTATCAACAATGGTCGTGGACGATTCGATGATGAAACCGGGGACTAGGATGAGGGTTGTGGAGAATCTGGCGATGGCATCAGGGATGGGGGTCTTGTGGCTAGGATGTGGACAGGGAAAGAGGAGCGAGACATTAGCAATTGAGAGAGAGAGAGATAAGAATTTGAATTAAGTAAAAAAGTTTTTTTCTTTGATAATAATAGGTTCTAAAAATTTAAAATTTCTAATAAATTTTTTAATTTTTTTACTTGCCACCTATTTTCATATGAAATCATCCTTGCAATTCAAATTATTTACTGCACCAATGATGCACTTGATCAATTAAAGGTAGTTATCAATGGATAAATCATTATCATTCACCTTAAACCAAATGGTCAAAAAAAACCAGTGAAAAGACCAAGAAGGATTTTGGAACATCGTAGCAAATTTTTTTTTTTGGTATGTTGTTGTATGTCGATGTTAGGTATGGATTCTAACCTAAGTATTGTTTTCCTTTTAATTCTCAAAATTTATTTTTTTTCCTAGAAACTGCAACTATAAGAAAATCAATGCAAGATGGTGGGACTGATAAAACCTTCATTATAACTTAGTTTGGTCAATGACAAACTCCAAAATAAAATTAAAAAAAATAAAAAAATTATTGTTGTTGTTGTCGTTGTTTGTTTAAAAAAGTACATGCCCCCCCCCTCCAAAAAAAAAAAAAAGCATGATTTAAAAATAGCATAGGAAAATAATATTTGATATTTGTATGGTAATTTCTCTTGAATGATTCAAATTTAACAATAATAAGTGGCAATTACTTTGTAATACCCGGCCATGGGAGGAACGAAGACTCCATGGAGGAAAGGGAGAGTTTAGGGTTTCCCCAAGTTCTATAAGAAGACCTTACTCTCTTAAACCACCGCACCCTCAAATTTCATCCATCGTCGGCAAGGAAGAGTCCTGAATTTCTTTGATTCAATGATGAACTTTCGAGATTTTTCGATGAACGGCCATGGGGATCTTATTGGAACCAAGGTAAGCTCGACCTCCCTCTTCTTTTCTTTTTTTGGGATGCATAGCCATGTCACTCACGACCTTTGATTCGGATGGAAAACAGGGAAGATGGTCCCCTGTTCTACCGAACGGAAGAAGAAGAGAGAAGAAGAAGAAAAGAAAAGAAAAAAAAGAGAAGAAGAAAAGAAAAGAAAAGAAAAAGAAGAGAAGAAGAAAAAGAAAAAAAATTCTTCCTTTCCTCTCCCTTCTCTCTCTAGTTTCCCTTTCTAATTCTCTCTCCATTTTCTCTCTCTAAGATTTTCTCTCTCTAATTTTTTTTTTCTAAGAATTGAGGAAGCTGTACCACTGGCGAGTAGTGCAGTTGGTTGTGAGACTTTTCTCACAGCCAACTGGCAGGGATTCGAGTCTTGGTTTAGACATATTTCGACGAGAAAGTCCGGGATAAAATAAAAAAATAGAAAAATAGACCAAAAATAAAATCAAAAAAAGAAAAAAATTAATAAAATAACCCTGGAGCCCCTGTTGGTTGGTGGTAGTGAAAAAGTTAGGGATATATATAATAAATCCCGTTCACTCGGCTGACACCAATGCGCCGTGCGCCGTGCATCGAACATTTCCTGGCTGGGGTTGGGGGACCGTCTGGGGGTGACCACGCCCGGGGTCTAACTCCTCCCCCTTTTTGATTTAACAAAAAAAAAAAAAATTGGGGAAGCTGTGAAGTGAGGGTTAGGGATCAGTAGCTGGATTGCTAATGAACCTATAATTATCATACCATTAAATTATTATTAAAAATAAAATTATTATATAAAAGAATAATTTTCTAGGTAGGAGGGCATGGAGCAAGCCTCATAGCACCTAGGTTGAGGACCCAGGTGCAGACTAATATTGGGTGTGTTCAATCTGTCCCTAGTAAAGTTAAAAATTTCCGGACATCGATCATATATTTATATAAATTTTTTTTATGCATTCATGATTTTGCTCAATATGATCTGAAAATTGCATGTTATATACTTATTTATTAAATATATGTGATATTTGATAGCCATCTATTATATACTCATATGTTGAATATATGTGATTTTATATGAATTATATTGACCATGGTTGGATAAATTATGGTATTTATGTAGATTCATTTGGATAAAAGAGTGTGTTTTGGTATAAAATTTGTTAAAAGTATGAAGTAATTTTAAGATTGCATGATTCGTAGTGGTGTACTGGACTAGCTATGTATTGATGTCCTGCTACAGGCCGAAAATGTAATATCGTTGATATCCCGTCACAGGCCGAAAATGTGAAACTATTGATATCCCGCCACAAACCAGAAACATGGTATGGTAGTCCAAAGCCGAGCATCCTAAGATGATTAGATATGATTTATGATGATCGTGAGGGTTATATGATATGTATTTTGCATCGCATGGCATATGTAGTTATGTATGACCATAGTAATTTATAATATTACATATTACTTCTTAATTATTTTTATTATGATGGTGTGGGTGTGCTGAAATTTTTACTGGACTATAAAGTTCATATCCTATTATATTTTTTAAAGACACATGATTCTTAGTATGGATGGATTGGATGTTGTAGTTGGTTCATTAGTTTATGAAATTTTTAATATCGCCAAATATTTAAATATCTATAATGGAGCAAGTTGATGATAGACTTATTTAGTGGATATTCGATTATTGATTATTTTCGAATAAATTATGTTTTTGTTAGAATATTTCGTATACTATAGATCTTATATGATCTCTAGAGTAGTGCCCAAGAATTTATATGATCATATTATATGACTGACCTGGATATTGGATTCGGGGCATGACAAAGGTCCTTCTCGTAGATCCATTCAAAACATGTGGAGGTACTTAAATAGTGGAAGACCCGCATTAGATTAGATAGCACGATGGCTCATTCACCATTAAATTCAGTGGACAACCTATCCATGGATCCATTGCACCTCAAACCAACCGCGTAATTTATGAAGGGTTAGTTATGCTGATGGGACCAATGTTTTCATTTGCCTCAAATTAACTTTGTAACGTTTGTTCTCAAGTACACAAGAGATCCGGTACATGGGACCAACCTGTATCCCAAAACATGGCTTCATGAATCAGGGTAAGTTATAATGATGGGGTCAACGTACGAGCTCGTAAAGATGCATCTTAAATCAAAACTAATTGCATTAATTCAATAATATGATGAAAATAATATATATAGTAGCGGAGCTACGTAGAGGTGCGGGGGGGGGGGGGGGGGGGGGGGCGGCGGCGGCGGAGCCTAATTTTTTAATTTTTTTTTATAAATTAAAAATTTATATAAAATTTTAAATATATATATATATTTATATATTTAATTTTTTAAAAAAATTTGAAATATTAAATATAATTTAACCATTCTTAAATTAATATATATATTTTAAATATTTTTTTGATTTTTTTTTTAAAAAAAAAATTGATATGATCCGTCTCTGCCTCTGACTAAGCCATCAAAGCCGTACTCGATACATTATCCTGAGCCGAAACCATGGCCGTGCTATCGAGACTACGAATATTACCGGAACATCGAGGACCAGCTGGTGTACACCAGCGATGAAGTGCACGACGAGATGGATGAGGGGCTGGAGGCATTCTGTGGGCTCTCGCCACCGAAAAGGATCGGGCTGTTACCGGGATCGGAAGAAAGCGGCGATGAGGGGTTCCCCGGATGGCGGATGGCCACCGGAAGCTCAACATCTCAGACCGGAGGCAGGATGTGTGAAGAGGGGAGGGAGGCTCTGCTGCCGTTAGCTGACATCATGAGTTGGAGGAGTACGTTGTTGCATAGAATTAATACTTCGTAATTCTTGAAAGAATTATTTGTCTGTAAAGGGTTGGGGCTTCGGAGGGCTTTCATTTTGTATTGGGCTTACACGTGGAGCATCAAATTTACACCGGAAAATGTTCAGAATATACGGTTTCAAGGATGTTGACTCGGTAGCCCTATCTCGTTATTCCCCTGACTCAGTAATTCAGTTATTTTACCTGGTTTCCAGTTTTGTGTCCGGTTCAAGATTTGGCTCAAGTTATGCTTTTATATTTTTTTGGCTAAATAAATCTGGTTGCTAACGTGTTATATGTATAAGCTGCATATTTATATACATATATCTCTTGGTGTTTTTGTTCAGATCAATTAATTATTGGAGAACTGCCAATTGTATCATCAAAATGGCGAGTCTTACATTTAAGGGGACGCCTACCGGATCTCGAACATGGGGACCCCACTCCCCAAAATGATTGCAGCCTTTATAGATGCATTTATATATATATATATATACGTGCATGCCCTGTATTACGTATGGACAATACTGGCGATTGATTTGGAAATAATAAATAATTTAATGATTTGTATATAAGCATCTATCTCAAGTTGGGCCAATGCTGCGGTGAGGATGTGATTTTTTATCATTGGATTGTAGTATCGGGGATTGTGGTCAGAATGCAATCAATAATGAATAGCCGCATGTTACCCTTTCAAGTTTTAAATAACATATCGCGTCGTACCCATACCATGGACCTCGCTCAAATCATTATTGGTCATTATAATAACTATGATGATCATTATTTGCTTTAAAAGTAATATTTTTATATTAGAAAATAATTGTTATACTACCTATTACCATGATACCGTAATAAAAGAGAACACTGCAAGAATAATTAACTTTTCGTTCACCTTTTTATTGAATAAATATAATTTTTGACCCTACAATAACTTTTGAAGAAAAACTCAGTAAAAGGTTATTTTAAAAAAATAATTTAAATAAAAAAAATATTCTGATAAATTAACAAATAATTATTTTATTATAATAACTGTTATCCTTTTATCTTATATATATATATATATATATATAACCTTACAGAGAGGTGCCAAAATCATTGTAAATAAGTTGCTTGTTGCACATCTGGTAAGTAGACTAATATTATTGATTAACATGTTTATGTTGGAGGAAAAATAAAAATCATCAAAAGAGCCAAAAGATACGGTTTCATGTCCTCACTATGATTTTCAAAAAGAAACCATCTCATAGATATTAAGAAGTTTTTTATTTTACTTTTTTTGAGGGATACAAGGAAATTGTTCTACAAGTCTTGTTGCTAATGTTATTCCATAATTTTCTTGGGTCTTTCTAAATATATGTTACCACCAAAGAGTACTATATTACCACAAACCTTCAGCCAAGCTACAGAGCAAAGCTTGCCATCATTTATATTTTAGAATAAAAGCTGACTGATGGTTAGCTAAGATTGGTTCCTCGTTTAGAAAAGAGTTGCATGGGAAAAAAGGAAAAAAAATCTATAAGATATGTGATATATATATTTTTTAACAACTACCAAAAGCCCTTTTGAAGATCTTACATCATCGGTGCTAGTTTCATGGTTATGTAAGATGGTGATGTTGAACCACATCCTCATAAACATATGATACATGGCTCCATGGTCCGAATGAAATTCTAACAATTTTACTTCTATGGTTGTACCTAAATTATACAGAGATGGTAACATGACTTTAACCGATCATAGCATTGTTGTGATAATTTATTCAAAAAATAAATTATTTCATTTAATTTTTTAATATTCTTTTGTAGAAAAATAAGAATATTGTTCTTGTATTGTTGCCATGCTGGCATGCCGCATATATATCCCTTCTGCGATGCCATTTCCAGATTAAGTACATAAACTTATAAATAAACTAACTTTCAATATCAAATTAAGTAATATCACAGAAATAATTTTTCAAGTTTTTGATCACTGTTGGTAGAAATCTTGAACAACAACTGCTTTTTTTTTTTTTAAATGTACTGAGAGCATGGACGTACAGTACTTTTGTGGACTGTGGTAAATCTAAGTATTTTTTGTTCAATGGTGAAAAAATATTTTTTATTCCATATTTGAAATGCTAGAAGAATGGAGTACTGGGTGCTCTCTATCATGATAATTTTTTTTTGGAAAAAATAGCTGATAATTGTTGACTATGCATACTTGTGGTGATCTGTTAGTGATTTATTAGCTTCAAAAAGCGAATGGAAGTATGATATCTTTATTTATTATAAAAAGTGTCACATAATCTTTTTTATAGTTTAACTAGATAGAACTGATATTAGGTTCAAATATTTTGTCATAAGCCATCAAAGATTTGAACCAAGGATGTCCAATTGCCAAGTAGAGGAGGTGCAAGGGGAGCCCCAGTTTACAAAATTGGTTAGTGTGAACTTGCAATATTGCTGGGGCCATAGTGACAGTTAAGTGCTGACGTCGCATGGTTGGGCAGCCATTGATAGCCAGTAACGGATAATATCTAGATGTATAATTAGGTTTATATTATACTTTATAAAATATTCCTTTGCAAAAACAAGGGTACCATTCCTTCGCAACGGTGACCGTTAGATCATCCACTGGTAGATCTCAAATTGTTCCAAATTGAGACGTCCAGGTCTGCACAACTGTCAAAGCAAGCAATTGATGATCCAACGGTCTATGGATGCCAAGGCATATCCTTATCTAGTGCGAAGGATACAATCATGAGCGGGTTATTAATTTTTTTTTAAAAATATTATTTTAATAGGGACGGTGACTTTTTTCTTTTCTTTTTTGTAATATAGAAAAGGAAGGGGATAAATTTCGGTGTAGGTTTCCATCTCGCTGGATAATGTTCGATACAAGATGGTTAGATTTTTGCATTATTTTCTCGTCTAAGAATGAGTATGTCAACCTACCATCATTAAGGTACTTATAGAATGGGGACAAAAAGAGATCCTGATCTTTCATTCATACCAACTGTCACGGATTTCAGAAAAATTTCTGGATTTAATCGAGTCATTCATACGACCATGTCTTGAATCCACACGACCGGTTGATAGTGAGACAAGATCTCTACCAATTAAACTACCGTCTTAGTAATAATATATTTTTTTTAAATATATATATATATTTTTTAGAAAAAAAAAGTAATGGCAGCAACAACAACAACCATCCTCTGGCCATCAACCAAAGCTCTCCTCTCCCCTGCACCCTACTGTAATCCATCCCCAGAAGTCAGCTCCCTGCAGCCGCTGCCTTGGTGCCACCTCCTCATGGACTCTAGCGGTTGGACGGTGACAAATGCTTCTCTCAAGGAAACAGAAAGAAGGGGTTGGGGGTATACACAGTTTGTTAATTGCCCTACGTTTGGGTTTATCAGAATCAAAAACCATAGATAAGCTATTTCCTGAGACAATAAACACCTAGCAGATTTTAGCTTGTGCAAAACTTTTTTAAAGAGCAATTTACTAAATGCCACGAGAAATGCTTTCCATTAAAAGAAGGCTTTAGTAACTAGAAAACTATTAATTGCTCATGGAGTCGATCAGAATTAGCATGGTGCATTCTCATTGTTCCCTTTGATTGAAGAAATTTTTACTTAAGACTTATCTATCATATATGATGTACACAAAGTCATATTAATATTCTGAACTGAAAAATTCTGTAACCAACTCAACATACCTAACAATCTAATGCATCGTTGTTGAAGTGGTTGCAAAATTTTTCTTTTCATTATGGTGATATAAGATTTTTTTATTAGCTTTTGTCTATGGTACACATGATAAACTAAGCCTATACAAGTTTTTTTTTTTTTTGATTGGGTCGCTTGAAGTATGTGATTGAGCATGCAATTTAATGAAGCAAAATAATTGACACAACGCATCCAACTAACTTTTTTTGGAGTGACTTGCCAAGTTACTGGAGCACTATATTTTTTTGCGGCCTCCAACTAGTTTTTAGAAATAAATATAATCGTTCATAATTCAAGAAAAATCCAAAAACCAAAAACTCGGATAACCAAAAAAATAAAATATGATTTTAAAAATATTTATAAAATTATTAACTAGCGAATAGGTATAGAAAAGGTAAAAATAATAAATAATAATAAAAAAACATCGCCGCTAGCAATGATGTATTAGTCAATAATAATTCATCAATAAAGTATAAAATTCATATATAAATCAAGAATAGCTGCATAGTTTTAGATCAATTTATTTTTAAAAAATAATTAGAAAAATTATTAGATTAAAAAAATCAAGTACGATCCAGATTTTTTACATGATTTGGATAATATTGTAGCTATGTTATATATATATATATAACTAAATAAATAATATTTTATAAAGTGGCAAGGGTGGTAGAGGAGGATGTTGGATCATGAACTATGCAATGATGTTGTTGGCACGCACCTAGGAAGTGTGGTGCACTGATGGCTCAGTGGTAACCCCTCATCGTCCATCTTATTCAATAAATATTGTAGTACATATGGGGCTTAGGATCTTAACTGCCTCATTTATTCTTTTTTTTGGAATAGCAATTGTTTCTTGTGACAGCTTGATCAGGAAATCTATTTTGAATTGATGGATAATTCTTATTCCGTTGCAAATTGTTTATAGAAAATGATCTAGCTTGGTAAGAGTTAGTACAATAGAAAGGACAAGGAAGAAGGTTGGTGAGAATGATTTGCGTACCTACAGGTGCCTCAAAGATGAGTTGCTTTCGCGTTTCTAAATCATGAATCATTGGAGAACGGTGGAATAGCTTGTCGTCGGACGAGGACTACTCCTCCTATTTTGCAGTACGTGTATTCCGGATCCCACCAGGCTGTTCCGTGTTCTAGAACTGCTGACCTGGACCTCACCTGTTCGACACCAAATCGGACTGGATCCCGACTCGGGTTTCCAGCCGAGACGCGTCCCATCCGCAATGCAATGCTCCCGGATAGCTGTCGTAATCTAGAAAGCGACTGTCGGCATCTTCAGCACCATACACGTGTCATTCTAATTGTCTATTTCAGTTGGAGGAGAAGGTTTATGGGCCCCGGTTTCCACTTTCTCTAACCTTTCAAGCTCTGCGGCAGTTAGAGATTTTTTTAAAAAAAATATTTTATTTTAAATATTTATCTACCAAACTATCTCCATCTAATCTATATTTACCAACCTACCCCAATTTTGGATACATCCAGGAACGAATGAAATTTTTTTTATTTTTTATTTTCAAAAGTATAATTGATCGAACCATATTTGATTGAACAATGATAGAGCCATAGTTGGTATATAACCGGTGGCATTAAAAGTGAACCCAGGCATGCTATGAGAAGAATCACGAGTACGGTCCATTGACTAGGCACCATTACTTGGATCGACTAGATAGTATCGATCTCATTTTCTAATACATCTCACTCCGCACCTTTCATGCTGGCTTTCTATTCGATTCGATTAACTAGTCAAGTAGCATAATCTAGAATGACAGGTAGCTGGCATGCCCGTATGGTCATAGGTCTATTCTGATACAGTTGGCCTTTATGCAAGTAGTGGCATGCAAAATCCCAACAGTTTTGATGCCGCAATTCAAGGATCTCGATGGTGGGAATATTAGAGAACAAAATCCCGCCCCCTCAATCAAATTCGTTATACCTATCAGAAGTGGACACCTACTCTAAGAGCATTCTGTTATACCATATAGCCACATAAATAGGTAAGAGGGATTTTCGGCCCAAATACATACTCAGACGTTCCCATATGCTCTTGCTCTTACATTTACAAACTACCGCATGCCTCTAGCTCCGGCTATTGTAGCCTCTCATTTTTTGATCATTGACTTAAGTGTTAGAGTGCCCCGCCGGTAACCCTGGCCCAGGAACCTTCTCGTTGGTCATCGAAGCAAAACCACTCAAGAAGTTCACCAGTCCTTGCTGGAGAAGATCGAAGTGTTCCTACTCCATCACTGCAGTTCGATGATAGGTGAACGGATAGCAACAGATTGGTACACCAGGAAGGGAAGGTCAAGCAGAAGCCCAGTGAACATCCCCTCGCTGAAACTGGAAGCTATGGTGGTTACATGCGCACAAGATACCACCACCAGTCGCATTGGGAACCCATTGCCTCGTAAAGACTACCACTGCCAAGAGGTGGAGCCTTTTCCTCCCCCACCTCCATCGTCGTCGAACTAGTAGGACCAGCTAGCTATCCTTCGCAATAGGTCCAAATGCTAGCGGTAGTGGTTCAAGGGCTGCAGCAACAATAACGTTCCATGGTAACACAGCACCAAGCGAGGACTCTTGTTGCCCTCGTTATCATTGCTCACACCATTCATCGATGAGCCGCCATGCATCCCATGAGAGATCTCATTATCACCAGACTATTCGTCGCTCGCACTCCCTCGCCCTCAGCATATCAGCCTTGCACATCAAGAGCGACAATCAGGGAGGGAGCTAAAGTGTGAGTGTCCTCATTCTTCTTCTATTTTGACCCCTAAGTCTTTTGAAGAGAGGTCTATTGATGAAGCCATCTGGAGCCTAGATGAATATGACCGCAAACTGGATGACCTTAACCACTGGTTTGACAACTTCCAGGGCAGAAGTAGGGAGCGGCCGAGTTTCAGCAACCATCCCCCGCTTACCCACAAAGTTTTGTGGGAATCGAATCCTACTAGGTTCTGCATGCCCTAACTAGATCCATATGACGGCACCACCGATCCACTAGACCATCTTAAGAGTTACATGGTTCTCATACAAATTTATCGATGCCCTACCCTACTCTACATCGCCTTTCTAGCCATGCTGCACAAAGTGACATGAGCTTAGTACTTCCTGCTCGAACCAAGGACTATAGACTTCTTTAGACAGTTGGAAGAAAAATTTGTTGCCTAATTTGATGCTTGCTAGAAGATGCCATACGACACTGATAGCCTCTTCTCCATTTGGCAGCAGGATAGAGAGTCTCTTTGGGATTTTGTGGTCTATTTCAAGTCGACCACGATGAACGTGTACAACTTGGATGAATTTGTAGCCATGTTAGTCATGAAAAGAGGGCTCTGCTTTTCTCTCTTCACCTACTCCCTTGACAAGAAGTCCTCAAGGTCCTACTCTAAGTTGTTGCTCCGTACATTAAAATACATTCGCGTGAACTATGGGGACTCCACCTGAAGGAAGATGGATGGGAGACCCAGGAAAAAGCAAGCTCGGAGAGAATCAAGAGGAGCCCGAGCAGAGAAGCCCAATCCATCACACCGGCCTAATTCCAAGCCAAGATGCTTTGTCGACAAGGATGGAAAGTACAATCTCCTTCTCACCCCTAGAGTAAAATGCCTGATAGAAATTGAAGGTGAAAAGTATCTCAGAAGGCCTCATCTACTAAGGTCAACAGTCCCTTACGACAAGTCCAAGTACTATTAATATTATCGAGATTATAGCCATGACATCGAGGATTGCCACCATCTCAAGAAAGAGATCGAGAATCTAATCTAGCATGGCTACCTCAGAAAATATGTCTGTGGAGTAGATCAGCCTGCCGCCCTAACTCCCAACCAGCAACTACCTCAAGTTGAGATAGACAATGCACCAACTGAAAGGCTGGTTGGCATGATGTCCTAGGGGGTAGAGTACACTTCGAAGAGGCCAAGGGGGAAAGGGGACAATGATTATGTAATTCTTTTTTTCTAGCAGGGAGCTTGTTAGGATTCATAACCCTAGGATGATGATGTCATCGTAGCTATGATGATAGCAAGCCATCCTTCAAAAAGAATCTTGGTTGATAGTGAAAGCTCAGCTGATATTCTTTTTTATGATGCCTTTGCTCGGATGGATTTGCCTTCAAGTTGTCTCAAACTCGTTTCGGTACCTCTAGTCGATTTCATAGGCAATATGGCTAGAGTTGAAGGAGAGATAACTCTCCCTGTCACCATGAGAACGTCCCCTCATCAGAGTACTATTCTCATGACCTTCATAGTCGTCCATCTGCACTCGGCATTCAACACCATCCTCGATCGACCTGGGCTAAACCTGCTGGATGATGTCATGTCAACGAAACACCTTTTCATCTATTTCCTGACTAGAGGCAAAATCGATAAGATGCATGGTGACCAACAACTTGCCAAGCAATATTTTTAGATAGTGCTGAAACAATGAGAAACGAGCAAAATACCGATTACAAAACACCTTGATCACAAGAAGCCGGAGAAGAGAGGTGGGCCTGCTAAACAACTACCTTCCTTCCCCCTAGGGAGTGACTTGTTGAAGTCAGTTCAAGTCAAGGCCCTTCTGTTTGAAAAGGAAAGGAACAGACTACTTGACTTTCTAGGGCCAACTTGAACATTTTTGCTTGGTCGACATCCGACATGCCAGGAATCCTTCTGAAGGTGATAACTCATAAATTGAACGTCGATATTAAATACAAGCATATTTAACAGAAAAAGAAAAGCTTCGCATCTAAGAGGCAAAGAACCATTGATGAGGAAGTTGATAAGCTCCTAGCCATTGGACTCATCAGGGAGGCCCACTATCCTAACTGGCTTGCCAATGTTGTAATGGTTAAGAAGGCCAGTAAAAAGTAAAGGATTTGCATTGACTATATTGATCATAACAAGGCAAGCCCAAAAGACAACTTCTCATTACCTAAGATAGACCAACCAATTGATGTGACGCTCGAAAATAAGCTACTTAGCTTCATGGACACTGATGTGGCGGGATCGCTGACGTGGGGGAGCTGACAGGTGCCATGTCAAAAGAGGCTGCCGCATCGGGCACCAAGTCAATTTTCCAGCTCGGGCTGCTTCGCTGAGCTGAGCTCATTCAGGACGACGAGCCGGGCTCCATCCTTCACCAGGTCAGTTCTGCGAGCTTGGGACATCTAGGCCGGAGCCGCACTCCGCCCTCCAGAGTGAGACCCTTGGAGATCGAGCACCGTGGTCGGAGTCGAGCCCAGCCCTCCTCTACCACGTGGAGCCTTTCCGAGGCCGAGCCCTCTGGACCGGGCCCGCACTCCGCCCTCCAGAGCGAGACCCTCGGAGATCGAGATCCGTGGTCAGAGTCGAGCCCAGCCCTCCTCCACCACGTGAAGCCTTTCTGAGGCCACGCCCTCTGCACCGGGCCTGCACCTTGCCCTCCACCACTGAGGCGATCCTGCAAGCTCGGGGCATCTAGGTCGGATCGAGCCCTGCCTCCCCTGCTCGGCCTCTAGCCCGGATGAAGGCGGGAGGATGGCACCACAATCCCAAGGACTACGGGGTGGCGCCTGCCATACTGCAATAACTACCTGTCCGTTCGTACTACCAGGAGGATGGGCTAGTTAGAGGGCACGAATCCCAGGGGCGGCGGCCCCCGGATTGAGACTCTGCCAAGCTTCCTGGAATGGGACGACCGGAGAGGATGTCAGAGCGAATGAAAGCTTCCCCTACCGCATGTCAGGGAAGACATCCTGTCCACGTCACGGAATCCCGCCGCACACGCCTGCCAACCCAGCGAGGATCCCGAGACAAGCGTTCAACAGCTATTTTTTGACTACAAAGAATGATCGGCACCCTCGGAAGGGAGAAGGTAATACAATACCAACACCAACACAAGCGCAAGCTCAACCAAGAGGGCAAAGTGCCACTACCACCACTACTAAAAGAAAAAACCAGGGAAACAAGGAGAGGCGACAGAACAAAGAACCCCTCTGTCTCCGCCATTGTTCTCTCCCTGCTACGTTTTCGTCTTCATTCTCACACTATTCACTCCTCCTAGCACGGAGTCCATCAAGAGGGGCCCAATCAAGAGGATCTGTTTTACTGGATCGTCACTAACTTGATCATCAGAGTGCCCCCGTCAAAAACCCTGGCCCAGGTCACTAATCCCTATTTTGCAGGTCCAGGACTACCGGATGGCGAGACAGTGAAGGAGGTGCGCTCCGACGCCGACAGCAACTACGTGCTACGGCGATCTTGGAGGCAACAGATTGGCGTGCCAGGTAGGGGCGAGCGGGCAATATTGTGAACAATCTTTGATCCAAGCCCCCCCATCCATTTGCAGACAAGTTCCACGGAAGCATGGTGACGACACGGGCGCGAGAGGCCTTCGCAGTCGTGCAGGGGACTCCCCTTCCCGGGAGAACCCGTACAACCAAGAGGTGGGGCCATCCGCTCTGGTTCAACCACCTCCGGTGGAATCTCAGCTGGCCGCGCTCACCCAGCAAATGCAGATCCTCGCTATGGCAGTGCGCCAGCTCTAGTGCCAGCACCGGTCCTTGGCTACCCACTAGCAGCCAGGGACTCCAGCGACCCAGGTCGTAGCTCCCCACGATAGCTTGCGTTCCTTCCAAGGAAGGCCTTCGCAGCCACGGGCCGTCACTTTCAACCGGGGTAGCCATCAAACTTCGATGAAAAGACAACGAGCCGGCTCTGCCAACAGGGAGAGTCGCTCACCAAACCTCGGGCGGGCAGTGTCAAAGCCCCACCGAGGTAGGAGAAGCAAGAGCCCCAGCCACGGGTGCTACGCACCCATGTCACCTTCTCCGTCTCCTTCGGTGGAGGGGTCTACTGATGAAGCCATCAGGCGCGCGGCGGAGAAGTGCCTGGAGGAACATGAGCGCAAGCTGGTGGAGTTTTCCCGTCGATTTGCCAACATGCAGGGCTTCACTATTGAGCCAGCGGGCTACGACGCCCATCCTCCATTCTTCCAAGAGATCCAAGCGGAGCCGATCCCGCATCGATTCTGGATGCCGCAGGTAGATCTTTACGATGGGACCACCGACCCCTTGGACCACCTGGAAAGCTACTGGACCCTCATGAGGGTCCACGGGGCCACTGACACTCTCCTCTACGTCGCCTTCCCTTCCAATCTCTGGAAAGCAACTCGGGTGTGGTTCACCCGTCTGGAGCCGGAGAGCATCAACTTCTTCACCCAGCTAGGGCAGAAGTTTGTGGCCCACTTTGACACCTGTAGGAAGTTGCCACGAGAGGCAGACAGCCTCTTCTCCATCCGGTAGCAGGACCACGAGCTCCTGCGGGACTACGTGGCCCGCTTCAACGCTGCCGCACTAGAGATTTACAATCTCGATGAACCAGTTGCCATGCTGGCATTGAAGCGAGGGCTTAGGACCTCCCGCCTGACCTACTCGCTGGATAAAAAGCCCCCCAAGACTTATTCCGAGCTCCTCCAAGCCCAAAAGTATATCCGTGCCGAGGAGGCGGATTGTACGAGATGGGAGCTCGATGGGAAGCCACTGAAGAAGCCGGCCTCCACTGAGACACCCGAGATGCGGAAGCTAGCACCCCAGGCTCCGAACCCCCGGAGGGACCGGCCAAGACCGAGAGGGGTTCCCATTCCTGAGGAGAGTTACACCCCCCTCCTCATCCCGAGGACAAAAATTCTCATGGAGATCAAAGGCGAGGACTACCTGAGACGTCCGCCTCCGATGAAGTCCTCCACTGGCCATGATAAGGCAAAGTACTGTCGCTTTCACCGCGACCACGACTACGACACCGAGGAATGCCGCAATCTCAAATGGAAAATCAAAGAACTCATTAAGAGGGGCTACCTCAAAAGGTTCGTGGGGGGCAGACCTCAGGTGGAGTCCCATGCGCTCGTCGCTCTCCTGCCAGCTCCAACCATCGATAACCGTCATACTGAGAAGCCGGTGGGCATGATCTCTTGGGGAGCTACGCGCGTGCCTAAGAAGGCCCGGGGGGCAGGGGACCTTGAGAATGTACTCCCCTTTATGAGGGAAGGGAAAGACAGGGGGCAAAATGTAAATAATGATACCGTGGTCGTCGAGATGACGATCGTGAAGCACCCTGTAAAACGCATCATGGTTGATAGTAGAAGCTCCACAGCCATGCTTTTTCATGATGCCTTCTCCAGGATGAATCTTTTCCTCGATCAGCTTAGGCCTGTGCATGCACCCCTTGTTGGTTTCACAGGTGATTCCATAAGGGTAGAGGGAGAAATCACTCTCTCAGTCATTGCCGGGACCCCACCTCGGCAAAGCACTGTTATGATGACTTTCATGGTTGTAAGGCTCCCTTCCGCCTACAACGTGATCTTGGGCCGGCCCGGGCTCAACTTGCTCGACACCATTGTCTCCACCAAGAGGCTGCTTGTACAGTTTCCTACTCCCCACGGTGTCAGGGAAATGAGGGGAGCGCCCCAATCGGTGCAGCATTGCTTCCAAGCCCTCCCTGGAGCCAAGGTCCCCGAGGATGATCCCAAGGCAGATGACCTCGACCAAAGGACCCAAGACCCCACGGGAGGCCTGGTCGAGTGCCTACTCTCCTACCCGCTCGAAGATGATCTCACGAAGATAGTGCAGATCGGAGCCTAGCTACCCGATGAGGAGAGGGCCCAACTGCTGGAGTTCTTGCGAGTAAACGCGGATGTGTTCGCCTGGACGGTGGCGGACTTGCCAATTCGGCAGAAGAAGAAAAGTTTCACCCCGGAGAGACAAGCAGCTATCAAGGAGAAAGTTGACAAGCTCCTGGCTGCCGGCTTTGTTCGAGAGGTCCATTATCCGAGCTGGTTGGAGAATGTAGTGATGGTAAGGAAGAACAATGGCAAGTGGAGGATCTGTGTAGACTACACCGACTTTAACAAAGCTTGCCCGAAGGACAGCTTCCCTCTATCGAAGATCGACCAGCTGGTGGACGCCACCTCTAGCCACAGGCTGCTCTCCTTCATGGATGTGTTCTCCAGGTACAACCAGATCTGCATGCATCCAGAAGACGAGAAGCACACTGCTTTCATCACCAACCAAGGGACATACTGCTACAGGATGATGTCTTTTAGTCTAAATAATGCAGGAGCCACCTACCAGCATATGGTCAGTAAGGTCTTCAAGGACCAAATTGGCCACAACATGCAAGTGTACGTGGATGACATGCTTGTCATGAGCAAGCCGAGCTCGAGCCATATCACTGACCTCGTCGAATCTTTTCACAACCTACGGCAACATCAGATGAAGCAGAATCCGATGAAGTGCGCTTTCGGAGTAGCGGCAGGAAAGTTCCTCGGCTTCATGGTCACCCAGAGAGGCATCGAAGCAAACCCGGAAAAGGTTCAGACCAACATTGACATGGAGCACCCGACCTCCAAGGAGCAGGTCCAACGCCTGACAGGGCGTGTCAACGCCCTCAACAGATTCATTTTGAGGTCGACCGACTGTTGCCTTCCATTTTTCAAGGCGCTGCGCAAGATGCATGACTTCATCTGGATAGAGGAGTGCAGAGCGGCCTTTGAGGAGCTGAAGAAATTCCTCACCTCACCCCCATTGCTCTCCACGCCGAAGGAGGGGGAGGAGCTCCTGCTCTATCTGGCAGGTACACCAGGAGCCGTCAGCTCGGTTCTCATCCGTGCAGATGAGGACAAATCTCAAAAGTTGGTATACTACACCAGCAAAATCCTCTGCGATGCAGAGATCAGGTATACTCGCTCCGAGAAACTCATTTGTGCACTAATAATGTCTGCTAAGCGTCTCAGGCCCTACTTCCAAGCACACCCAATAATGGTCATGACGGACCAGCCGCTGAGGACCATACTCAGTCGACCCAAGACTTCTGGGAGATTTGCTAGGTGGTCCCTGCTGCTCAGCGAGTTTGATATAGTGTACCGACCGAGGTCTTCACAGAAGGCCCAGGTCCTAGCTGACTTGTGGTCGAGTGCACCGGGTTCGCTGAGGAGCCAGAGCAGACAATAATGGAGCCCGAACCAGGAGAGGAACCTTGGATCCTCCATGTGGACGGAGCATCCAATTTCGGTGGGAGTGGAGCAAGCCTCATCCTCGCCAATGGCGATGGGGTGGTGGCGGAATGCGCCCTCCGCTTCAAGTTCGCCGTGACCAACAACCAAGCGAAGTACAAGGCACTCCTCGCAGGCCTAAGAGTCTCCCACGAGTTGGGTGTGCAGGACCTAAAGGTCTTCACCGACTCCCAGCTAGTTGTCGGACAAGTCTCCGGAGAGTGTGAAGTAAGGGACGCCTAGATGATGAAGTACCTAGAGCAGGTCCGCGTGAACACGACAGGCCTCCAGTATTTCAGCATCTTCCACATTCCCCGAGGGGAGAATGCACATGCAGATGCGCTGTCTAGGCTCGCGACCTTACCGGACTTGTCACTAGGATGCGCCTACATCGAGTACCTCGAAAGTCCTAGCTATGAGAGCTTGGCGGAGGTGCACCAAGTCACCCCTGAGCCGAGCTGGATGAACAAGTACATCCGGTACATCACTGACGCCTCCCTACTCGAGGACCGCATGGAAGCTGCCCTCGTCAAGAAGAAGGCCACCCGGTTCGTTCTGAAGGAGGGCCGGCTTTACCGCCAATCCTACTTCTATCCGCTCCTAAAGTGCCTCAGGCCTGCCGAGGCAACCTTTATGCTCCAAGAGATACACGAAGGCCCTTGCGGGAACCATGTGGGAGGGAGAACACTGGCTTACAAAGCTCTTTGCCAGGGATATTTCTGGAAGGCCATGAGGGAGGACGCAGCCGACTTCGTCAAAAGGTGCGATAAGTGCCAACGCCATGCGAATATACAGCACCAGTCGGCGATGCCGATCTCCCAACTCTCAGCCCCTTGGCCTTTTGCCCAGTGGGGAATGGACATCTTAGGATCGTTTCCCCGTGCACCAGGACAGCGAAGATTCCTGCTGGTGGCGATTGACTACTTCATCAAATGGGTGGAAGCGGAGCAACTGGCACGGATCGCGGAAGCTAATGTCCGCCAATTCTTTTGGAAGTCAATCATTTGCCACTTCGGACTCCCCCGTTATATCATCACTGACAATGGACGACAGTTCGACAACCGTGAGTTCGAAGGGTTCTACGCCGAGCATGGCATCCAACATCGATTCACCTCGATGGCTCACTCTCAAATAAATGGAGAAGCCGAAGTGACCAACCGGACCATCCTCCAAGGACTCAGGACCAGGCTAGACCAAGCTAAAGGCAGGTGGGTAGAAGAACTCCTGAGCATCCTGTGGGCCTACCATATAACGCCTAGGACGGCGATCGATGAGATGCCCTTCAGCCTTGTTTTCGGTGCCGAGGAGGTCATCCCGGTCGAGCTCGGTGTGCCCACGCTACGAGTGCAGTAGTATGATGAGGCGCAGAACTCGGCACACCTCATGCTCAACCTAGATCTCCTGGAAGAAGCAAGGGATAAAGCCTGACTGTGAATGGCGGCCTACCGGCAACGAGTAGCCCGGTACTACAACGCCCGGGTCAGGCCAAAAGCGTTTAAACCTGGAGACTTGGTGCTACGACGGGTAAAGGCATCTCAGCCCAGGGAGTGCAGCAAGCTTTCACCAAATTGGGAAGGCCCCTATAAAGTAGCTGAAGCCCTCACACAAGGAGCCTATTACCTCGAAGATCTCGGCGGCGTCAGGTTCCCTCGAACATGGAATGCCTGCAATTTATGAAAATACTATCAATGATGTAAGATTCCCCAACAATAATAATGATAACGATTTTTTCTTGTGCAAGTGTTTCCCTGTCTTGCAGGAGAACCTCATTAACATCTTTGAGCCCAGCTCCAAGATGCCAACCAAAGATCGGAGCTCAGACCTCCGATCAAGGGATCTTGGAGCCAAGCTCTCTCAATCTCAAGCATCTTCGAGCCTAGCTTCGAGATGCTAAGGGATCTTTGAGCCACGCCACTCGCAATCATTAACGTCTTCGAGCCTAGCTCCGAGATGCTAACCCAAGATCAGAGCTCAGACCTCTGGCCAAGGGATCTTCTAGCCAAGCTGCTCTCAATCTCAAATATCTTCGAGCCCAGCTTCGAGATGCTAAGGGATCTTGGAGCCAAGCAACTCCTATCAACGTCTCAAGCCTAGCTCCAAGGCGCCAAAGACCTGAGCCAAGCTCTCAGGCAACCCTTGGACCGGGGCCCAGCCCTCCGGCCAAGAAGGCCTCGAGCCTAGCTCCAAGGAAACCAAATCTTGTGACCCTCTTCTCTGATCTCCCCATTCATCAAAAAAAAAAGAGAGAGAGAAAAGAGAGAGAGGGGAAGCAAAGAAAGATAATAAGAGGGAAATGCAGCGACAATACCTTCATTTCATTGCCTAAGATCGGAGCTCAGATCTCCGGCAAAGGGACCTTCGAGCCATGCTACTCTCAGTCATCAACCATCTTCGAGCTCAGCTCCGAGATGCCAACCCAAGATCGGAGCTCAGATCTCCGGTCAAGGGACCTTCGAGCCACGCCGCTCTCAATCATCAACCATCTTCGAGCCCATCTCTGAGACGCCAATCCAAGACCTGAGAATAGCCCTAAGGCACCTTGGACCGGGACCCAGCTCTCCGACCAAGGAACCACCAAGCCCAGTTGCTCACAATTGCCAGAACTTTGCACCCGACTTGCTGACACCAAAGCCTGGTAATTAAGTCCCAGGCGAGGTGAGACCCTCTTCTTTGATCTCCCCACTCAGCTAAATAAAAAAAAGGAGCAAGAAAGATGAAAAAGAGAAACCCCAAAGAAAAGAGGGAGGGGGGTGAAAGAAAGAGGAAAAAGAGGGAAGAACCAGGCAAAAGACGAGTTGTGAGAAAACTCAAATCTTATTGATCAAGAGCTAGTTACAAACATTTTACGGGCCCCCGACATGACGGGCGACCCGACTCAAATACAAAAAAAAAAAGGGAGAAAGGACTACCCGCCGCCTGACCCCTCAATTGGGCCGCAGGGCTGAGAGGTTCCGTCCGCAGGGACCACCGGCTGTGTGGCTCCGGTCTCAGGTGGTACAGCTCTGCCCTTGGCTGGCGTAGAAGGCTCGGCAGCAACGGCTTTCTCAGCACCCGCCTCCTGGTCCGAAGTTTTGGGATAATTGAGGTAGCTACGTCCTTCATCTGAGACGAACCTTTCCACCAGGCGGCGCAGGTACATGAAGCCCTTATAGAAGGAGTCTGATGCCATTTGCTGGATCTCGGTGAGGAACTCCTCCGAGGCCTTGTACCTTGCGACCGCCTCTTCAGCCACGGCAGCCTCACATCTGGCATCCTCAGCCAACTTGGCTGCCTCCTCAGTCACCTTCTAGGCCGTGGCTGACTTGTCCTTCTCCGCCGCCAGCCGGGCTTGGAGGGACTGGGCTATCCCCTTCTGCCGGGATGCCTCGGCATTAAATACTCCCAACCTCCACTCGGCGTCGACGAGCTCCTCTATCCTCTTCCTTGACTGCCCCTGCTCCCGGTCAAGGCTCTCCTAGAGCTCCCTTGCTCGCCCCTCGGAGCAGGCAAGCTGCTTCTCGAGATCCTTGACCCACCGGTCAAGCACCTCGTTGGGGTCAGACCTCTTCTTCAGGTCGGCCTTCAATGATGCGATCTCGGTCACCTGCTGCCGTTCTGCCTGCTCCCATCTTCGACAGTAGCCCCTGACGAAGAGGGCCTCGGCACCGACCTGCACCATATAGAAGGTTAGCAAAAAAAAAAAAAAAAGAGAGAGAGAGAAAGGAAAAAGAAAAAGCCAGAGTTGCTCATCGTATAGAGTTGAAGGAAGATGCTATCAACCACATCTCCAAGCCGTAGCCTGGCCATCTCCTGCCGATCGCATGGTTGGATGGAGAAATCCATCATGTGCGTGGCCAGGGCACGGTTGTCAAGCAAGGAGCTCTTCGGCCCCAGCTTGAACGGGAGACGACGCCTCGCCTCGTCCCTCCTGCTCTCTTGGGGAGCGGGTGCCCCCATCCCCCAGCGACGGGACCTCCAGGGGCCGGTCAGGGATCCGACACCAACACAGTTGAAGCCCCCATTGCGGGAGGAACTCCATTACGAGCCTCTTCCCCCTCGACCTAAATCTTCACCGGGCTCGAGGAGCGGGAGGACGCAGCACCAGCCTGGGCGACCGCCTCGGGCTCCGGAGCAGTGACCTCAGCCCGTGGCCTCGTTCGCTCCTCGACCCTCTAGGCCACCCGCTGACTCGGCCTTGGTGCCGTGGATGGCACGGAAGCCTCCTTAGCCCTCCTCCTCGAGGAGACCGGTGCGACGGGGGCGGTCGCCGATGTGCCCTCGATCCGGACCCACCTCGAAGGAGGCTCATTGGCCATTTTGGTGGGCAGCCTCTTCTTGGTGATCGACAGCAGGTCGTTCTCCGAGAAGATCATCCCTGCACACATATCAACCGTGGGTTAGAAACCATAAAAGTCAGCCCAAAATGAAGAGAAGAGGAAACACATATGTGTGGAAGAAAAACCAAGGCCGGACTCACCCAACCCTCTTGCCGGGTCAACCCTGGCATCAAAGAGGTTCTGCTCCAATAGCAGAACCTCAATAGAAGGGATCTGGGCGGTGCAGAGCTGCTCGTAGTCATCTCGATCAGCTGTATCAACCATGGAGATTCGGTTGGGGGACTGGTCTGGATCACTCCAAACCCAATCAACCCCCTCGACGACGGCGAAGAAGAATTTGCTCTTCCATCCCTTGATGGAAGAGGGGAGCTCGAATCTAATGCCCTTTGGGCGGGAAGACAAGGACCACCACCCATCCTTAGTCGGGTGGCGTTTCAGGGCAAAGAACGCCCTGAACAAAGAAAACCGGGTGACAAACCCATGGACATGACAGAGTACGATGAAATAAAAGATAGTCCTAATGGCATTAGGGACTAGCTGAGCGGGGACCAAGCGGTAGTTGCTCAGCACAAACATGAAGAAGGGGTGGAAAGGAAAATGAAGCCCACCCGAGAAGGTCTCTTCATAGAAGGCAATTTGGCTCTGGCCACTTGAAGTGACCCTATTCCTGGGTCAGGGGACCAGAAGCCGGACAGAGTGAGGGATGCCGTAGACATCCCGAATGGTCCCCAGCTCCACAGCAGAAATCGTCGAAGCGACCCCACTGGGACTCGTTGATCGAACAGACTCAGAAACCAGTTCGGGTGGGGAAGGAGGGCGAGGAGGACGAGAAGAAGCGACCCCCGGTTCCCTAATGGACACAGGGCGAGGTGGAACGACCGGCCTCCTACTGAACTTGAACCGCACCCCCTCTGACTCCTCATCGGAGGAGGAAGACACTGCCCCCTGTACGGAAGGACTGGAACGAGAAATCCTAAGAGAAGGACCCAAGGAGGAGAAGGACTGGACTCGATTTGCAGAAGACCCTAAGCTTGGAAGAGGAACCCTACCACAAGGGAAAAGAAGGAAGTGGATCGTGAAGAAGAAGGAGTCCAGGCACTACAGCGGGCGCGAAGGATTTGAAAGAATAGAGGTCTTGGATAAAAAAACTTCTTTTCACTTCAAAAAGACCAGTCAAATTCGTACCGTTATGACCCCTCCGCCGACGGATCCACGCCACGTGCTGTCCATCGATAAGAAGGGCATCCCAGCCGCTCTGGATTCTGCACCAACATTAACTGCTCCTCGAACATGGCCACATGGCGCCCCCGCATTGGCCGGCAGGACCATCTCACGGAGCACCGACAATCATGACCATCATTGCGCCAAATCTCCATCTTTCCATATCAGCATCACAAGTACTTTCTTCGGCCCGAGCGCCACGCTCTAATGAGCCTCGGATCTGGGAGGCAAATGATGTGGTGGGGACGTGGGGGAGCTGACAGGCGCCATGTCAAAAGAGGCCACCGCGTCGGGCGCCAAGTCAATTTTTCAGCTCGGGCTGCTTCGCCGAGCTGAGCTCATTCAGGACGACGAGCCGGGCTCGGTCCTCCACCAGGTCAGTTCCGCAAGCTCAGGACGCCTAGGCCTGAGCCACACTCCGCCCTCCAGAGCGAGACCCTCGGAGATCAAGCCCCGTGGTCGGAGTTGAGCCCAGACGTCCTCCACCACATGGAGCCTTTTTGAGACCGAGCCCTCTAGACCGGGCCCGCACTCTGCCCTCTAAAGTGAGACCCTCGGAGATCGAGCCCCGTGGTCGGAGTCAAGCCTAGCCCTCCTCCGCTACGTGGAGCCTTTCCGAGATCAAGCCCTCTGGACCGGGCCCGCACCTTGCCCTCCACCACCAAGGCGATCCTGCAAGCTCGGGGGGTCTAGGTCGGATCGAGCCCTGCCCTGCCTCCCCTGCTCGGCCTCTAGCCCGGATGAAGGTGGGAGGACGGCACCACAATCCCAAGGACTACGGGACGGCACCCGCCATACCGCAATAACTGCCTATCTGCCCGTACTACCAGGAAGATGGGCCAGTCAGAGGGCATGAATCCCGGGGGCGGCGGCCCCCGGATCGAGGCTCTGCCAAGCTTCCTGGAATGGAACGATCGGAGAGGATGTCAGAGCGATTGGAAGCTTCCCCTACCTCATGTCAAGGAAGACGTCCCGTCCATGGCACGGAATCCCGCCGCACGCGCCTGCCAACCCAGCAAGGATCCCGAGGCAAGCGTTCAACGGCCATTTTTTGACTACAAAGAACGATTGACATCCCTGGACGGGGGAAGGTAACACAATACCAACACCAACACAAATGCAAGCTCAACCAAGAGGGCAAAGCACCACCACCACCACTACTAAAAGAAAAAACCAGGAAAACAAGGAGAGGCGGCATAACAGAGAACCCCTCCGTCCCCGCCGTTGTTCTCGCCCTGCTATGTTTTCGTCTTCATTCTTACACTATTCACTCCTTCTAGCGTAGAGTCCATCAAGAGGGGCCCGATCAGGAGGATCTGTTCTCCTGGATCGTTACTGACTTGACCGTCGGAGTACCCCCGCCGGAAACCCCGGCCCGGGTCACTAACCCCTATTTTGCAGGTCTAGGACTATCGGACGGCGAGACAGTGAAGGAGGTGCGCTCCGACGCCGACAGTAGCTACGGGCCACGACGATCTTGGCAGCAACAGACACATTCTCAAGCTATAATCAGATCCGGATATCTTTCAAAGATGAAGAAAATACCACCTTCGTGATCAATAAGGACATCTATTGCTATAAGGTCATGCCTTTCGGTTTGAAAAATGTAGTGGCTACCTACCAATGATCAGTCAACAAGGTATTCAAAGACCAACTCGGGAGGAACATGAAAGTCTACGTTGATGACATATTGGTCAAGAGTGTTGGGGAGGCTGACTACGTTGTTGAGCTAAAGAAAAAATCATTTCACAAGAGGTGTAAAGACAGTTTTGAAAGAAATTTGGGTTGTAAAATACCCTAAAAGTTTAGGAGATCTACAAACAATTTGAAAGCGAGGATTTTACAAGCTAGAAAATGTTTTTGGTTGTTAAAATATATTTGAACTTTTGTAAAAATACAGTTTGTAATGTCAATATATCAAAATACATGGGATTTGGGCTTAAAACATTTAAGGTTTTAGCAAAATGGTAAAAATGTCGCAAAAACATCATGAAAAACTATGATAAATCAATAGAAATAAGTTTAAAACATTAGATTATTGGTGAATACCCAAATTTTTTTCGGCCAAAACCAATCAAACAGTGGTTTTTCCCAAATTCGGATGGAATGAGCGTGAAGAACGGCCAAAAACCGTGGGAAATCCAAGAAAAATGCCACTAAATCATCATTTCTTCAAATGGAGTTCAAGAAAACCAATAAAATCCATGAAAATCTGATTGAAATCCTAAAAAAAATCGAAAAAACCCAAATCTAGGTCAAACGGTTTGACGGAAACAAAAAAGAAAAATGAAAATACGTGGAATAAAAATAAAATGAAATTAGAAAAGGGAATACCTGAGATGTGATGGGCTAAACGGGAAGAGGGAGTATTCGGAGTGTAGGGGACTACTGTCACTTGAAATTGACGGGGGAAATGTAAAAACAAAACCCTCGGTCGGACGGTTTAAAAACAGATTTCGTTTCGCAAGTGTCGACACTTAATATTTGTCAAGTGTTGACACTTGGTCAGGTGTCGACACTTGACAAAAATCCAAGTGTCAACACTTGGCCAAGAAAATCCCAATAAAATTTGAAAAAAATCTCAAAAAATCTAAGAAAATATTTAAAAGCTTTTGGAACTCAAAGCAAGTATTTTTTGAGTAAAATGCCTTGGATAAGATGAAATTTGAGAGAGTTCTAAGAGAATGGATCAATGACACCTAACTTTCTTCTAATCAGACAGAATCTATCTTCACTCAATGGTTTGGTAAACACATCAGGTAATTGATCATCAGTATACACAAATTCAAGAATAACATTAGAGTTTTGTACATGATCTCTTATGAAATGATGTCTTATTTCAATATGTTTACTTCTTAAATGTTGCACAGGATTCTTAGTTAGATTGATTGCACTAGTATTGTCACATCTTATGGGTGTCTTAATTAGTTTAATGCCAAAATCTTCAAGTTGCTGTTTGATCCAAAGGATTTGAGCACAACAGCTTCCAGCTGCTATATATTCGACTTTCGCCGTATATAGAGCAACTGAATTCTGTTTCTTGCTACTCCAAGAGATCAAATTTACTCCAAGAAACTGACTGGTTCAACTAGTACTTTTACGATCAATTTTACATCCAGCAAAATCAGCATCAGAATAAGCAATCAATTCAAATGAAGAGTCTCTAGAGTACCACAAACCAATTTCAATTGAGCCAGATAGATATCTAAGTATGCGTTTAACAGCCAAAAGATGAGACTCTTTAGGATTAGACTGATATCTAGCACACATACAAATACTAAACATGATATCTGGCCTACTGGCAGTAAGATATAGCAATGAACCGATCATGCCACGATATAATTTTTGATCAATAGATTTACCTGATTCATCCTTGTCAAGTCTACAAGTAGAGCTCATAGGGGTACCCAAAGGCTTGGTGTTCTCTATCCCAAACTTCTTGAGTATTTCTTTTGTGTACTTTGCTGGTTGATGAAGATCCCCTCTTTGGTTTGCTTTATTTGGAGTCCGAGGAAGAAATTCAGTTCTTCCATCATGCTCATCTCGAACTCACCCTGCATTAGCTTTGTAAATTCTTGACAAAGAGATTTGTTAGTAGCACCAAATATGATATCATCTATATAGATTTGTAATACTAAGAGATCATCATTCTTTTTCTTCAAAAATAAAGTTTTGTCTACATTACCTCTAGCAAAATCATTTTTGAGTAAGAAATAGCTTAGGCGATCATACCAAGCTCTAGGAACTTGTTTCAAACCATACAAAGCTTTATAAAGTTTATAAACATGATTTGGAAATTCAGAATTTTCAAAACCAGGAGGTTGTTCAACATAAACCTCTTCTTCAATAAGACCATTTAAAAAGGCACTTTTAACATCCATTTGAAATAATTTAAAATTCATAAAGCAAGCAAAAGCCAACAATAGCCTAATTGCCTCAAGTCTAGCCACAGGAGCAAAGATTTCATCAAAATCTATCCCTTTCTCCTGATTGTATCATTTGGCAACTAGTCTAGCCTTATTTATAGTAACAACACCATTTTCATCAAGTTTATTTCGAAAAACCCATTTTGTGCCAATAATTGAAGTATTTGAAGGCCTATCTACTAATGTCCAAACATTGTTTCTTTTTAATTGGTTAAGTTCATCTTGCATAGCATTTATCCAATTACTATCACATTCAGCTTCCTCAATAGTTTTAGGTTCAATTTCAGAAACAAAAGCTAAATAATCACAAATATTTCTAAGGGATGATCGCGTACTTACACCTTTAGATGGATCACCAATAATTAGTTCTTTTGGATGTCCATGAGCATACCTCCATTCTTTTGGTAGGGGATCAACTGTAAATGTGTTTTCATCACCTTGTGCTTGATCTCCTTCAGTGTTTTGATCATCTTCTTGTTTCTTGGTAGGCTCTTCGTTGTTGTTTATACTTTCAATTTTCTTGGTACCTGTTTCATCGTAAAGCACATTTCCTTTTCTCGAAGATTTATGGTCAGATCATCAAATACCACATGTATAGATTCCTCAACAACAAGTATTCTTCTGTTGAAGACCCTGTATGCCATACTAGATGTGGAGTAGCCTACAAAGACTCCCTCATCTGATTTGGCATCAAATTTGCTCAAATTATCCTTACCATTGTTTAAAACGAAACAACGGCATCCAAAAACACGAAAATAACGAATGAGGGTTTTCTACCCTTCCAAAGCTTATAAGGTGTTTTCTTTAAAATCGGTCGGATCAAAACTCGATTTAAAACATAGCATGCAGTATTTATGGCTTCCACCTAAAAATATCTAGGTAAATCATTTTCATAAAGCATGGTGCGTGCCATTTCTTCAAGAGTTCTACTTTTCCTTTCTACCATCCCATTTTGTTGAGGTGTCCTAGGTGCAGAAAAATTATGATGAATGCCATTTTCAATACAAAATTTATCAAAATCAGCATTTTCAAATTCGATTCCATAATCACTTCTCAAAGATACGATTGAAACACCTTTTTCATTTGAAACTCGTTTATGAAATCTAATAAATTCATAAAATGTTTCATCTTTTTGTGCTAAAAATATGATCCATGTAAATCATTAGAAATCATCTACAATAACTAGATCGTACTTCTTACCTCCCAAACTAGATGTTCTAGTTGGCCCAAAGAGGTCCATGTGAAGCAACTCTAAGGGTCTAGATGTAGAGATTACTCCTTTTGGTTTGAAAGAGGATTTGGTTTGTTTTCCAAGTTGACATGCACTACAAATCTTATCTTTTTTAAAACTGAGTTTAGGCCAATCTTTTATCAAATTCTTTTTGCTAAGTTTTGAAATCAAATGCATACTTGCATGTCCTAGTCTACGATGCCAAAGCCAACTAGTTTCATTGATCTTGGCTTCCATTGCCACTAGGCATTGACCATTTTGAATTGAAAGATCATCAAGATCAACTATATAAATATTGCCATGCCTATGACCAATGAACTTGATGCCATTGTCATCCAAACTAGAAACAATGCACATAGAAGATTCAAAAATAACTTTAAAATTCTTGTCGCAAAACTGACTAATACTAAGCAAGTTATGTTTCAAACCATCAACATATAAAATATTATCAATGCAAGAAGAGGGGGTGATATGGACTTTACCAATATCGACAATTTTGTCCTTTCCATTATCACCAAAAGTCACATTGCCACCATTTTGGTATTCAAGCGATGAGAACTGCTTCACATCTCTTATCATATGCCTTGAGCAACCGCTATCAAGGTACCACATTCTTTTCTTGTTGGTTGCAAGGTATACCTCATCATGATCTGCCATCAGACAGAAGTTTGCCACCTCCTGCTATTCTTCCTCAGAACTGTAGTCCTCACTGTCACTCCAGGTTGCCATCATGGCCTTCTTTCTTAACTTTCTTCTGCTTTTCTTGAGCAAGGGGCAATCCACCTTAAAATGATCGGGTTTCTTGCATTCAAAATAAGTGGGCTGCTCATTCTCCTTCTCATTGTCTTTCTCTTTACTTGGCTCACCTTTCAAAGGTTTCTTCTTGAAGTTGAACCTTTTCTTCCTCATAAACTTTCTGAATTTTCTTGCCTTTAGAGCCGTCTCATCTTCTTTATCATCTTCTTCGGAGTCATCGCTTGATTCTTCTCTAGCAGTAGATTTGAAAGCGATCACTTTCTTCTTTTTGTCGACTTCCACATTCTTTTGCTTGAAGGAGAGCTCATAGGTCATCAGTGAGCCCAACAATTATTCAAGTGGAAGAGCATTGATATCCTTGGCTTCTTCAATAGCTGTTACCTTTGCATCCCAAGAAGCCGGTAGAGACCTGAGAAGTTTGTTTACAAGTTCACCATTAGAAATAATTTTTTCTAGGCTTCTCATGCCATTCACAATATTTGTGAACCTAGTATACATCTCACTAATAGACTTAGTAGGTTCCATTTTAAACATTTTATACGTATGAAAAAGCATGTTAACCTTGATTGTTTTCACTTGGTGTGTACCCTCATGGGTAACCTCAAGTGTATCCCAAATCTTCTTGGTGGAGAGACAATTAGATATTCTGTTAAATTCACTTGGGATAAGAGAGCAAAATAACAAGTTCATAGCCTTAGCATTAAGCTCTATTTGCTTAATGTCATTCTCATCCCAATCATCTTCCATCTTTGGAGTGAGAATGCCCTTAACCAACATAATAGGTTGATGAGGACCTTTTACAATTGTCCTCCACAAATTATAATCAATAGCTTGAATAAAAATGCGCATGCGAGTTTTTCAATACGTGTAATTTGTGTCATTGAAAAGTGGGGACGATTTGATGCTTGACCTTCAACTGCACCCATTCCTATTGGGACTGCCATGATCTTTCACTTAAGATCCTTGGACCTACAAGAGAGCACCGGCACTCTGATACTACTTGTTGCCCAGAAATGGAGCCCAAGAGGGGGGGTGAATTGGATCTTTTAAAATTTAAAGCAGTAATGTAAAGGTCTAGTGGTGTTTGTGAGTAATAAATTCAATGCTCTAGATAAAATGCAGCGTAAAGCAGTAAATGAATAGTAATAACCAAAAAGCAAAAGAGAAAGAGGGCAAACACACACAAACACAAGGTTTATAGTGGTTCAGTGCAAACCTAGCACCTACGTCCACTCCCCAAGCCACCCTTGGAAATTCCACTATAATCCAATCAAGATTACAGCTAACTTGTTTTTCAAAAGGCTCACAAGTCAAAACTTGTGTTAGTTTTGTCACCTAAGTTCACCAACAACCCTTTACACTTGTTTTGTCTTCGGGCTCTCAAGTTAACCATAGTTGGTTTTATCCCTTTGGCTCACCAACAAACCACACCAACCTTCTTTCAAGACACCCTTGAAAGCAAGGTCAAATCACAATATAAAAAATAGATATACAATTTTAAAACTAAGGCAAACTCTCTTCAAGAGTAGAATGAAAGCTTTGAAGCTCAAGTTGATGCTTTGTCCTGTCTCCTCCTTGGAATATCCTTCAAAAACACTTCTTTTGAAATGATGTAAGGATGAGCTTGTAGGCTTTTTCAGGGAATCAAACTATAAAAGGCTCTTGATGTGAAGTTCTTGAGAGAATATTGGCTTTTTGGCTTTCAATGGACTTCAATATACTTCAATGCCTTTAGAATGAAGTTGGTGGAGGTTAAATACAACAAGAAACTTCCAAAAAATGGTTTGTGACCGTTGGAGCCTCGAATCTAGTCGTTTGGAGCTTGAAAAGCAAGTTCTGTAAGTCAGAAAAATAGATCCGTTAGGGCTGTCAGGCTTCAAGTGTCGACACTTGGCTCATCAGGTGTCGACACTTGGCTGTCAGGTGTCGACACTTGGCTGTCAGGTATCGACACTTGATTTATAGGTATCGATGCTTGAACTTTCAAGTGTCGATACTTGATGCACAGGTGTCGACACTTGACACAAAAACCCTCAGATGGCAAAGTTCTGGATTTTCAAAAATCTCAGGTCTTGAGTCGACACTTGGAAACCTAAGTGTCGACACTTGAAATACAGGTATCGACACTTGAATTCTAGGTGTCGATACTTGGTGTGCCAAGTATTTTTCTGCGTGCCAAATATTGAAGTGTCGATACTTGGCTTCCCAGGTATCGATACTTGAGACTGAAAAATTCAGATTCAAGTATAATTTGAGCCAAAAACATAAATATTGATATTAAAATTTAAATGGAACATAAATAAATAACAATTGAACATGTAAAAGCCCTTTTTTCATGAAGAGGATGTCCAAAATTACAAGAAATGCTCCATGCCATGACGTGCCATTATACATAAGTTTTTGAGATTTTGAGATGCTTTCTTCCTGAAAACTCATAGCTTTAAATATAAGTTAGTATACAATATACACTCAATGTTTTGTTATTCATCAAAATCACTAGATGGAGCTAACACATACGATGACACTTCAACATTTTAGTATCTCTCACATCCCTTAAAATGAAAATGCCCTGGCAAACATGCTTTCCAGACATTCAACGTCATCAGACAATTTTCTTGATTGAGCATACAATGAATACCTGGAGGATCCTAGCATTGACTGTACTAAAGAGGTCCAACAGGTCACACAGGAGCTGAGCTAGATAGATCCATACATTAAGCACATAACTAAGATGTCCTGCCTGAAGAGCCTAAAGAAGCGAGGCTGCTGAAAAAGAGAGCTTCGTGCTTCATACTATTGGATAGATAGCTCTACAGAAAGCCCTCGTAGCCCTTGCTCAAATACTTAAGATCTTTTGAAGATGACTACATCCTCTAAGAGACCCATGAAGGCATTTATAGAAAGGGTACTACTGGCTTATTGTGCGAGAGGATGTCGTAGAGTTAGTTGATAAGTCTATTAATTATCTTAATTTAACCATTAAAATCAATATTAATTAATTCATAATCATAAAAAAATTATATTTTTTATTAATGTTTTATAGAATAGGATCCTATAGATTGAAAGAGCATAATTTTTGAAATCCAACGATGCAGACGGTACTCAAATCGGACTTAAAATAAACTCAAAATTGAGATTTTAAGGATTTGTAAGATTATTGAAACAACCAGTCCACCATGGACCGGCTGAATAGTCTACAGAAACCCCAGCGGTCCATTTGCAACCATTGAAGTTAGTCCATGGTACAGATCTATGGACCAAAGGTAGATTCTGAGCATTCCTCCACTGGATTTTCTCATCTCTGGCACCGTCCTCCTCCAAAGCTCGTTGCCAGCCATCATCTCCGCCCTGTCGGTCACTGTCCCGCCTCCGTCCCCCTATCACAAGAATGGCTGTCTTTCTCTATCATTCGATCACCTTGTCATAGCAGTCAGCCACCACTATCGTCACCATTCACCCTCTCATTAGCTGCTGTCGGTCAGCCACCACTCCTCCTTGCCTCGCTAGTGGCCTCCTGATCGTTTCTTATAGCCGATTGGTTCTGTTGTTCACTCATCAAAGCAATGCCATAAGCCACAGGCTGACCACCACCCAACTTTGTTCATGCCACTACCTCCCATTGCTTCTCGCCACTGTCAATGCTGCCATCATGGATTGGGGGAGGCCAGCAACATTGGAGTTCGATTGGGAGGAGGAATCAAGGATTCAACGAGTCTGGATCGGACTCTGATTACCAAAGAAGGAAGAAGAGCTATCTCCGCATGAATCCTGGCATGATCCATGGTCTGTGATTCAAAATGGATGGCTGAGATGCTTTCTCATGATATCTGGCCGATCTTGAGCTCGATTGACTCCAAATTTACCTATGAGGAAGCCCTAGACAAGCTCTATAAAAGGACTTTAGGTAGCAGTCCGACATAAGTTCCTTTAGCAAATTTTGTATAGTTTATTCTTTTTATTATAGATTGTTATATTAGGCTTAGGAAAAAGGTGAATTACGGAGGAGATGCTGGTAGCAGCAATACACGACTAGACTCCTTCAACCTGGGATGAAGATGAAGCCTGTAACCAGGTTCTATCTTTTTTTTGTACTTGATTCCTAATCAATAAAGATTATGTTTTTCTTATTTATATCTCTTGAGTTATTTTTGTGATCAAGATTTTGATCTGGCATACACAGCCTACACCCTCTATCGACGTGCCATCATCTCAGGATATGGTATATGTCTCAGAAAGGTAGATCATAGTATGGTAAATTAGATCCCTAGTTTTGTAAATCAAGTAGACAATTTATATTTTGAGTGGACGTGTTGTGGCCTCCAAATACGACCCATGTCCCATAGGAGATAAATTATTCTAATACCAAATTTGTAAGAATTATTGATATTGCAACATAAAGAAAAGAAGATAAAACTTATTTACATGGTGGATTCAGATTCCTAGGTTACTTCTCCTGCTAATTGATTTAACTAAGTAATTAGTTATTATCTTTTAATAATTACTACTTTCAATTTAATCCATACAACCATTTTTTTTTTGCTAATCTATGGGAATCTGAAGAAGTGTAAATTTTTGACAACCTGAATACTTTTCTTAGGATTTGTAGTAATCCCTGACGATTTGGCAGTGACCCGGAAAATGTTCGAGCTTTATCTGAGTGACATGTATCCCAAAACGTGCATGAAATTCAAAGCTTTCATGGCCTCGCAACTTTTTATAGGAGGTTCATTAGAGTTTTCAGTACCATCACAGCTTCGATCACTGATTGAATATGAAAAGGGAGCTTTGAATGGACTAGAGCTGCTGAATGAGCTTTTCAGAATTTGAAGGAAAGAATGATCCATGCTCCAGTTTTGCGATTACCAAATTTTTCAAAGATTTTTGAAGTTGCATGTGACGCATCTGGAGTGGAAATTGGTGGAGTCCTAAGTCAGGAAGGACACCCTGTAGCTTTCTTTAGTGAAAAACTCAATGACTCCAAGCACAGGTATTTCACCTATGACAAAGAATTCTACGCTGTGGTTCAAGCCCTTAAATTCTGGAAGCATTATTTGCTTCCACAAGAATTTGTCCTGTATTCGGACCATAAGGCCCTCAAGTTTCTCAATTCATAAAAGAAATTAAATCCGAGACATGGAAAGTGGATTGAGTTCCTTCAGGCCTATATCTTTGTGATAAGGTACAAGGTAGGTGTAGATAATAAGACTGTTGATGCACTTTCTCGAAAAGTGAAAGTAGAAACTATTGAACCAGTTTTGACTGATGATGCACTTTCTCTTAGGATAAACCTTTTATCAGCAGTAAAAGTGTGAGAGTTACTGGGTTTGAACAGATAAAGGAAGAGTATAATGAATGCCTAGACTTCAGGAATATTATTACCTCCATGAGACAAGGACCATCTAGAGAGTTTAGTGAGCATACCCTTCAGGACGGATATCTTTTTAAAAACATTAGGTTGTGTATTCCACAGACTCCAGTGAGAGAATTTTTAAACATCAAAAATAGAATACTGGATTATACACCCCACTACCTATACTTGACTGTCCATGGCAAGATGTGAGCATGGACTTTATCTTAGGATTACCTCGAATAGTTAAGAAGAACAATGAATACCCGATCACCTATATGGATGTAATGCAGATGTCCGACTCAGAGAAATGACTAGGAGTCATGAGATCCGAAATGGAGTTCATGAAAATCAATAGTGTATGGACATTGGTTGATCCACCTAAAAGGATAAAATCCATTGGATACAAATAAATTTTCAAAAGGAAAAGGGACGCAGACGGGCAGGTAGAGACCTATAAAGTCCATCTGGTTGCCAAGGGGTATCGTCAATGTTATGGTATTGACTATGACGAGACGTTCTTTCCTGTGGTAATGCTCAAATCTATTCGGATCATACTTGCTTTAGCAGTACACTTTGACTATTAAGTCTGGTAAATGGATGTCATAGCAGCTTTCCTGAATGGTGAGCTGGAAGAGGAGGTGTATATGATACAACCTGAAGGATTCACATCCACGGATGAGTCAAAGGTGTGCAAGCTTCAAAGGTCCATCTATGGACTGAAGCAAGTATCTCGAAGTTGGAACATGCAATTTGATAAGTGTATCAAGTCGTATGGCTTCGTTAGGAATGGAGAAGAATCTTGTATTTATAAATGGGCTAATGTTTCTATGATTGTATTCCTTGTATTGTATGTGGATGACATTCTCTTAATCAGAAATGATATCCTAGCACTATAAGGAATAATGGTCTGGTTGTCATCTCAGTTCTCTATGAAGGACTTGGGTGAAGCCTTTTACATACTGGATATGAAGATCTGTAAAAATAGATTTAAGAGGCTTCTGAGACTGTCCCAATCTATGTACATTGATATCATGCTAAAGCGATTCAGCATAGAGAATTCCAAGAAATGCTATCTCTCGATAGGTCCTGGAATTACACTCTTCAAAAAGGATTATGTGATAACTCCTAAGGAGAGAGAGCATATTAGTAGAATCCCATATGCTTCAGTAGTGGATTCTATCATGTATGCCATGACATGTACTAAACCAGACGTGGCATACTCACTAGGCATAGTGAGCAGATACCAGCCTAACCCAAGTGAAGCTCATTGAAAAGTGGTAAAGACCATCCTTAAGTATCTGTAAAATACTAAGGATCAGTGACTGATTTATGAAGAACCTGACTTGAAACTTGTGGGGTATACTGACTCCAATTTTTAGTCAGATAGGGATGACAGCAAGAGTGTGTCAGGATTTATCTTTATCCTAAATGGAGGAACGATCAGCTGAAAAAGTTCCAAGCAACCTACTGTGGCAGACTCAGTATGTGAAGTAGAATACATCGCAGCATCGGATGCAGTGAAGGAAGCTATGTGGTTGTGAAAGTTTCTAGGTGAGTTGGGGTAGCACCTTCCTTGGATGGTCATGTTATGGTATATTGTGATAGCACTGGAGCCATTGCTCAAGCCAAAGAGCCGAAGTCCCATCAGTGCACCAAATACATTGTGTAAGGTAACATCGACCTTTCGAAGATCGATGAAAGGAGAACTTGGCCGACCCCTTCACTAAAGCCGTCATAGTTCAAGAGTTTGACAATTATAAATGAAAAATTAGAATAAGATTATGTACTAATTGGCATTAGTCCAAGTGGGAGTTATTGGAAATAGTGTTCCAAAACCAATCGTCTACGCTGTAGATAGTTGTGCTATTTTATAATTGTATGTAAATTTTTTAAATAAATAAAAGTTATTCTTTTGACTGTTCATCACATGTGTATTTTTCTGAAAAGAACTCTTGTATGATGGATTCCTTAGAACAATCTTGTATTTGATATAGAGATGATATATCGAGTAATTCTTAAACTGGTTCACAACCAAAGGATATATTGTTATAGGATGACGATGTATCAAGCATAGATTATTGTATATCACATTGGTTGGTTGTCCTCTTAACCAAGGAGTGTAGAGATACTGATTTGATATACAGGTAAAATGTATGACATCTCACTGAACGTGGTCAACTGTGGAGCTCCCTTCTGCCAAAGGATTGCTCGCGAAGGGATATGGGTATATGTGTCCCCCAGATCTAAGGTCACCATGGTAGCTTGCAAGCAACTCACTATACTTTGATACCAGACTACCTGGATTTCTAATCTAGTAATGGAAGGTTTCTAGGTACAGTCAAGTACTTGTGGAGCGGTGGTGGATCAAGATGGGATTGACCTCTTCAAATGGTTTGGAGTGAATGACTCACTATGTCTCAATTTAGCAAAACTTTGGTTGGGATAGTTCTTGTAAGGAGCCACAGAATTTGTAAGGTTGAGATACGATCTGGATGTACTAAATTAGGATTGGCAGTCAAATCTTAGACCATCCTAAGCATTATGAGGTCAAAGGGATGAATTATGCGGTAACCATATGCTAGGAATTCTAGAGAGTTGCTTTGCAATCTTCGACCTATCCAGATGTCGTGTATCATTACTAGATGATGACTTTGACTGGTACTGGAAGTGTTCCAGTACTACCGGCTTAGTGTTCGAACCTATGGGGTCACACCATAGGAACTTCTACCTGATCTAAAAGCTGATCAATGATTGAGAATCGTTTGATATTATTGGGGGTCAATATGATTGACCATGATGCAAATGTCGACACTTCTTCCATGTATCGATACTTGGTTATGACGAGAATTTTTTTTTACTAATTCGATTAGTGAATTTTGGAGGACTTATTTGCAATATGATTGCAACCTGATGAGTCAAGCCAAATGTGATTTGGCTTAGAATCAAATTAAATTTGATTTTTCATGCTTTTTTTCTTTAAAAAGATTTAAATTTGAATTTCAAATTCAAATTTCAAATCTTGGCTGAAATTGGCTCTAAGATTTTTATGGAATGCATTATTTGGGAATGTAGATTTTCTCCCATTTAAACCTAGAGCTAATTTGGTTTAACCCTTAACCCTCTCCCCCAATCACTTCACCTTCCATATCTCTCTCCCTCTTCGCTGCCACTATAAATAAGTGTTATTGTAGGTCCAGCAAGAGGATGATAAGCTAGGCTTTTCTAAGAGAGAAAGAAAGGGATTCCTTAGAGTGGGGTTTGAGAGGATTAGGATTTTGGGTGTGAGCCTATCTAGCAATCAAGCTAGGATTTGCGAAGAGAGAGTTGGTTGGGAAGGGTTCCACTTCCACTTCTCCGTATTGTCCTCCAAAAAGTTCTTCCCGGTGGCTTCAAGAAAGTCTTGCAGGTTCAAGAAAGGAGAATATTGGCTTCCAGGATCCTGAGGAGCTAGCCTCCAAGGAAGTTGATTGGGATCGGGCTTTGATGTGAACTACCCGTAGAGGTCAGACACTTGTGTGGCTCGACAGCTCTTCATCACCTCCATCAATGGTTTAAAGGTAACGTACCTTTTCCTTAGTTTCATGTGATCAGATCTAAAGCATGAAATTGATACATGCATGATTTTCCTTTTTATTGCTTATGGTATCCTTTGCATGCATTTTTATTATGTTGGATCCTGTTACGGGCAGATTAGGAGATCGACTTGATCAATCTACCAAGTCTTTCGTTATTCTTTATTTTAAAATAGTTTTAAAATATAGTCTGCTTGTACTGCTTCACTTTCAAGCCCAACATGAGTGGGCTTCACTTTTTAAGATGGATCACTGCCGACCTCATCCTTGCTGAAGTACGTACCTACCATATATATATATATAAAGCTTCCTTAATTTGAAAAGATTCATCATATGTTTGCTTTTTCCTGCAATCAGATGTCATATTTCTCCCAAGGGATGAAAAAAATGTCTCATCAAAAGTTTGAAATCTTATCCCCCCCAAAAAAAATCTGAAACCAAGCACAAGGACATTATTTCTTGTTTTGTAGGTATTACTCATTTCTTGGTAGTTTGATTATTTTAAAAAAAAATTGATATAATAATTACCTTTTTTCAACCCAACTCAAATCGTCACTTTATTTTGTTAAAATAAGAAACCTAGGACCTTTTTTTTTAAAAAAAAATTGAGATACAACATTATCCTTGCCATTCAACTGATGACTAGCTCCATTAATTTTCTTATTCTAAATGACAATCATGGCATTAATTTTCTTGTACTATAATTATCTATTAAACAAGAAGAGTGGAAACGTGGGTCATTAAAGAAATTGGTGTTATAATAACAGGGGAAAAAAAAATTAAACGAAGTTATAGTTGTTGTTTAACATGAAGAAATTCATAGAGTAAGTTGTTTTTACTATAAAGAAATTCATAAAGTTAGGTATTAACTCGACAGAAAGGACTGCTCTATTTTATATACAAAGATGTTAGGTTCTAAATATTTTTTTTACGCGAGACAGGGATTGATTTGGAATAGGATTGGAAAAGGACTAATGCATCGAAACTCGAATCAAAAATAAAATGCTATCTAGGCCACTCAACTTGCTATTGAAAATCTCATTAAAGGGTTGGTGAAGTGGTCCTACTTTTTAGACATGAATAGATGTGAAATCAAATATCTCGTAAATGCTGCATGATATCATGCTCTGCCTTGCATTATTTCAATGACCTCCAAGATCGCATCGAGCAAAATGATGCATATCGGTATCACTCAATTGTAACAAGAGTCTTTCTGTTTTTTATTTTATTTTATTTTTAAGAGGCAAAAAAATGGAGATGGAGAACATAAAACTTCAAAATATTCTCATGATTTTTTTAGCATGATCAGTTGAAAGAGGGAGTGAAAACTGAATTTAATTCTATCGACTCTGTAGTTTTAGATCCTTGGTCCCATCAATAAAAGTTCATTAGATTCCTTCATATATATATATATATATATATATATATATATATATATCAAATGAATATTATGAAGCGGAGGAAAGCAAAAGGTGTAGTAGATAAATAAATCACGACTCTTTTTATATCTGAAGCAACTGAACGTTTTTCAATAAGGCATCATATATAGCGACCGCATGGAAAAGATCGATCCATGCAATACTGGCATGCAACGTAAAGAAATCTTTTTTGATGTAACGTACGCAAGGAAAAGAAGTCAACATAATATATAAAAGAGACTCGTTATAAGCAAATCCAGTCAGCTCCGTCCCTCTCATGCACATACGCTCCATAGGTGGCATGGTGATATCAACTGCTAGAAAATTTATTCTAATATATACAAAAAGTCGGTGCTCAATTGATTATGCCTTCGATCTGAAAGCAAAAACAAATATAAAAATCATGAGCTCAGCTAATAAGACAAACATTCCCCGTACGGCGTAGAAGTGGAGAACAAGGAAACAAAAGGAAAATGGTTTACCAGGGGACTTAACCTTCAAGCCTTGAGAGAGTTTTCTTGTTCTTTATTGAGACTTAAAACTGGATGCTACAAGTTAGAATTAAGAACCAAATTAAATATTTGTTGTGCAGTGATTAGGCGTGCGTTCCTCTTAGTTAGTGTGCGTTGATTGGGATTGCATGGTGACAAAGTATATAGAGGCATCCACCTCTTAAAAATATCTTGAGGTTTAATCCATTGGAACAACCCCCATAAAATATCGTGAGGTCTAATCCATTGGAACAGCCCCTGGACTGGTAGTGGCTCATAATCATTCACTGCTCATAGGGGAAGAGGATATATATATATATATATATATATATATACACGCATGAGTGCACTCACCTCTTGGTGATACCTGACAATAATAGAGTGTGATATTATTTTCTTAAATTGGTTAGAAGACATTGTAGTTCTCATCTGAGATGAAGAAGCCAAGCAATATATATTGCAGATATGAGAACCACTAAGATGTAGCCATTATTTAGGCGGCCAAGTTATTTTAGAACTTCTTTAGACACCTTACCATCAAAAAGGAAGAAATGAATCATTTATCTGTGCCCAAAAAAGGGAGCAGAAGGATAAATAAAACAGCTATGAGCTCATGTCGCAATAATGATCACATCGCTATTGAAAGAAAACAAGACAAACTTTGTAACAGCCCCCTATCTCTTGTGCATGCGATGCGACTGTGCAATCAAATGTTTCTTTGCCATTTCAAAAGGAATCTGACCATATTTTGATGCACATTATCCTCCTAATCATAAGAGGGACCGGTTAAGTGACACAAGAAGTTAATTAATTAGAAAAAGGAAATTTCAGCGAAGACAAGAACGAGGTATTTAAATCTGTGCTGGAGAATAAAAAAAATATAAATCAAGTCACCTTCAAGTACACCTTTTAAAACACCATCGACATAAGATGCTAGATAGATCATAACAAATAAACCTAGCTAAATGAGTCTAATAGAGAAACCTACAAGTTGGGTGGCACTGTTCATGAATGGGTGATGGACGACTATATATCTTAGCCTGTCTTGCTAAAAGAGGGAAAATAAGGTAGGACTAATGGGCAAAGCGACTTTGGTTGAGTGTGATTAAAACTCGTCTCTATCATTAAACATCTGTGTCATCAGAATATCTAATTAAAAGAGGGAAGAGGCCGGAGGCAATGTTGTGCAATGCAGTCTATGCAGATAGATTTATTACGAAAACACATCTTGTCCTTGAACGTCTCTGTCAAAGTATCTATTGAAAACAAAGCTGCAACCCAAGATATGGATCGAAATAATGTGTTGTTTAAGGGGATACCATTTTGCGAAGGGTTAGAAGAAGCTTCCAATCTTTGTAGGAAGTTTGGTAGAACAGTATCATATATATATATATATATATATATATACATATCTTGCAAGAGTTGCAGATCATGGCACCAAATAAAAAAAGGCAATCAAACTATATATCATAATCACTTATAAAAAGGCTACAAGACACGCAGCGAATTGTCGAGCATTGAAGTCGCGCGAATATAGAAAGCCTAAGATGCTTGAAAGCCTGAGTGATGATATATTATTAGGAGCTCAAAACATGTACTTCTTTTAATCGTTTAGTGAGACATGCACCAAAAAATTCAAATTCCTTCCATTGAAAGGCTTAACCGAGGACTTTTTCATCCCAGGGACGACATCATCCAGTGTAGTTTCTCCAAGAAACTTCTTGGATACAAATATCTTAACCACCCAAAATTAACTTCTAATGGGTGAACCACAAAAGACGATACCCTAGGTGATTTCTCTATGAAAAGTGTCTTTCATTTCATTATTTTAATGAAATGGGCGGTGGTTCCACCGTTTTGCTCAAAGAAAGATTTTTTGCATGCAAAGGAGAATCCTGGCAACCGATTATTAGAGGGTCACATTAATCAACCAATGTCCATTTGCATGCCCCTATATACCCATATGAACATATGCCTCAAGGCTCAAAGTTATGAAGACTTTTTTTTTTTTGGGGTAGAAAGACTTTATAACAAATTTTGTCACAGAATTTCTCCACCTCTTCCCTGATTACTCAAAATAAACAAATGAAGAATGTTATAATCATAAATACCTGATGAACTTTTGAAAATATGGCAAACTACAGCTAAGACGGTAGCTCGGTTGATAGAGGTCCTGTCTCACTACCAACTACCAACCTGTCGCGGTTTTGAGGCATGATCCTGTGGATGACTCGATTAAATCTAAAAATTTTTCTGGGATCCATGATCACTGATATGAGCGAGAGATCAGGGTATTCTTCTTTGTCCCGTTCTGCTAACCGGGGTCTTGGTGGTGTCTTAATTAGCGGGACGAAGAACTACGGGGATAGCTACGTCGAGATTTATCTATCTCTACCTACGGGGATAGCTATACTGAAATTCATCCCCTCTCTTTTTTTTATTAAAAAAATATATAGGATAGACTGTGCTGCCTATGGTATTTTTATATATATCAACCTATAGCTACCATCTACTGCAAGGCCATAAGGTTGGTAAGGGACCAAATGGTCAAGTTGGTTTGTTTCGCCATGCCTGTCATGATCTGGATTTAATTGATTTCAATCTACCCATAGGCCCACATTTTTATTTAAATAGTCTGGATCACAAAGATAATATTTTTTTAAGATTATTTTTACATAACTTTTAGAATCAAGATTTGAGACCTGCAGCCAACCACATTTGGAAAGTCAAACATGAAGGCGTCCAAATCAAATCATGGTGGCCTATATCTACTCTATCCACTTGCAACTCTATGTTTTTGGGCTATGCTAGCCATGAGGTGGTGTATTTTGGTTGACTCGGTCAGATATCAAAAAATTAATCAAAAATTGTAGGCAGAACATTGATCTCATGAATTGCCGTGGACTTTAGAATGGGTTGATTAGACTTAGTGCAGTCAAGTAGTACCATGCAGAAGATGTTCTCGAAACTTATAGAATTATTTCAAGGCTCTAATTAAACTAGACTTTGGAGCAGTAGGCAAAAATGTTATTGCTGTAAAGAGAATATCTTCTGCAATGTTATGAAAAATATTTTCTAGGCTAGGTGTCACGCCTCGACCCGAGATCCGGGCCAGGCATATGATTGACGGTCACATATCCTTAAGATTTAATCCCATCAAATATGCAAGAACTAGTTTTTAACTTTTAAATTCTTCAAAATACTGTAATAAGCCATACTCATCGAAACTTCCTTCAATTCCTAAACTTCCCACAGCATGATCCCAAGCTCCAATTACTCTATAGCATCCGAAAAATGAAGAAAAATATATATAATGAGCTACACAAGTCCAGTAAATTATTAATCCTATAGTTTACAAAGTATAAATTTTAATAATTATTTATAAAATATAAATCCATGAAATAAGTCAAATTAATCAACATAAAATTTTTGTAAAGTATAATCAACATAAAATTTTTATAATGCACATGTAACAATAATACGTTTTCAAACAAAATAGCCAAGGATGACCATTCATTTCCCTTCACTTCACTCTTCCAATCCCTCTGACTATGGTCATATCGGTCCGTGGCTAGTTCCTAAAGAGACTAGGTCATGACTACACATACTATCTACCGGTTATGTACCAGTGATCGTCTGACTGGAGGTCAAAAAGGAGAGTAGATCCTAACTAATGTGATTATAGTCGAACTAGAAAGCATAACAACCAACCAACAACATATTTTTGATGCAAATTAATACAACCATTTACAAAATAAATATATATTTAACTCAACATTTTATCAAAACATGTCCATGCATAGTATATAGAAAGTACTCATTTGAATAACTTAACAATAATTAAATCTTTAATCAAATCAAACATAGTAAAATAAATTAGGGATAGAAATAACTTATTAAAAATTGATTCTATCAGGAACACACGACTCAAACCCTAAATCTTCAACACTCCCTTACTTTTAAAGGCAATGAAGGCTCATTTGATTTCACAAGATTTAGATATCCCTTTTCAAATATTTATTTATTTATTTTTACTCTTTCTCTTCTCTCTCGTCTCTCCTCATCTTCTCTTTCCTCTTTCTCTTTCTCCTCTTTCTCTCTCCTCTTCTCTCCACTTTCTCTCTCTTCTCTTTTCTCTTCTCTTTCTCTTTCTTCTCTTTCTCTCTACTCTCTCCTTTTCTCTCTCATCTTTTTTCTTCTTTTTATTTTCTTCTTGTTGGCTCAGCCCGACTGGTCTCCCACGATTTGGCAACCTGAGGAAGGAAAGAGGGGTTTTCGTAGTGGTTCTCGATGGAGTATGGCCGGTCGAAGAGGATCGGGCGGCGCTACCAATGGCGATGAGTCCCGATTGTTGTAGTGGCCGAAGAGCCCAAGCAATAACTCATAAAGAAGGAGGAATGCCTTGGACGGTGAGGCTTGACTCTGTCGGTTCGACAGTGACCGAAGAGAAGGAAAAGGGTGGTGGATGCCCTTTGTTCTTCCATTGATAGAGGCGATAAAGGGTAGAATTTAAAGGATTATTTTAGAGAGGATAAACACGGCTTTACGGTGTGTTGCCACCTGGATCGTCGTAGCCTGTAGCTCCGACATGTCGTCGCTGCATCGGGTGCCTCCCCCCGCCGGACACGCTTCCTTCTCTTCAGGGTCGGCCCTTCGGTCTGGTCGGCTTCTAAAAAAGAGGAGGCCCAGACTGGAAATTCTAGTAAGGATACTCCGACGATCAAGTCAGTGGGACGATCGAGGGGAACAGAACCTCTGAGACGGAAAGCTTAGAGGACTCCCTCACCTCAAAGGATGACAAAGTAGCAATATTCAAATAATATAAAGAACAAGATAGTAATGTCCAAACAACGGAAAGAAGGAATGGAGAGCGGGGGAGTGGGGAGTTCTCTGGCTGGTCCCTTGGCCACTGAGCTTTCGATGGCTAGCTTGCTTACCTCTCCTCGCTCCTCTTGCATCTACCTTTTACCTTTCTTACCTTATGCTTTATGAGGTGGCCTCGACCGGATCCGGGGCTTCATCCCGGTGTCCTTCTTAGGGTGCCCTCTCACGGTGCCTTCTCCGAAGGGGCTTGCTGTTGCTTGCGGCCTCTCTTTCAGCCCCCCTCTCCGACCGATCCTTCAGAAGAGAGAGTGAGCCCTCCTCAGAGAGATCTCCTGGAACGGTCCTTCGAAGCCGGTCCCCCCCCTTTGTTGGGGGTCCTTTGGAGTTCATCCTCTAGAACTATCTTTTGGGGTCCCCCCGTTGGGGGTCTTTTAGAGTAGCCCTCGGAATAGTCTTTTGGAGCCCATCCCCCCCTCTGTTGGGGGTCTTTCGGAGTCGATCCTCCGGAACTGTCTTCTGGGGTCCCCCCGTTGGGGGTCTTTCGGAGTAGCCCTTGGAACGATCTTTCGGAACCCATCCTCCCCTCTGTTGGGGGTCTTTCGGAGTCGATCCTTCGGAACTATCTTCTGGGGTCCCCTCATTGGGGGTCTCCTCTTTTTTGCAGGCCGATCGGACCGAAGGGCCGACCCCCGAAGAGGAGGAAGCACACCTGGCGGGAAAGGAGGCACCCGACGCAGTGGAAACACATCGAAGCTACAGGCCATGATGATCCAGGCAGCAACATGATGGATAAGGCTGGCCGTTCAAAAGTTTCGCAATTCCCTAACTCTCCTCTGGCCTTCTTCTTTCCCTTCATGGTAGCCTCACCAATCTTCTCGACAGGATTTTCACTCGAAGAAGCAAGGAACGAAGTCCCTTGTTTTGGTTTTCTTCTTCTTCTTCTTTTTAGCTTGGGTTGAAGTTGGCTGGGTCTGCCAACTTTGGCCCGTAAATGGCCCATTAGATCGAGTTCTCTCATTCTCCCCTCAAATAAAATTTCATCTTCAAAATTTGAAAAGAAATCTAAGTTTTTCAAAACTTAAAAATGCTTGATCCAAAACTCACATATACTATTCTATTCAAATTCAGTAATTTATCAAACAAAATATATAATCTCATCACTCCAAAGTCAACTAACTATCCAAATACTCATACATATTTTTATTATCAAAGTACAGTCTCTTCCTGAGATTATTTCATAATTTGATATCTTTATTCGACCAAAACCCAAATTCTATCCCACTCTAACTAACTAAGTCATCTTGATTTTAAACCTTTGCTTTGATACCATTAAATCTATCATACCTCGCCTTGAAGCCCGGACCAGGCATACGATAGACGGCCGCATATCCTTAGGATTTAATCCCATCAAATATACAAGGCCTAGCTTTTAACTTTTAAATCCTTCAAAATACTGGAATAAGTTAAACTCATCAAAACTTCTTTTAATTCCTAAACTTTCCAGAGCATGATCCCAAGCCCCAATGACTCTGTAGCATCTGAAAAAGAAAAAAATATATAATGAGCTACACGAGCCTAGTAAGTTATCAATCATCTAGTTTACAAAGTATAAATTTTAATGATTATTTATATAATATAAATTCATGAAATAAGTTAAATCAATCAACATAAAATTTTTATAATGTATAATTTAATATAAAATTTTTACAATGCAAAATAACAATAATACATTTTTTAAAAAAAACAACAAAAAATGGCCATCCATTTTCCTTCACTTTACTCTCTTAGTCTTTTTGACTATGGCACAATCAATCCATGGCTAGTCCTGAAAGAGACTAGATCCCGACTACACATATTGTCTGTCGGTCATGTACCAGTGATCTCCTCACTGGAGGTCTAAAAGGAAAGCTAGTTTTGATATCACATGAGATAACATGCATCCTCAACATATATCGGCAATCGCCCCGCCAACTAAGTTCAAAAGGAAACTAGCTCTTGACTACACATTCTATCAACCGGTTATGTACCAGTGATCACCCCATTAGAGATCCAAAAGAAGACTAGATCCTAACTCGTATGATCATAATCGGACTAGAGAGCATAATAACCAATAAACAATACATTTTTTAATGCAAATTTATACAATCATTTTCAAAATAAATACATGTTTAACTCAATATTTTACCAAAATATGTCCATGCATAATATATATAAAGTTCTCATTAGAATATGTTGCCACCAAGATCATCATGGCCCGTAGCTACTGTCGGCGTCGGATCGCCCCTCGTCTCCTCGATGATGTCCTGCTCGTTGAGACCTGCAAAACAAGGATTAGTGACCCGAGCCGGAGATTCCGGTGGGGGCACTCCGATGGTCAAGTCAGTGACGATCCAGGATAACAGATCCTCCTAGTCGAGCCCCTGAGATGGACTCCATGCTAGGAGGAGTGAATGATGTGTGAGTGAGGGTGCAAGTAGGCTGGAAAAGGTGGTGGCCGAAGTGAATTGGAGATGGATGGCTGTGTTCGGGTGATCCTTCTTGCGGATCTCCGAGAGCCTTGAATTCTCAGTCTCCGGGTGGTTCTCTTGTATGGCCTCCTTCCCCTACTTGCTTGGGTGTTTATGGTTTAGCTTGCGTACCTCCCTGCTGAGGGTGTCGAAGGTTCTTTTAAGCCCAGGTGGTCGTTGGATGCCTACCTCGGGATCTCCCCCATGCTGGTAGGCGCGTGCAGCGGTGTTCCGTGTCATGGATGGAACGCATTTCCTGATTTATGATAAAAAAAGCTGCCATGCGCTTTGACATTCCTTCTGGTCGCTCAACTCTGGGAAACCTGGCAGGACTTCGATTGGGAGGCCGTCACTCCTGGGACTCGAATCCCCTGGTTGACTTTCTCTTCTGGGTGGTGTAGGTGGTTAGTGGAGAGCGTGGCGTCTCGGCTAAGGAGCTTTTTTCTCTTCTAGTGTAAGTGGTGGCTGCGGACATTTATTATGATTTGATGGGTGCTTCCTCGTAGTCCTCAGATGACTCGCCGGTGATTCAGGGAGGTGGCTCTGCCCCTTTGGCGGCCGGCGGCATTGCCCGAGGTGGTTGCCGAACTGGAGAGCTATGACTCGACTCCAGCCCGGGGGGCTCGACCTCCGAGGGGCTCGACCTAGTGGAGGAGGGCTGGGCTCGACTCCGGTCCAGGGGGCTCGACCTCGAAAGGGCTCGACCCGGTGAAGGAAGGCTCGACTCCTACTCAAAGGGCTCGATCTCGGAGGGACTCAACCTAGTGGAGGAGGGCTGAGCTTGACTCCGGTCCAGGGGGCTCGACCTCGGAGGGGCTCGATCTGGCGAAGGAGGTCAGCACGTGACTCCAGCCCAGAGGGCTCGGCCTCGGAGGGGCTCGACCTGATAGAGGAAGGCTGAGCTCGACTCCGGTCTAGGGGGCTCAGCCTCAGAGGGGCTCGATCTGGTGAAGCAGGTCACTCAGCTCCGGCCTAGGCATCCCGGGCTTGCGGGTACCGACCTGGCGGATGATGAAACTTGGTTTTGATGGGCCACTTTGTCATTCTGAGGGAGCTCGGCCCGGCAAAAGAGTTTGAGATGGAGTGTCCACCGTGGTAGCTTTTTTGACATGGCATCTGACAGGGATTACACGTTAGCTTCCTGCCACATCATTTTTCCCCCACTCCCGAGTCCTGTTGGCATGGGGCGCTCGGGGCGAAGGGAGTAAATACAGTGCTGACATGGAAAGGCGAGAATCCGGTGCAATGATGGCCACGATCGCCGGTGCTTCGTGGAGCGGTTCCTTCAGCCTATCTGTGGGAGCCACGTGGACACGTCTGAGGAGTAGTTATTGCGGGTGCAGAATTCGGAGCAGCCGCAGTCAGAATCAAGTGCCAACCTTGTCGATTGACGACACGTGGTGCAGATCCATCGGTAAGGGAGCTGTAACTGTACGGTCGAGTACCGGTCACTTTGAAAGGAAAAGTAGCCTTTCCCAAAACATACCTCCTTTCAAATCCCACATTCCCGCTTTCGTACCGAGGCTCTTCTTTCGTTCTCCCAGCCATTTTTGCCTCCCAAAGTTTACAGTAGGTTAGTCTCCTTCTCCTCGTCTCAGTTGAGTAGGATCATCTTCCTAGGGCTAATTTCATCTCCTGACACTTGTCCACTTTCTTCTTCTTTCTGCTTCTTTCCTTCATCTCTTCATCATGTCTCACTTCGGACCAAATTTTCGTCCCTCAACTAACCAGGGTGAGGCCCGGGCCCTCTAGGCCGAGACCGTCATCTTCTTCTTCTGAAGAAGAGGAGGGAGATGAGGAGCGCTTCGAGTTCAGTAGGAGGCATCCCCCTGGTGGCATAGTCATTAGGGAACCCGGACCTATCCCCGCTCCTCCTCCAGCCGAACCCGTTCCTGACCCTCCTCGGTCCACAGGTCCCAGTGGGATTGCTTCGACAATCTCAATCGAGGAACTGGGGACCATTCGGGATGTCTACGGCATCCCTTACTCCATCCGGCTCTCGATCCCTCGACCGGGAGATCAGGTTACTTCCAGTAGCCCGGGCCGGATCGCCTTCTATGAGGAGACCTTCTTAAGAGGACTCCACTTCCCTTTCCATCCTTTCTTCTTGTCGGTGTTGAGCAACTGTATGCTGGTCCCTGCTCAACTCGTTCTGAATGCTGTAAGGACCGTCTTCTGCTTCATTATGCTTTGTCACTTCCACGGGATCGTCGCCCGTTTCTCCTTATTCAGAGCCTTCTTCACTTTGAAGCGCCTCCCCACCGAGGATGGGTGGTGGTCTCTTTCTTCTCGCCTGAGGGACATCCAATTTGAACTCCCCTCTTCCATTAAAGGGTGGAAGAGCAAATTTTTCTTCGCCACCGTCGAGGGGGTTGACTGGGTGTAGAGTGACCCAGATTGGTCACCCAATCGAAACTCCACGGTCGAAGCAGTCAATAAAGATGTTTACGAGCTGCTCCGCACTATACTGGTTCCTTCCCTAGAGTTTTTGTTGTCTGAGCAGAATCTCCACGAGGCTGGGGTCGGCCCAACACAGGAGTTGGATGAGTTTGACTCGAAAATCCTTTTCTTTTTCTTTTCTTCTTTCTTTCTTTTCTTTCTTTTTCTTTTTTTTTTAAAGCTGATGTCTTCTTTCTCGGTTGCAGGCATGAAGTTTTTCATGGACGAGCTCCTCTCATTTTTCGAGGAGAGGAACCAAGAGGAGGGTGCCGGCAAGCCCGCCCCGAAGAGGGCTCAGGTAGATGCTGGTGCGAGGTCGGTGCCGGTCGCGCCAGCTGAGCCCGTTCCCGAGCGAAGGAGGAGGAGGATCGCTGAGCCCCTTCCCGAGCCTCCGAGGCAGTGCGATCCGACCCCAGCGCTGGAGTCCGAGGTGGTGACCCGGGCCAGATCCGCTGTCGCTGCTGCTACGGTGGCATGCTCTCCTCCAGAGATCGTCAAGGTCGAGGAGGAAGGGGAGCCGAAAGGTGCGGGGCCGACATCGGTGGCACCACCTGAGGTGGCATCGAGCCCTCAGTCTGCACCGATAGCCTCTTCCGTCAGCAGATGACCCCGCACCAGCGGCAAGCAAGAAAGATAGGGACTACTGTTGGGTCCCTTTCAAGTTGGGGCCCAACGTCTCCCTTATCAAGGACCCAGCCCTTACTGAGCGGATGATGGACTTCTCCGTCCAGTCCCGCGACTGGCGAGAGAGGGGCGGGAGATTTCTGGCCGACGTCTTCAGCACGTCCTTCTCCAACCTCTACGCCATAAGTGAATTTCTGCTTTGCCTCGCTTCCCCTCTCATTTTCTTGGTGACTAACATCGTCTTTGATGCAGCAAGGTGCTGAGCTTCTATTGATCCGGGACTATTGCTGCAACTAGATCAGGAGGGACAAGGAGCGCACGAGGAAGAGTTCAAGTCCTTAAAGACAGAGTTGAGGTGAAAGAGCGATGAGCTTTGGAAGGCCAACATGACGGTTAAGAGCCTCCAGGGTGAAGTCGCTAGTGCTGGGCGATGCTCAAGGGAGCTCGAGGAGGAGCTCAAGTCAAAAGGTACTCGGTTGAAGGAGCTCCAAACCGAGCTGGAGGTGGCGAAGGAGCGGGCCGTCTCCGCTGAGAAGAAGGCCGCAGTCATCGAGCAGAAGGCTGTTGAGGAAGAGAGGAAGATCTTCACCGTCATCAGTTCAGTTGAGGCCGCGAAGAAAGAGACCGCCGAGGCCGCCCGCAAGGCTGAGGACGCAGACAAGAGGTTGGTCGAGGCGGTCAGCCGGGCAAAGATCGCTAGGAAGGAGGTCGCCAAGGCGGTGGCCAGCTACAAAACTCTAATGAGTTCAAACTGGACTTCAAGGAGGTGGTGATGGACTCCTTTTTAAAGAGATTCGGGTACTGCCGATCTCTGTTGCGCCCGATGCTTTCGGACAAGTAGATGGCCCACATCCGTCTTCCGGGCTCCACGACGAGAACACCTTTGGCTTCTATGGCAGCGGTGGCAGAGGAGTGTGCGGTCGAGGCAAACCCATCCTCGAATGCAGTGGCAGCTGATCCAACCCTGTAGGTGGTGGCGACCGAACTGACCGCACAGGTGATAGCGGCCGAACCGACTCCACCAGTGATGGCGGCTGAAGGAGAAGCCCCGACCACGAAGATCGAGGAGGGTGAGGTTCCAGCCGGGCACCGTCCAGGGAAGGCACCAGCTGAGTATAGTAGGGCTTCTTTCTAGCTGTAACCTCCTCTTTTTGCTTTCCATCCTGTGCCGCTCGGCATGTCGGGGGCCTGGGGACACTTGTAATGAACCAAGAAATTTTCAATGAAGTGAAAATTTCTAATTATCTTGGCTTATGGGTACTCTGCTTCTCCCCTCTCTTTTTCTTTTCTTTTTTTTTTTTACATGTGATGAGATCGGAGGGGAGACTTCCACCTTGTTTCTAAGTGTCCCAAGCTTCAGTACCGTAGAGCTGGGCTTCGGGCTGGATGGCCTAAGAGTTGGGCTCGAATACTTGGTGGCCGGAGAGCTTGGCTCCGGGCTTTGACGTCTCGGAGCTGGGATCGAAGACATGGTGGCTGGAGAGCTTGGCTCCGGGCTTTGATGACTGTGGCTGGAGAGCTTGGCTCCGGGCTTTGATGTCTCGGAGCTGGGCTCGAAGACTTGGTGGCCGGAGAGCTTCGCTCCGGGCTTTGATGTCTCGGAGCTGGGCTCGAAGACTTGGTGGCCGGAGAGCTTGGCTCCGGGCTTTGATGTCTCGGAGCTGGGCTCGAAGACTTGGTGGCTAGAGAGCTTGGCTCCGGGCTTTGATGTCTCAGAGCTGGGCTCTGTGCTTTGATGTCTCGGAGCTGGGCTTGAAGACTTGGTGGCTGGAGAGCTTGGCTCCAGGCTTTGGTGTCTCGAAGCTGGGCTCGAAGACTTGGTGGTCGGAGAGCTTGGTTCCGGGCTTTGATGTTTCAGAGCTGGGCTCGAGGACTTGGTGGCCGGAAAGCTTGGCTCCGGGCTTTGATGTCTTGGAGCTAGGCTCGAGGACTTGGTGGCCGGAGAACTTGGCTCCGGGCTTTGATGTCTCGAAGCTTGGCTCGAAGACTTGGTGGCTGGAGGGCTTGGCTTCGAGCTTTGATGTCTCAGAGCTGGGCTTGAAGACTTGACGACCGGAGAGCTTGGCTCCTGGCTTTGGTGTCTCGGAGCTGGGCTCGAAGACTTAGTGGCCGAAGAGTTTGGCTTCGGGCTTTGATGTCTCGGAGCTGGGCTTGAAGACTTGGTGGCTGGAGAGCTTGGCACCGGGCTTTGATGCATCAGAGCTGGGCTCGAAGACTTGGTGGCCAGAGAGCTTGGCTCCGGGCTTTGATGTCTCGGAGATGGGCTCGAAAACTTGGTGGCCGGAGAGCTTGGCTCCGGGCTTTGACATCTCGAAGCTGGGCTCGAAGACTTGATGGCCGGAGAGCTCAGCTCTGGGCTTTGACATCTCGAAGCTGGGCTCGAAGACTTGGTGGTCGGAGAGCTCGGCTCCGGGCTTTGAGCGTCGGACCTGGGGTCGGGCGGAGTTCTCCTGCAAGGTAAAAAGTATTTGCACAAGGGAAACTTTGGTTATTGGTGAGGAAGAACCTTACATTATTGACGTCGGGGAGTCGAACCCCAAGTTTCAAGGCTGGAGGGTCGTGAGATTCGGGCTTGGAATGTCAAGAAACTAGGCTCCTGGTGCCGGGGCATGGCCCGATCTCCGAGCACCGGACCTGGGGCCGGGCGATGATTCTCACTACTGATGCCGGAGGGTCGGCCCCGGGCTTTGTTGTACCGGAGAGCTGGGCTCCGGGCTTGAGCATGCCAGGCCTTGGGCATGGCAGCATCATTCCTGCAAAATAGAGAGCGGTTCATGCAAAAGAAAATCTTTATTTATTATTATTGGAGGGAAGCCTTACACTACTGATAGTATTTTCTCAGGTTGCAGGCGTTCCAAGTTCACGGGAACCTGACACCGTCTAGATTCTCGAGATAGTAGGCTCCTTGTGGAAGAGCTTCAACCACCTTGTAGGGGCCTTCCCAGTTCGGCGAGAGCTTGCCGCACTCCCGGGGTTGAGATGCTTCGGCTCGGCGCAGCACCAGGTCGTCGGGTCGGAAGACCTTGGGCCTTACGCGCACGTTGTAGTACCGGGCCACTCGTTGTTGGTATGCTGCCATCCGAAGCCAAACTTTGTCTCAAGCTTCCTCGAGGAGGTCCAAGTTGAGCAGAAGGTGCGCTGGGTTCTGTGACACATCATATTGCTACACCCACAGCATGGGCACGCCGAGCTCAACCGAGATGACGGCCTTAGCGCCGAAGACAAGGTTGAAAGGCGTTTCGTCCGTCGCCATCCTAGGCGTTGTGTGGTAGGCCCAGAGAATGCTCGGGAGTTCTTCCGCCCATCTGCCCTTGGCTTGGTCTAGCATGGTTCTGAGTCCTTGGAGGATAGTCCGATTGGTTACCTTGGCTTCCCCGTTTGTTTGGAGGTGAGCCACCAAGGTGAAGTGGTGCTGGATGCCGTGTTCGGTACAAAATTCTTCAAACTCCCGGCTATCAAACTACCATCCATTGTCAGTGATGATGTAGTGGGGGAGTCCGAAGCTGCAGATGATTGACTTCTATAAGAATTGATGGACCTTAGCTTCCGTGATTCGCGCTAGTGGCTCCGCTTCCACCCATTTGGTGAAGTAGTTGATGGCCACCAGTAAGAACCTCCGTTGCCCCGGTGCAGGGAGAAATGACCCTAAGATGTCCATTCCCCACTGGGCAAATGGCCAAGGGGCGGAGAGCTGTGAGATCGGCACCGGCGGTTGACGTTGTATGCGGACGTGGCGCTGGCATTTGTCGCACATCTTCACGAAGTCGGCGGCGTCTTCCCTCATTGTCTCCCAGAAGTATCCTTGGTGGAGAGCTTTGTACGCCAACGTCCTTCCTCCCATGTGGTTCCCGCACAGGCCTTCATGTATCTCCTAGAGAATGAAGGCTGCTTCCGCGGGTCTCAGGCACTTCAGGAGCGGGTAGGAGTAGGATCGGTGGTAGAGCTGTCCTTCCATTAGGACAAACTGAGAGGCTTTATTTTTAATGAGGCTGGCTTCCACACGGTCCTCGAGCAAAGTGCCATCAGTGATGTATCTGATATACCTGTCCATCCAGCTCGGCTTCGGGGTGACTTGCTGTAGCTCCTCCGGGGCTTCGTAGCTTAGATTTTTGAGGTACTCAATATATGCACGCCCCAGCAACGAGTCTGGTAGGGTTGCAAGTCTTGACAGTGCATCCACGTGAGAATTCTCTCCATGGGGGATGTGGAAGATGTTGAAGCGTCGGAAGCCTGCCGTGCATGAGCGGACTCGCTCCAAGTACTTCATCATCTGAGGATCCTTGGCTTCGTATTCTCCAGAAACTTGTCCGGCCACCAATTGGGAGTTGGTGAAGACTTTCAAGTTCTACACGCCCAACTCGCATGAGACATTTAGGCCTATGAGGAGCGCCTCGTACTTCGCCTGGTTATTTGTTACGGTGAATTTGAAGCGAAGAGCACATTCCACCACAATCCCGTCGCTGTTGGCGAGAATGAGGCCTACTCCGCTCCCGCCAGAGTTGGATGCGCCATCCACGTGGAGGATCCAGGGCTCCTCCTTTATTCTGGGCTCAACTTGATGCTCCGTGGATGTCTGCTCCGACTCCTCGGCGAGTCTGGTGCACTCGACCAGGAAGTCAGTTAGGACTTGGGCCTTTTGGGATGACCTCGATCGATATGCGATATCGAACTCGCTCAGCATCAGCAACCACTTGGCCAACCATCTGAATATTTCGAGGTGGTTGAGTATGGTCCTCAGCGACTGATCCGTCACGACCACGATGGGATGCGCTTGGAAGTAGGGCCTGAGGTGCTTAGCAGACATTATTAGAGTAAAAATGAGTTTCTTAGAGCGGGTATACCTGATCTCCGCGTCATGGAGGATTTTGCTGGTATAATATATCGGCTTCTGAGATCCATCTTCGTCTGCACAGACGAGAACCAAGCTGACGGCTCCGGGTGTGACCGCCTGGTAAAGCAGAAGCTCATCTCCTTCCTCCGGTCTGGAGAGCAGTGGAGGAGATGCCAGGAACCCTTTTAGCTCTTCAAAGGCCGTCCTGCACTCCTCCGTCCAGGTGAAGTCGTGCATCTTGCGCAGTGCCTTGAAGACGAGAAGGCAGCGGTCGGTCGACCTCGAGATGAACCGACTCAGAGCTGCAATATGCCATGTTAGGCACTAGATCTGCTTCTTGGATGTCGGGTGCTCCATGTCGACGATCGCCTGGACCTTCTCCGAGTTCGCCTTAATGCCCCTCTGAGTGACCATGAAGCCAAGGAACTTTCCTGCCGCCACTCCGAAGGCGTACTTTGCTGGGTTCAGCTTCATCTGGTGTTTTCAGAGGTTGTTGAAGGCCTCGACGAGGTCGGCGATGTGGTCCGACCTCGGCTTGCTAATGACAAGCATGTCATCCATGTACACCTGCATGTTCCGGCCAATCTGGTCTTTGAAGACCCTGTTAACCAGACATTGGTACATGGCCCCAGCATTCTTCAGACCGAAGGGCATCATCTTGTAGCAGTACATCCCTTGGTCGGTAATAAAGGCGGTGTGCTCCTCGTCCTTTGGGTGCATCCATATCTGATTGTATCCGGAGAATGCATCAATGAAGGAGAGCAGCCTGTAACCCGAGGTGGCGTCCACCAGTTGGTCGATCTTCGGTAAAGGAAGACTATCCTTCGGGCATGCCTTGTTGAGGTTGGTGTAGTCCACACAGATCCTCTATTTGTCGTTATTCTTTTTTACCATCACCACATTCACCAGTCAGCTCGGGTATTGTATCTCCCGGATGAAGCCAGCAACGAGGAGTTTGTCGACTTCCTCATTGATTACCGCTTGTCTCTCTGGGGTGAAACTTCGCTTCTTCTACTGAACCTACCTGCACTTTAGGTCAATGCTCAGCTTGTGGGTGATGATGTCAGAGGGAATACCTGGCATATCGGTCACCGTCCAGGCGAACACATCTGCATTCACTCGCAAGAACTCTAGCAGGTGGGCCCTTTCCTCATCTTATAGCTGGGCCCCAATCTGTACTGTCCTCTCCTGGTCGGCTTCGAGCGGATAAGATAGTAGGTGCTCGACCGGGCTACCCCTGGGGTATTGCACCCTTTGGTCGAGATCGTCCATCCTGGAATCGTCCTCGAGGACTTTGGTCCCGGGGAGAGTCTGGAAACAGTGTTGAATCAGCTGAGGTGCACCTCTCATCTCGCCGACTCCATAGGGAGTTGGGAACTATACTAGCAGCCGCTTCGTAGAAATGACGGCATCGAGCAGATTGAGCCCGAGTCAGCCAAGGATCACATTGTAGGCCCAAGGAAGCCTAACCACTGTGAATGTCATCACAACAGTGCTCTACCGAGGTGGGGTCCTGGCAGTGACTGGGAAAGGATCTCCCCCTCAACCCTTACAGAATCCCCCGTGAAGTCGATAAGGGGTGCGTGCACATGTTTGAGCTGAGCGGAGGACAAGTTCATTCTGGAGAAGGTATCATAAAAAAGTATATCTATGGAGCTTCCACTATCAACCATGATGTGTTTTACAGGATGCTTCGCGATCGTCATCTCGATGACCACGGCATCATTTTTTACATTTTCCCCCCAATCTCCCCCTTCCCTCAAAAAAGGAAGTACATTTTCAGAATACCCTGCTCCCCGGGCCTTCTTAGGTGCACGCTCGGCTCCCCAGCATATCATCCCCACCGGCTTCTCGATAGGGTGGTTGTCGACTGCAGGAACTGGCGGGAGAGCGACGAGTGCCTGAGGTTCCGCCGGAGGTCTACCCCCCACGAACCTCCCAAGGCAGCCTCTCTTGATGAGTTCTTCGATCTCCTTCTTGAGATTACGGTATTCCTCGGTGTCATGGCCATGGTCGCGATGAAAGTGACAGTACTTTATCTTGTCATGGCTAGTGGATGACTTCATCGGAGGTGGGCACTTCAGGTAGGGCTCACTTCGATCTCCATGAGGATCTTCTTCCTCGAGACAAGGAAAGGGGTGTACCTCTCCTCCGGAAGGGGCGCGCTCCTCGATCTCGATCCCTGCTAGAAGTTCAGAGCTGGGGGTCCCGGCTTCCGGGTTCCGGGGGCCTCGACGAGGTTGGCTTCTTCAGTGGCTTCCCGTCGAGCTCCAGTCTCGTATGATCCGTCTCCTCGGTGCGGATGTACATCTGGGCTCGGAGGAGGAGCTTGGAGTAGGTCTTGGGAGATTTCTTGTTCAGCGAGTAGGTCAGGCGGGAGGTCCTAAGCTCTCGCTTTAGCGCCAGCATGGCGATTGGCTCATCAAGATTATAAATCTCCAAGGCGGCAATCTTGAAGTGGGCTACGTAGTCCTATAGAGGCTTGCGATCCTGTTGCCAGATGGAGAAAATGTTGTCCATCTTTCGTGGTACCTTTCAATAGGCATTGAAGTGTGCCACAAACTTCCACTCTAGCTGAGCAAAAGAGTTGATGCTTTCGAGCTCGAGGTGGGTGAGCCAAACCCGAGCCACCTTCCGAAGGGTTGCTGGGAAGGTAATGCAAAAAAGGGTGTTGGTGGCCCCCTGGACCCTCATAAGGGCCTTGTAGCTTTCCAGGTGGTCCAGGGGGTCAGTGGTCCCATCGTAGGGATCCACCTGTGGCATACAAAATCAGCTGGGAATCGGTTCCTTTTGGATCTCTCGGGAGAAGGGGGGACGGGCATCATAGCCCGCTGGCTTGTTAGCGGAGCCCTGCATGTTCGCAAATCAGCGGGATAACTCTGCCAGCTTGCCCTCGTGCTCCTCTAGGCACTTCTCAGCCATGCGCCTGATGGCCTCTTCGATGGAGCCCTCCGTCGAGGCTGAAGGAGATGTAGAAGGTGACATGGGATGATGTCCCTGAAGGGGGGTCTTGCCCTTTCGACCTTGGCAGGGTTTGGCTACTACCTGCTCGAGGGTTGGGGGCCGGCTCTCCCTGTCGGCAGATCCGGCCCGTTGTTTCTTCACTAGAGTCAAGTGACTATCCCGGTGATCAGTAATGGCTCGTGGCTGCGAAGGCCTTCCTTAGAAGGAATGCAGGCTGTCGCGGGGTGCTGCGATGTGGGCCGCGGAGGTCCCTGGTTGCTGATGGGTAGCCAAGGACCGTTGTTGGTGCTGGAGCTGGCGCACCGCCGTGGTGAGAATTTGCATCTGCTGGGCGAGCACGGCCAGCTAGATGTCTGCTGGAGGCGGTTAAGCAGGAGCGGGGAGCTCCCCCTCTGGACCGTGTGAGTCCCCTTGAGAAGGGGGATCCCCCACATGACTGGTGGAGACTTCTCTCGCTTGCGTCATCACCATCCTCCCGGTAAGCTGCTTGCAAGGGGTTCAGGTTGGACCAAGATGCATCTTGCCTCTCCCCCTTCCTGGCGCGCCAATCTGTTGCCGCCAAGATCGTCGTGGCCCGTAGCTGCTGTCGGCGTCAGATCACCCCTCGTCTCCTCGGTGATGTCCTGCTCATTGGGACCTACAAAATAAGGATTAATGACACGGGCCGGGAATTCCGGTGGGGGCACTCCGACGGTCAAGTCAGTGATAATCCAGGGAAATAGATCCTCCTAGTCAAGCTCCTGAGATGGACTCCATGCTAGGAGGAGTAAATGATGTGTGAGTGAGTGTGTAAGTAGGCTGGGAAAGGTAGTGAGCGAAGTGAACTGGAGATGGATGGCTATGTTCGGGCGATCCTTTTTGCGGATCTCCGAGAGCCTTTAATTCTCAATCTCCTGGGTGGTTCTCTTATGTGGCCTCCTACCCCTACTTGCTTGGGTGTTTGTGGTTTAGCTTGTGTACCTCCCTGCCGAGGATATCGAAGGTTCTTTTAAGTCTAGGTGGTCGTTGAATGCCTACCTCGAAATCTCTCCCGCACTGGCAGGCGCGTGCGGCGGTGTTCCGTTCCGTGGACGGGACGTATTTCCTGATTCGTGATAAAAGAAGCTGACATGCGCTCTGACATTCCTTCTGGTCGCTCCACTCCGGGAAACCTGGCAGGACTTCGAATGGGGGGCCGCCGCCCCCGGGATTCGAATTTCCTAGTTGACTTCCTCTTCTGGGTGGTGCAGGTGGTTGGTGGAGAGCGTGGCGTCTCGGTCAGGGAGCTTCTTTCTCTTTTGGTGTAAGTGGTGGCTGCGGACAGTTATTATGATTTGATGGGTGCTTCCTCGTAATCCTCGGGTGGCTCGCTGGTGATTCGGGGAGGTGGTTCCACCCCTTTGGCGGCTGGCGGCATTGCCCGAGGTGGTTGCTGAATGGAGAGCTGGGACTCGACTCCGGCCCGGGGGGCTCAACCTCCGAGGGGCTCGATCTGGCGGAGGAGGGCTGGGCTCGACTCCGGTCCAGGGGGCTCGACCTCGAAAGGGCTCGACCCGATGGAGGAAGGCTCGACTCCTGCTCAGAGGGCTCGACCTCGGAGGGGCTCAACCTGGCGAAGGAGGGCTGAGCTCGACTCCGGTCCAGGGGGCTCGACCTCGGAGGGGCTCGATCTGGCGGAGGAGGTCAGCACGCGACTCCAGCCTAGAGGGCTCGACCTCGAAGGGGCTCGACCTGGCGGAGGAAGGCCGAGCTCGACTCCGGTCCAGGGGGCTCAGCCTTGGAGGGGCTCGATCTAGTGAAGGAGGTCGCTCGGCTCCGGCCTAGGCATCCCAGGCTTGCAGGTGCCGACCTGGCGGAGGATGGAACTCAGTTTTGACAGGCCACCTTGTCATTCTAGAGGAGCTCGGCCAGGTAAAGGAGTCCGAGATGGAGTGTCCATCATGGCAGCTTTTTCGACATGGCATCTGACATGGATTATACGTCAGCTTCCTACCCCATCAGAATAACTTAACAATAATTAAATCTTTAAATCAAATCAAATATAGTAAAATATACCTGTGGTAGAGATAACTTACTAAAAATTGATTCTATTAGGAACACGTGATTCGAATCCTAGATCCTTGGCACTCCCTTACTGATAAAGGTAATGAAGGCTCCTTTCATTTCACAAGATGTATATCTACTTTTTCAAAATTTATTTATTTATTTTTACTTTTTCTTTTCTCTCCTCTCTCTCCTCATCTTCTCTCTTTCCTTTCACTCTTTCCTCTTTCTCTCTCTTCTTTCTCCTATTTCTTTCTCTCTTCTCTCTCCTCTTTCTCTCTCCTCTCTTCTTTTTCTTGTTTTCTTCCCTGTTGGCTTGGCCCGACTAGTCTCCCACGATCCGGCAACCTAAGAAAGGAAAGAGAGGTTTTCACAGTGGTGCCTGACGGAGCATGACCGGTCGGAGAGGATCAGGTGGCGCTACCGATGGCGATGAGTCCCATTGGCTGTAGTGGTCGAAGAGTCCAAGCAACAGCTTGTGAGGAAGGAGGAATGCCTTGGACTGTGAGGCTCGACTCCATTGGTTCGATGGTGACCGAAGAGAAGGAGAAAGGTGGCAGATACCCTTTGTTCTTCCATCGATGGAAACGATGAGGGGTGAAATTTAAAGGATTATTTTGGAGGGGATAAACATGTCTCTACAGTGGATAAGGCCGGTCGTTCAAAAATTCCACCATTCCCCGACTCTCCTCTGGCCTTCTTCTTTCCCTATATGGCAGCCTCACCAGTCTTCCTGGCATGCTTTTCGCTCAAAGAAGCAAGGGACAAAGTCTCCTATTTTGGTTTCCTTTTTCTTTTTGTAGATTGGGTTGAAGTTGGCTGGGTCTATCGACTTTGACCTGTAAATGGCCTACTGGCCCGAGTTCTCACACTAGGCCAGCCAAAAAAAAATTTTTTTAAAAAAAGAGAAGCTGCATAACAATATCACCAAATTTATCTTTCCATGAATATTTTACTATTATTAGAAAGTATCTACTAGAAACTACATGCATTAAATACTAAATAAAATAAAAGTTACTATATATGCCATCATATCAAGCCAAATTCTAGCTCCCATAACAGTGCCAATGTTTGGAATTATCCATAGGTTTGTCGGCCAAAAGAGAGAGCCAAAAAGAAGTTAATTGCAATTTATCAACATGAGATTAAGCTCGATTTTACTAAGCTCCCTTTGATTTTAAAAGTCGCAATTAAACTACTCAAGATCAAATCTGTGAGACTCCATCTGGCTCCATTACCCACCTATAGTATAAAATGAATTCAAGAGTTTCCTTTTACTATAATTATGTTGCTATGTTTTTTTTCCAAATCGTTCATTCATACCTTAGTTCTTCGAATAGTAGATCTTTTTGCCACGTTATTCTCTATTTTTTTTTCCACCTTGATTTTGTACCCTTCTCTAGTTCTCTCCCTCCCTCTCCCCTCTTCCCAGTTTCTTTTATTTTGCTTTGTATTCTCTTTCGATAAGAAAGTTTCAAAGATGGAGAGGAAGCAGGGGTTCTTCATGGCACTAAAAAAGAGATTATGAGCGGGCTGTCACCAGTGAGGTCCCAAGTAAAGAGTTTGGCAGGGAGCTCATCATCGATGGCCAATTTGCTGCTGCCACAGTGTGGGTGGTTGCTCACAAGTAGTCATCACCATTTTATCGATGAACCTCCCCAATCGAGCCATTAATTTTGAGATTTGGAAGCTTTTGGCTCATCAGGGAGGTGCTAGCCCTACTCGTGGAGGGGCTCGAGCTGGCTGCTACCATGGATGTCAGCTAGGACTCATGGTAGAAGGGGGGCTAGGGCCACTAGATACGTGGCTAGCTCTCCAATGATGGCACCTTCTCCTCCTACAACTACCATTCTGACCTCTATGCCCTTCTCAACATCATGGGTGTCCTCCTAGCCACCATTCATGTCAACTCCACCAACCTCCCCCACCTTAGTATCCAGGACATACCTATTATGAGATCTGATTATTAACTGGACCGGCTCCAAGTGGACCTTGCCAAATTCCATGGTAGATAACACAATACATTGCCTCCTTTATTTCACTAATTCCCAAATGCTTTATCCTCCATGCATCATGTGAACTCCGCTAACCGTCTCTCCTACTTCAATATCAAAGGACAGCCATTATAAAATTTAATTATTATTTGGATCGACTAGGTTCAAGTAGATCATTCCAAATCTCATGGTGGATATCATACCACGTTGCCCCTTACATTTCACTAATTCTCGATTGGTTGTTATCCACCATGCATAGCTCCAAAATTTATACTATATCCATACATTGATGGATTTTTTTTCATTCTCCAAGGTTAAACCCAAGATAAATAATAATCTTTTTTTTTTTTCTACGGTTCACCTCTAACTTTGTCTTAGCAAGAGACGTCATCAGTGCACTGCATACCATAACAGCACAAGGCGGCATCAAAGGCCTCAAGCTCCAAAGCTCTACCTAAAATACTTATGTCATGGGGAAGATGCGAATGGTGGTATCAAAAGTTAAGGTAGCCATCCAGGTAATAAAAAATCATGGCTTGTCATGGGCTATGGAGTCCGGTTACTTTTTTTTTTCTATTTTTTTAATAATAAAAATTGGGGAGATAAATTCGATATAGTTAATTCTAGACTTCTATCTCATCGAAAAATGTTTAATTCAAGATACAGGATTTTTGTAGCCTTTTTCTATTCAAGAATGAGTACGTCAACCCGATATCATCAAAATGCCTGATCAAAATGGAAAAGTAAAAAAATTATGATCTCTCATTCATCCAATCATCACGGATCTTAAAGGATAACTTCTGAATTTAATCGAGTCTTCCATAAAATCATGTCTCAAATTCATAATCTGTTGGTTGTGAAGTAAAATTCCAACGAGCTGGACTACCGTCTTGACAGTGATGGCTTTATTCTTTAACAAATGGTGCCTATGCTACGAACGGTCGTGTCCAACCTTCTTTTGGTATCATGAATCTATTTTAGTACAAATGGATAACATAGCTAGAGGGAATCAGACGGCTCTGACCTTATGCGGATTAAATGATACTTTTCAAATCATAGGAGGTTTGATGAAATTAGGATTAATTTTAGATGGGTAAATTGTAAATAATCAGGAAAAAAAAAAAAAGATTACGGTCGTCACGCGTGCTACCTCGCTTGACCATTGGAATCTCGTCGCAGCCGATAACGATGCCTGGGGCCTACCAGTGAATGGCCACTTGGAAATGTCTGTGATCCCCGGATCGGCTACTTAAAAGATGACGCCATAGCACGGATAGCTGATTGGAATGGAAACGACCATAGGAAGCGATGGCCAACTCTAGCGTACACGCGCGAGGCAGGGCTGGTTGTGATTTTTTTTTTTTTTTTTTTTTTTTTTTTTTTTTTTTTTTTTTTTTTTTTTTTTGTGTGCAAGATTTCGAATCTTAGTTTAGATATTTTTTGATTAAAAAATTTAAAATAAAATTAAAAAAAATTAATAAATTAATTTTGAAATTCCTGTTGATTGATGGTAGTCAAAAAGTTAGGGATATATATAATAAATCCTGTTCATTCGGCTGACATCAGTGGCAGTCAGGTTGACGTACTCATCTTCAGGTAGGGAACGGCTATGGAAAATTAATATGCGTAACATTTTCTGATTGGGGTTGAGGGATCGTTTGGAGGTGGCCACGTCCGAAAAGGCACTAGCCATATTGCATCAATGTTGGAAATATTTGGCAGTAGAAAGATATCTTCTAGGAACATTCCAATATGAGCCACAATCCATGATATTGATGCACATGCCCTTCTTAGTAGAGATTTCAAGCAACATAGATTTAATAGCATGCTAAAAAAGGATAAAAAGAAGGATATGTGGCCGGCCATCATATCCTGGTTTCATTTTAGTCATATCCCAGCGCATGCAACAGACAATCCATATAATAATTTTGATATTTCATCTATACAAGTTGCTAGTGCAGGTATAGATCCTCTAGAATCGAGAGATATTTATGGTCTGCTTCTGAACAATAATAAGGAGGAGCTAGAAAATTAGATTGCTTCCTATCAAAGCAAGTGGCCCGTATATGGATTGATAGTGATGTGTGATGGATAGACTGGTTCTACTAGACGGAGCATCATCCACTTCTTGACTTATTGTGATGGAAAAATCTTCTTTCATAAATCTATTGATGCTTCAAATCATGTGCACAACAGTAGTTATATCCTTAGATTGGTGAAGGTGATGATTGATCAGGTGGGAGAGCAGAATATCGTACAGGTTATCACAGATAATGGATCATAGTACAGGGCCACAGGATAGATCTTGATGCAGTGGAGACCGCATATTTTCTAGATCCCTTATGCCGTATATTATATTGACCTGATGTTGATGGATATTAGAAAAATTTATAGGGTGCAAAAGATAGTTAAGTTAGCACAGACTATTACTAGTTCATCTATAACTATACATGGATCTTATCATTGATGAGAAGCTTTACTGGAGAAGAAATATTGAGACTAGAGGTTACATGGTTTGCTACAAATTATATTGCACTTAATAGTCTTCTTAACAAGAAAGTAGAGCTGTGTCAGATATTTGTCAGTCAAGAGTAGTAGTAGAGCAGATATGCCAGGGCAAATATTGAGAGGAGCAATATCGAGAATTTAGTGATGAATAGATATTTTGGCAACGGGCTGAGAAGATAGTGGAGGCTATTAAGCCTCTATATGAGGTACTTTAGGCCATAGACTCTGAGAGATATGCTTTGTTGGGCTTTATATATTATATGATGCAAAGGGTAAAGGAAAAGATCCAAGAGGCAGATCCAATACATGCTATTGAGTATATTCTAATCATTGATGGATGGTGGAGTTATCAAATGAGTTCGGATTTGCATCTAGTAAGTATGCAGCAATTCTTTAACTCCCTAAAATTTTAAATTAAATTATATTTGTATAAGTACACTTGACTAATTCTTAAAATATATGTACAGTTTACTGTCTGAATCTGAGATTCCAATACTCCATACCAAATATTGCCCCTATGCAATGTTATATACAAGATGCGGCCCGATCCAGATATCGCAGCTATGTGCCTAGAAGAAGTAAGTTAGGTTAAAATTATTGAGTGATTTTTATTAGCACTAATTTTAACAAGTAGCATATGATAATTTTTTTTTCAGACAAATTTTTTTAGAGAGGGTACAGATTCTTTTGGATTCACTGTAGACATCAAAAGTAAATCAAAGATGAATTCTAGTAGGTAATACTAAGTACCAAGTCTAATATTAGATTCAGATTGATTTTTTGATTTCACTGAATCTAAAATTTTAAATAATTTAATATTTTTTGTAGCTGAATGATGGGTGCATTTTGGTAAATCTGCAAAACATCTAAAAATTATTGCAATCAAGTTCCTCTCCTAGATGGAGTCATCTAGTGGATGTGAGCGCAACTGTCTACATTTGGTCTTATCTATTCCAAGTAGAGAAATCATCTAAAACAGAAATGTCTCAACAATCTTATTTATGTATATTATAATTTAAAGTTGAGACTAAAGTACATTCAAGAGAGTTGAACTGAAATACTCTAATTCTACTATAATTATTTATGTTGACGAGGATAAAAATCCAATGATTGATGGGTCGTGAGTCAGCAGTAGGAGCTAAAGCTTGATGAGCTAGGATCACCTCCTCGACCAGCCAGTTTTGTAGCTAGTGAGGTTAGGATGGATGCTGAATAATAGACAACAAGCAATTTTCTCACAGGACTTCAGTAAATACATCACATCATCCCTCCCCACCATTTATTCGGCCCAGAGATAGAGGAAAAAGAAAGATAGTTGCATTTTCATCGAAGCACTCAGTTCATTCAGATTCAAATACTAGAGAGAGTGGTGCTAGTGCTTCTTTAGATAGTGAAGGATCTAGTGATCTAGGAGGGACCAAGAGACAGGAGTCACAGCCACCTATACATCTTCGATTCATTGGTAAGTCACAGTTTAGCCATCCATACAGGATACAGACTATGGTGCATTTACTAGTAAACCCCATGGTGATACGATTTCATATAGGCGACGGGCTTCGCAAGGTCGTTTGGGGCACAATGCAGTTGCAGCTCTTGCATATGGATTAGGATTCATGGATGTATCAGGGTCATCATCATATTCAGGATCCTCTTATCTGCAGCTACCGATAACTTATGATCCATATGGTCCATATGGTACATCCAAGACATTATCTTCTAATGGTTATTATCCCATGCAGAGCAGAGCATCTTATGGATTTGATTTTGATATCGGTATATTTGGATGGATCCCTGCACAGTCATATCATCGTTTAGATACCTCTTAGAGTCAGGATCTCAATGAGGGATTTGCGATGAGTTACAATCCATCACGAATACCTCTTGGGATGAGCTTACAGGAGTATCATGCTGCGTTAGAGGGCTTACTGATTTTCCTCCATAGTATATAAATAATCTTGATATTTATGGACATCGACACTCGACCCGATTCTAAATATCGATATGTAATTATATTTATATTTTACCTTTCATTTTCATTAATTACTAGTAATCTTGCTTTAATTATAATTTTATATCTTATTTTAATTAGAATTAATGTATTAGTATTTTTCGAATCATAAATTCCAAACCTTGAATCTAAACTCTAAACCCTAAACCCTAAATACTAAATCCTAAGGTCTAAACCCCAAAAAAAAAATCCCAAACCCTTAAAAATAATGGGCATGCCGGTATAACCGTACTGACACTCATTACGGTACGGTACTGGAACGGTACCGTCCTGTTCCAGTGCCGGTACGGGTCTCGATTCTGGTACCGGATCCTTGCTTTTATCATTGAAAATTTTTTGAATTTTCTTTAATGATGAAAATATCTCTCGATTTTATGATACATGGATGTTATAACCTAAGCCAAGAGATGTCACAATGCAAGTCAAGGGATGTCATTATTTTTTTAAGGAAAGAATATTTTCATCATTTAAAATTTTTAATGAAAAGGTAAAGCTAGAGATATTAAATATATGTTGAAAAGTGAATTTATGTAGCCTAATTAAAGTGTGAGCTATATTTTTTCTTTACCGCACATGGTGTATAAAGACTTTCTCCTGAACTTCTTCGCAAACACGGTGCACTCGGCTCACGTCAAAGAGGGCCATAGTGAGCCCAAAAAAGAAAAGCCCCGGAGACGGGAGCTTGCCAGCGGGGAATTTGGCCCGAGCCTAGCTTAAAAAAGGCCCAAGATACAATTGTGCTCTAAAGAGACGAAAACAGCAGCTCATCAGCTCTAAAGAGACCTAGTGGCAAAAAGCAGAACAGGGGGGAGAAGCTATTTCTCCATTGGAGCAATCAAGAAGTGAGCATTTGATCTCGTAAATGATGAGTCACAGTCTTCACAGCTTTTTCAGGAAACAAGAGAGCCCACCAAGATTATCACTTCCAACACTGACAAAAGAGACCTAGCGGCAAAAAGCAGAACATGGGGGAGAAGCTATTTCTCCATTGGAGCAATCGAGAAGTGAGCATTTGATCTCGTAAATGATGAGTCACAGTCTTCACAGCTTTTTCAGGAAACAAGAGAGCCCACTAGGACTATCACTACCAACAGTGACACCGTCAACAAGCAAAACATCAATCGCCATCACTACAGCAATATATCTTTAAGTACATGGAGGGCTCTAAAAGTGATTTTAATTGATTGCTTGTAGAAATTAAATCACACGGTTCAGAAGGGAGACAGTGAAGACACTAAAATCTAACCAAGAGAAATGGTAAATGCGTAGAGAACGACCTCACAAACAGTCTGTCAAATAAAGGCTTATTCGGACACAGATAACGACCGTTACAGTTAAGCTCCCATCATTTCATTTTTCTCGTATAGTTCTCCAGGTGAAAGAATATATGGACCTCATCAGTAAACTTTTCATAGTACAACCATGGATAAATAAGAACCATAGCTGATTCTCTGTTGATGGAAAAGCTATTCAAAACATGGAAATCAAGTCCTGGGTTTAGGATATAGACTCAAACTACCAGTAATCACAGTTACAGAGGATGAAGTGTTTAAGCATAGCGAAAAGCTAATTTGATGAGGTTAAAGCAAAGATTGAAGAAGCCTGGGGCAACCAAAATCAAACTAAGCATGCAATTTGCATAATGCTATGAAAATTACAGCAAAGTTGAACATATATTTAAAATAAACCCATAGGGCAAACCAGGGAGATCACAGGTTTTCATGAAAACATAACAAATTATGATACTTCATGCATTTGCTTCAGATTTCAATATATCCTACAGCAAAATTCAAATTTTCGAATCTATGAGGTGATTTATTCTTCAATTCTGTTTTTCAATCAATCATTCTCCTGTTGGCAATGATTTGACACAAGTGAGTTTGGTTTATTGCAACAACCCACGATCCACTCCCTCCACAAGAACTGAAAAGAATTTAGCATCTAGTAAGCACCTAGTCAATTGTGTACAAGCCTGCAAGCTCCAGCTTGCTTGGAAACAACTTTTGAATACTTGAAATCAGGCCATTGAGCAGCTAACCCAAGTCTACAATGCAATATATGGACCTTCTTTTCTTTTTTTTTCTTTTTTTTTTTTTTATTGAACGGTGTATTCATTGAACAAGACAAAGATGAATACAATCCAAAAAGTCAGACAGTACAATATCCCGAAGCTGTACAGGAAAAGATCGCCAGTCAAACCATAACACAAAAACATAATGACTGGTAACATACGAGGCAACCTAGTCAGCAGCTGAGTTGGCCTCCCTAAAGATGTGGCGGATAATGATTGAGGAATATCCCTGTAAGAGGAGCCCAATGTCTCGAATAACAAGGTGAGCCGAAGGAAACAGTAAGGACTGTCGGATCTACGAAATGACCGTCAGAGAATCCGTCTCGATGATAAGATGATCCAGGTGAACCTGACGAGCATAAGTGATGCTAGCCCATGCAGCATGCAGTTCCATCGCAGGAACGGAAGGATCAACAAGGGAAACTCCACCAGCAGCACGGAAACCCAGAGCAGAGTCCCTGATGACGAAGGCAACGCTTCCGGATTTGTGACGAAAACTACCATCAAAACTGACCATGGAGAAGGACGGAGGAGGGGGGTTTCCAAGAGATGAAAACTCGGTCGGATGCTCGATGAGCGAGGTGGGAGCCCCAGGGATCCATCATACTCCCAGTCAATCTATGGAACTCAATAGCAGAAGTGTTGCCCAGATATGGTGCCCAAGAGGGGGGGTGAATTGGGTATTTTAAGAAATTAAAGCAATATATGTGCTATCAAGTTCAAAGGTGAAGAGTGATAGTGCTCAAGTAATTGTGCAACGGAAGCAATGAAATAAAACAACAATTAAAGAGCAAAAGGAGATAAAGAGTAAAGCAATGCAAACACACAAGAAGTATAGTGGTTCGGTGCACCTAGCACCTACATCCACTCTCCAAGCTCCACTTGGAAATTTTCACTATAATCTTTAGATTACAGCCGACTTGTTTTACCAGGCTCACAAGTCAAAACCTTACACACTTGTTTTGGCTTCGGGCTTACAAGCAACCCTAGTTGGTTTTATCAATTGGCTCACCAACAAACCTCACTCACTTGTTTTGGCTTCGGGCTTACAAGCAACCCTAGTTGGTTTTATCAATTGGCTCACCAACAAACCTAACTCACTTGTTTTGGTTTCGGGCTTACAAGCAACCCTAGTTGGTTTTATCAATTGGCTCACCAACAAACCTCACACTAGTTTCAAATTTCTTTGAAACTAGCATACCACAAATAGAATATGAATACAAAGAATAAAAACAAGACAAACTCCTTTTTGAGCAAAAGATAATTCGATGTAGCTCTTGATGGAGACTTTTCAAGCCTTTCTCTTGGAATCTTGGACCTCACTAAATGCCAAACTCTTGAAAGTTGGATTCCTCAAAGATGGAAAGCTTTTGGCTAAGGAATCTCTTGGATTTCTCACTCTTTTTGGCTTGGAATTGATTGAAGGCTTTTTACTTTCACTATAATCCTTTTCACCTTGTCTCCATGTCTTTTTTGAAGTTTGGTGGAGGTTAAATACTTCATTCAAGCTGAAACAACTCCACAAGACCGTTAGAATCAAAAATATGGCCGTTTATGGCCGTTAGAAATCAAATCAAAAGTTCAGAAAAACTAGCCGTTATGCCATGAGTCGACCTCTGGATCAAGTGTCGACCTCATGAGTCGACCTCCAGTTTATCTTAGGCAAAAATCCAGAAAACCATAGTTCTGCCCAGTTTGAATTCTCAGGCTATGAGTCGACCTCTGGTGTCGACCTCTGGACATGTGTTGACCTTAGGTGTCGACCTCTGGACAGGTGTTGACCTCAGGTGTCGACCTCTGAAGCGTGCCACTGAAATTTTGCCGTGCCGGCCTTGCTGAACTTTTCTTTTCTTCATGAGTCGACCTCTGGTGGTCGACCTTTGATTTTCCATTAATTTTAAGGACTTTTTCAACTGAATACAAGCATTTCTTCATTCAACATGGTTGAGTACTAAGATCTGAAAAATATACTTAAAATACAATTAGTACTCATATATACTTAAACATTTTGTCAATCATCAAAATCAAGACCAGAGTCAACAATCTCCCCCTTTTTGATGATGACAAAACCTTTAAGTATATGAAAAGGGTAAGCTTAAAAAGATTAATAAAAAGATAAACATGTAAGCTCAAAACAATAAGCACCAAGCTCCCCCTCAAAATATGATCTAAAAAGTCTTCAAAAATATTTTTTTAAAATATGCAAAAAAATTTAAAATTTTCAAAATTTCTTCTTCTTACTAATTCTTTCCTTTAGATAAAAATATTTTACATTCTTCTCCCCCTTTTGCACTTTCTTTCATTTCTCAAAAGATTTTTCATGTTTATCCAATCTTCCCCTTTTCATACTTAACAATTTTCTCCCCCTTTTTGACATCATGAAAAAGGGTGAAAGGCAATACAAAGTGGGAATGAAGTTGGAAAGAATAGCAAGTAGGTCATCAAAATCAATGCATGAAATCAAATATTTATGATATCAATTGAATATGATATAAATTGAACAAGATACCAAAGAATGTAAGCACATGCAAGAAATGATTTGATGTATATTATCCATTCGCCTTACTTGTTCATGGGATAAGGTCACAGCGGCACCCCTACACGTCATAAGAGAGCCCGTTGAATGGGAAGAGATGGTCTTTAAGCCCTACTTATCTCCTATGACCGGACGGCCATGGTGACTAACCCAATCCGAAGCGGTTACTAGGAATTCTTATAAAATTTTTTTGATGCCAATAGAATATGATACCATTTGAATGTAACTCCCCCAAAGAATTAGATTTGAAAACAAGAAGGAGTACCAGAGCAATATAAGCAAAGCATGATATCAACAAGATATTCAAAGCATCAAATATGATAACAAATCTTTGGATGCTCCCCCTGAATGTTATTCCTCCTTTAAAAATATGCATTTATTTCAGGAATAAAACATGAAAGCTTATGCATCAAGATTTGAAAATTTTCAAGATATTCATGATTTTCAAAATACAAAGCATTTATATCGCATAAAAACATTTAGCATTATTTCAAATTCATTTTAAGATGATTTGATATCCATACAAATGCTAGAGGTGATATGATATCAAGTCTAGCTATTAGAGCAAGGGTTTGTCAATAAGCATATCTTCTTCTTAAAAGTAACCCTTAACTACTAGTTCTATACTTGATCCAAATCATTTCTAGATTATGCATAGATGCCAAAAATAAAAATATATAAATCATAGCATTTCACTTGAAATAATTTAGAAACTATATTAATCAAAATCAAGTGAAGATCTAATAATCACAAGTTTGACCATGAGAGCTTGAAATCCATCAACATCAAAATGGTCATGATCACAACAAATGATTATTAGTCTAAGCTTGATTCTAATCAATCAATTAAAATATTTTTTTTTTAAATCAATATGCATCTTTAAAAGTATTTTTCATGAAATACATTAATCAAAATCAAGTGAAGGTCTTACAATCATAAATTTAATCATGATAGCATGAAATTCATCAACACCAAAAAGTTCATGATCATAGCCAATGATGATAAGTCCAAACTTGATTCTAATTAACTATTTAAAACAATTTTTCAAAGTAATTGATGCAATAAAAATTAATCTACAATTTTAATTATGGAAGGAGATGTTTAGAATTTACCAATATACATAATCCTTCCTTTTACCATTTAGTCCAAAATATAGCTTGTCCACTTCTTTAAATTGTCTTGTACAACCTCTTTTCAAGAACTTCCTTTCTTCATGTTGGGTTGCAAGACATTCCTGCAAAACAAATTAAGTGGACATTTTTGGTACCCAAACTTTCTTGGGTCCTTTATGATTAGTAATTATGGTTCCTTTTGGAACCCAAACTTTTCTAGAAGGATAAGCATTGAAACCACATTTATAAGAAGAATTGAAAGAAGCAGGAATATTGAAGTTCTTCAAGAGTTTTTGCTTCTTTTCCTCAATCAAAATATTTTTCTCATTAAAAACTTTTTTACATAAATCTTTTGAAATAACATTTTTTTTCTAAAAATTCTTTCTTTAGAAAAATTATTCTTTTCATTTTTCAAAATATCAATCTTGGCATTTAAATCATCATTTTTATTTGCAAGATTGGTGTTGTCAAGAGAAAATGAATCTACATGCCTATTTAATTTCTTGTGCTCAATTTTAGCAATATGTATTCATGCACAAGATCATTAGATGCATCATGTGATTCTTTAAAGGTAAAATCATAATTATTTTTAGCACATACCTTTTTCTCATTTGCCATGAAACAAAGATGGGCAACTTCATCATCCGTACTTGAATCTTCGCTATCGCTCCAAGTTGCCATCATTGCCTTGAATTTTCTTTTGGTCTTGAGAGCTATTATTTTCTTTTCTGTATCAGCTTCCACTATCCTTTGCCATAAGTTCAACTCATAGGTCATGAGTGAACCGATAAGCTCCTCCAAAGGTAAGGTTTCTACATCTTTAGCTTCTTGGATCGCCGTCACCTTTGGATCCCATGATTTTGGCAAGGATCTAAGAATTTTGTTCACCAAATCAGCATTAGTATAGATTTTGCCAAGACTTTTTAATTCATTAATAATAGTCATAAATCTTGAAAACATATCAGATATAGATTCATAATGCATCATTTCAAAAGTTTCAAAAGAATGTATAAGCAAATTAATTTTAGTGTTCTCCACTTAAAGAGTACCCTCATGAGTAACTTCAAGTGTGTCCCATATTTCCTTCGCTGATGTGCATGTAGAAACTCTATTAAATTCATTTAAGTCCAATGCACAATAAAGCAAGTTCATTGCTTTAGCATTGAGTTCAATTTGTTTAATGTCATATTCATTCCAATCTTCTTCAAGCTTTGGAATGGAAATGCCATTAACCAAAATGGAAGGAATATGAGGACCACTAATAATGGTTTTCCAAAGATGATAACTAATAGATTGAATATGGATGCGCATGCGAGTTTTCCAAAATATATAATTTATGCCATTGAAAAATGGTGGTCTAACACTAATACCTACAAGGGTTACCATGAACTTTAGCTCAAAATCGTTAGATTTTCAATCAGAGCACCGAGCTCTGATACCACTTGTTGCCCAGATATGGTGCCCAAGAGGGGGGGTGAATTGGATATTTTAAGAAATTAAAGCAATATATGTGCTATCAAGTTCAAAGGTGAAGAGTGATAGTGCTCAAGTAATTGTGCAACGGAAGCAATGAAATAAAACAACAATTAAAGAGCAAAAGGAGATAAAGAGTAAAGCAATGCAAACACACAAGAAGTATAGTGGTTCGGTGCACCTAGCACCTACATCCACTCTCCAAGCTCCACTTGGGAATTTCCACTATAATCTTTAGATTACAGCCGACTTGTTTTACCAGGCTCACAAGTCAAAACCTTACACACTTGTTTTGGCTTCGGGCTTACAAGCAACCCTAGTTGGTTTTATCAATTGGCTTACCAACAAACCTCACTCACTTATTTTGGCTTCGGGCTTACAAGCAACCCTAGTTGGTTTTATCAATTGGCTCACCAACAAACCTCACTCACTTGTTTTGGCTTCGGGCTTACAAGCAACCCTAGTTGGTTTTATCAATTGGCTCACCAACAAACCTCACACTAGTTTCAAATTCCTTTGAAACTAGCCTACCACAAATAGAATATAAATACAAAGAATAAAAACAAGACAAACTCCTTTTTGAGCAAAAGATAATTCGATGTAGCTCTTGATGGAGACTCTTCAAGCCTTTCTCTTGGAATCTTGGACCTCACTAAATGCCAAACTCTTGAAAGTTGGATTCCTCAAAGATGGAAAGCTTTTAGCTAAGGAATCTCTTGGATTTCTCACTCTTTTTGGCTTGGAATTGATTGAAGGCTTTTTACTTTCACTATAATCCTTTTCACCTTGTCTCCATGTCTTTTTTGAAGTTTGGTGGAGGTTAAATACTTCATTCAAGCTGAAACAACTCCACAAGACCGTTATAATCAAAAATATGACCGTTTATGGCCGTTAGAAATCAAATCAAAAGTTCAGAAAAACTAGCCGTTATGCCATGAGTCGACCTCATGAGTCGACCTTTGGATCAAGTGTCGACCTCATGAGTCGACCTCCAGTTTATCTTAGGCAAAAATCCAGAAAACCATAGTTCTGCCCAGTTTGAATTCTCAGGCTATGAGTCGACCTCTGGTGTCGACCTCTGGACAGGTGTTGACCTCAGGTGTCGACCTCTGGACAGGTGTTGACCTCATGTGTCGACCTCTGAAGCGTGCCACTGAAATTTTGCCGTGCCGGCCTTGCTGAACTTTTCTTTTCTTCATGAGTCGACCTCTGGTGGTCGACCTTTGATTTTCCATTAATTTTAAGGACTTTTTCAACTGAATACAAGCATTTCTTCATTCAACATGGTTGAGTACTAAGATCTGAAAAATATACTTAAAATACAATTAGTACTCATATATACTTAAACATTTTGTCAATCATCAAAATCAAGACCAGAGTCAACAAGAAGCCATGGCACGGTGGACCGTAAGCGACGGAGACCATCTCACCGAGGTAAAGATAGACTCGTTCCTGGCGATCCTGATATGATAAGCAGTATAGGCCAGGAGGGTCACAGACGGAGTGGCAGTAGCCGAACGCAAGATCCCGAAAAATGAGTCATGGGGATCGGCACCCTGGGCAAAGAGGTGGACCAAGCCAACTAAGTGCCGCACACGCCTAGCCCGAGGGTAGAAGAACAGAGTATGATCCTGGATCTTTGGAGCAGTCTAACAGAAGGGGCAGTAAGGAGAAATGTGCATGCCCCTAGAAGCCAGGAGGGCTCTAGTAGGAAGGCAATGACGGGCCACCTTCCATAAGAAGAGAGAGATCCTCGGGTGCACCGATATAGACCAGATCCAGCCCAACGGGATAGGGGAGACCGCATCAGGAGAGAAGATGGCCAGAAGATCAGACATGGGCACCCTAGGGGCAGCTGAGCGCCTCCAAACTCTGATATCCGGGCCCGGGATGGTAGGCAGGAAAATGGAGCAAACCCGAAGGCTGAGAATATCCCCAAATATAAACTTAACGATATCCTAGTCCCACGGATGCCGGCCAGGCCGGTAGAGGTCCGTAATGGAAATGGAGTCAGGAATATCAACAGATATGAAGGTAGGCCATTTGTAGAGAGGTATCTCAGAAATCCAAAGATCCTGGAAGAATCAAATGGACCAGACATATACAATGACCCAGGATAGATGAGGAGAGATAAGAGGAGCTCTAATAAGCATGTCCCTCTAAATCGTAGAGGAAGATCTGGTAGGTCGGATAGTACCATCAATAATGGCCTGATAGTCGCATACCGGGCACGCATCATAGTGGACCAAATACTATCTGGGCAGAGAAAGAATCTGGTAACCAGCCTCCTAAGAAGTGCATCTCTCCAGGTCCTAAGAGAATGAATCCCCAATCCACTCTGCTGGATCGGTTGATAAACAGCTTGCCAACTGACCAGATGAATCCTCTGCCTGGAAGGAGAGGAGTCCCACAAGAAAGTCCTAATCATCTGCTCCAACCTGAGAGTAATAGTCCTGCGAATAATGGCATTCGAGAGCAGATAGACCAGAAGGGAGGTGAGAACCGAGCGAATGAGAGTGATTTTGCCCATGGAGAAAAGAGATCTGCCCTGCCAATCGTCGATCCTCTGACGAATAGACTGAATCAATGGGGAGCATTCCGCCCTGGACAGCCTGGATCTAGATATAGGAACACCCAAATACATAAGGGGGCTACTGCGCTTCGAAAACCCAAGAATATCCACAATCCTGTACCGTATCCGAGTCGAGGTCTTGGGGCTAAAATAAATCCCAGATTTATGGAGGTTGATTCTCTGACCCGACGTAAGGCAATAGTCCTCCAGAATCCCCCGAAATCCCTGGGCGAGGACACCAAAGCCCTCCCCAGGAGAAGACAATTATCTACAAACAAAAGATGGGAAACAGGTGGAGCACCAGGAGTGGGAGAAAACGATAGGACAACCGACTCCTGCACTACATTATGAAGGGCCCTTGAAAGATAGTCAGCACATATGATAAATAAGGGGAGAGGGGGCAACCTTGGCGAAGGCCAACAGTCGAGGTAAAATAGTCCGTGGGACATCCATTGATCAGGAGAGAGAAAGATGGTCTAGACACATAGGCAAAAATCCTGGAGATCCAAGTCGGGTGGAAGCTAAAGTGATGCAAGGCTGTGCGAAGAAACTCCCAGCTGACTGTTGTAGGCTCTCTCCATATCGAGTTTGATGGCCATGAGACTGCGACGTGGAGAAGCATGATGCAGATCAACCATAAACTCATGAGCAATAAAAACATTATCAGAAATAGAGCGGTTGCCAATAAAAGCCCCCTGCTCAGGGCTAATCAACTAAGGAAGAATAGGCTTCATCTTATTAACCATCAGTTTAGCACAAACTTTGTAGATAGTATTGCATAGATTGATGGGACGGAAGTGGACCGGCTTGAAGGCATCAGGATGCTTAGGAATTAAAGTAATGAAGGTCCACTTCCAACAACTAGGCATGGAACCTGTAACAAAGAATAACTGGATAGCCACCGTGAAGTCCATGGATATGATATCCCAATATCTCCGAAAGAAGAATGGGGGGTAACTATCAGGACCTGGGGCTTTATCTTCTCCCAAGGACCACAGAGCCAAATGGATCTCCTCCACAGAAATAGGAGCCAAAAGAATAGAATTGTGCAAGGAGGAGACCGTAGTCATCGGAGGAAAGGAAAGGTGAGGAGCAGTGGGGGTGGCCTCCGTCCAGCGAGAGGCAAAGAATATAAAGATCTCCCGCTTGATAGCCTAATCATCCTCAAGCCAATGGCCGTCAGAATCCCTCAAAGAACGGATAGAGTTCTTATGCCTGCGAATGATGGTGGCTAGGTGAAAGAAATGAGTGTTCCTATCACGAGCCCGCGGCCACTGAACTCTGGATTTCTAACGCCAAAACACCTCCTAGTTCCGGAACAAAGAGTGATCCAAGGAAAGCTGAGCACAAAGAGTGTCCATGTCCAACTGTGACAAGGATCCCATCCTATCTTCCTTCTGCAAATCAGAAATAGTAGCTTCAACAGTGCTGAGCTTGGTCATCACATTCCCAAGCTCAATCCTGTTCCACCTAAGAAAGCATCTCCGGAGCAACTCCAACCGACGAGAAAGCCGATAAGAAGCATCACCCTAAACAAGAATTGCCCACACATTTCTGACAAGATCTCTGGCTTTGGGATAAGAGAGCCAAAGCTTCTAATATTTGAAAGGAGTGGAACTCTGGGCAAAGACATCGAAAGACAAGAGGAGAAGGCTGTGGTCAGAGGCAATCCTACTGAGGTGGCGCACACTGTGGACCGGGTAAAGAGAAAACAAAGAAGGGATAGCATAGCATCTGTCAAGTCTCTCCCAGACTCTCGCTGCACTTGACCGATTATTGCACCAAGTGAAGTGAGAGCCCACAAACCCTAAGTCAACTAGACCGGTCCCCTAAATGAAATCCGTAAAGTCAGAGGAGGCCGTGTCTTCAACAAAGGGTCTACCCTCCCTTTTATCCTCAGCCTGGTCAATAACATTGAAATCCCTAACAACCACAGTGGGAACACCATAAGAAACCAACGCCAAAGCCTCCATCCAAATGGTCCTCCTTTCCCTATACGATGTACTAGCATATACGATGCATAGGAGCAAGTTGGGACGATTCAGTTCGGTGATGATAATAGCCACCAATTGGAAAGAGCGGTGGAAAACATCAATTTTCACCACCTCCTGATCCCACATAACAATAATACCACCTACCAAACCCTGAGACTGAATAGAGTAGAATCCCCACTTTCTCGGAAAGCAACGTTGCACTCGATCCAAGCTCGGGCCCGACAGTCTAGTTTCCAAAAGAATGCATAACTGAGAGTTGTAAAGTTGTAAAAATCTACCATATGTAGAGAAGAAAGCGGGTTTCCCCGCACCACGCACATTCCAAACTAGAGTCTTCATAGAAATTAACAGGAAGAGGATGGTCCAGAGCCCTGTCCAGAGTCATCCGTAGTAGCAGCAGCAGCGGTAGAATCAGAAATCCTTTGGGGCATCACCTCGTCCTGGGCAGCACCCTGGTCAGCACTAACAATGGATTGACCCACCAAACCCAGGACACCTTTTAATTTCAAAGAAAGAGCCTCATGGGATTCACCCTGACCCTTAGCAGGTAAAAAAGAGGTAGCCATTGACAGAGTAGGGTCAGTGGTTGCCGGAGAGCCCTGGCAAACCAAACCCAGATTTGAAGGATTACCCGTCTTGACATTAGATGCCCCAGAAGCAGGAATCCCAACAATGGAGCCCAGAGGGGGGCAGACAGCCAGTGAAGAATTCCCTCCAGCCATGCCTAGAGAAAACGGGCACACAGCCAAGGTGGACCCTGATGCCCCAGATCGAGGCCGCCCCTTGGGACCCCATTTACCAGTCTTAGAGAGTCCAGAACCCCCCAGAGAAACAATAGAATGAGAAGAGCCCAACGAAGGGACACCCAGCGACAGCACTGGTCCACCCTCCGGGACCCCAGAGCCATCCACCACACCACAATCAACCCCCTCACCTACAACAGCCACCCTCCCCATAAGACCACTTCTCCCCCTCCCCAGAAGTTAAGGACACACCGCCAGTCAGCACAATCTCAATGGCTTGGGGGGGGCCATCGGAAGGAAGCATACAAGGCATGGTGGTACTGACCTGAGTTGGAGGAGCAGAGAGCCTTAGAAGACGAAGCTACCTTAGGAGAGCGAGGGGTAGAGGTCTTGGGTGGACTCCGGCCATGCTTAAGAGAGAGAGCTCTACAGTCAGGCATGCCATGATCCAAAAGACCAGCAGCAGGCAGAACAATATCCATACAATCCGCAAGGGGCTTAAAAGCACCAGTCGAACCGCTACCACCATCAGAGATATCCGACAGGCCGACCTCCGGTGAGCGACGCCGCGCTACTTTGGAAGGCTTCTGCCAGCCATCCGAGACCGGAAGCGAGAGAGGAGAAGAGGACGGGGGCGTAGCAGAAGACCGGGTTGGGGAAGATGAGGGCGGATCAGAGGAAGAAGCCGGGGACTTGCTAGAATTGGGGTCACTAACAGGCAACGTGGAGGCAGCAGCATATCTTGGTTGACGAACTCGGGATGTCACCAGCCAGGGTTCGAAGTTTAAACGGGCAGGACACACTGGCACCGAAGCAGAGGGGGAACCGTTGACCCCAGAAGAGCCCAGGTGGCAACACGGTTCCCCCAGAAGAGCCCAGGTGGCAACCCTCCTCTACCACCACTTCCACCAAATTGCCCGGTTCCAGAGGTTGCTTACCAGTGACCCCATGATCCGGCTGAACAAGATGATCACAAGCCTCAACGTAATGCCCGATTCGGGCACAGTTAAAGCAGACTGGAGGCAAATTTTCATACACAAATTGCTGCCAGAAGACCTTGCTCTGGCCCCTGATCTGGACACAGGGAAGAAGCGGTTTGGCAGCGACCAACTCCATCCGAACACGCGCAAAGCCAGTCTTTTTCAGCTGATCAGTAAAGTTATCAATGAACAAAGGGTTCCCGACCTCACCAGCAACCGCTGTAATAGCCGAAGGCAGCCAATATTCGAGGGGAAGATTAGGGAGTCTCATCCAGACAACTGTCTTGGTGACAGGTTGATGGGCCGGCAGAAAATCGAGAACCCACTTGTCCCGAGCTAGGAGCTGGCCAACGACAAACCAGGGCCCTTCACCCTTAACCCTGGCACAGTCCGACACGGAAGACAATCGGACCACAAAGTGATCATCGCCCACAGGGAATACCTCCGACACATAGCTCAGCTTGAGCTTCAGCCGGACCTCCTTTGATAAGCTCGACAGCGAGATCCGACGGCCCAAACTCCGGAAGATCACCACGAAGCCCTCCCACTACCTACGAGAGTCAGCGAGGAGCTCTCAGCAGCTCGAGCACCTTCGAGAAGACTTGCTGAAGGTGGTCGACTTTCTCCTTAGAGATCCGGTAAGACGACCATGCCGGAGGTGGAGAGGCTCCCTGCACAACATTGGCCCAAGAGCGTTCTCCATCAGCCCGCTCCGCGGTAGCAGAGACCTCCGGCACTTTTGCCTTGCCATTGGACGCCATGGCCGACCAGGAACGCCGCTGGTGAGAGAGAGAAACATAGCCCACAAGCGGGCGACACGCCCGACAGAGGAGGCAAACTCAGCACAAGAAAAAACACAGAACCGAAGGACAGCCAACAGGAGAAAGAGAGACAGGGAGGCAGCACAGCACAATCGGAAATCGGATCGCCGAAGAAAGTTCGGACAGCGGAGAGATCAAAGGGAAGCACGCTCAAACCCTCAAAACCCACGGTCGGATGGAGAAGAAGACAATGGCACCTTCTTTAACACAGCCTGGTTGTTGACTAGTTTGATTGTGTGGAAGTACGTAGAATATGCTTGCTGCATGCCTTATTCTGTGGCCCAAAATTCATGCCAGTTGCAGCAGGTGGAATATTCCATCCTCCATTTCTCAGGAGAAAAAAAAAAAAACAACGTAGCACTACAGGAATCAGAGGATATCCGGTCGTTAGATATGATTGAACTAGTGTCATCCATGTGCCCTAGACCCAACAGGGAATCCATGAGGAGACAGCCTGTGTCATCCCTGCAAGTCCAATAAATATAGAAACAATATAATAAATTAATCTCTTTCTAGGCATTGGAGATTCTTCAGCCATTCAAGAAACACCATCTCACATTTCAATCATCCATGCTAGAGATTCGACAGATTGATGCTATACATACCAGGATAGCATCATTAACCAACCATCTTCAACATTATTGCAAGTCATCATAATTCAATAAGAGAATTTGTTGATTACTCACTATAATTGGTGTTCCCCACTTGGTTGGCTGAATGCATTCTATGAACATGGTGAAGTAAACTGCTACCCTGGTTCAAAATAGAAATGCCGATAGTTCTCCTGGTGTATCTCTATTGCACAGGAAGCCTCTCAACCACATGAAGGTTCGAACATCAGTATATTGCACTTTGATTCATCATCGTTTCTCCATGCAAAGATAGACCCCTCCACAACAAGATATCGCTTACACAGCAAATAAATCACCTGGATGGCATCAAAGAGAAAAAAAACTCAGTGCAAAAAATAATAAAATGCAACTCCCACTCCATAAAACAGCCAAGTGAATTGCCAATACTTAAATCTGAACGGTAAAATAGTTCTAATTGATTCACTTCTGGAGCCATCAAACTGCAGAATTAGTTCAAATTCGACTTTCACATCTTGAGCTCAAATCTAAGGTTAGCCAGTCTTCCATTCATTGTTTTACTCATCCATAACATGTTAGCTGTAAGGCAAACTTGAAATCATATTCTGCAACAAGCCATCTGGTTTTTAGTAGTCTCACTTGTGATAAATTATATTGCAGACATTGTTCTCTATCCGTGATGCAAATTACAATTCATTTGCATTCGCTATTTTTACCTCCTAGGGATGGAGCTGTACCGATCATTTTTTTTAAAAAAAAATTTCTTTCCAGTTAAGTGTCATACCGTTCCAGTTAACACAAAACATCATCTTCCCACCAAACTTGGTCAATGCACCTTAATTCTTGGTAGATTTATATACACAATATCAGTATCAACAAGAATCAAGTATTTGTAAATTTACATCATATTTTTGGCCAGAAAGTTCTACAAGATCATTATCACATGTCCGGTTCGTCTTTATTTTGCATGGCAGATGCAGATCAGTACAACAGAAGGACTGAAGGCATTACATAGTTTCAGTCCATATAGAGTAAATTACACATTTTTACAAGACTTGTTTATTATTCAGCAATTCACTACTACATGTTACCATGGCAAAACTTTGAAACTTATGAGATATAAACATATCTAGATTTATCAAAATAACCCATATTACCATGTTTCATTTTGAAGAAACCATGGTATACTACCTAAAAACTCTGTTAAAGAACATTGCTACATGTAGATTATTACACTTCAGGAAGCTTTCTTTGAGAATAGCTTTATTTATAATTGGAGTAAATGTTGAAGCAGATATAAGCTTGCACAGTTTAGTTGGACAAGACTGAAGGAAAATGGTGATGATTGATTGATCAAAATAAGTGAGAACAAGCCCTTCTGTTCTTTTTGATGTGCATATAGTCATTTATCACACAAAATGCATGTGTTTTGTATCTAACTTTTTTTAACTATTTGCTATTCGTTAAATTCATATCATTACTTATGCAGATTGATGTGCTAGAGGTGGATGGGGTTTACCATGGTGCATGCTCCTTGACTATTGCAACAGCAAATAAAATACTTCACTTTTCCTTTGCAATTCTAATATGATGACCTTTATTTTAATCATGTTAGCATCTCTGAGCACAACTCTTGTTTGCAGGCTTTTCGGGATGTCACCGCTTGGAGACTCATCAGCGCCTTGGTCTCCCAACCATTCAATGTAAAATCTGATGCGGGACAAAAGAGAATTTAAGGTTAGTTGCTTCTACAAAGTTCTTTTGTATCATCATTGAAATTATTATGTTGCCTGGTTTTTATGTCAAAAAACCAGGCTATTTACTATTCGTTAAATTCATATCATTACTTATGCAGATTGATGTGCTAGAGGTGGATGGAGTTTACCATGGTGCGTGCTCCTTGACTATTGCAAAAGCAAATAAAATACTTGTCTATTATTTATATCACTTTTCCTTTGCAATTCTAATATGATGACCTTTATTTTAATCATGTAAGCATCTCTGAGCACAACTCTCATTTGCAGGCTTTTCTGGATGTCACTGCTTTGAGGCTCATCAGCTCCTTGGTCTCCCAACTATTTGATGTAAAATCCAATGTGGGACAAAAGAGACTTTAAGGTTAGTTGCTTCTACAAAGTTCTTTTGTATCATCTTTGAAATTATTATGTTGCCTGGTTTTTATGTCAAAAAATATCTATCTTTTCTTTCAGGCATCACATGCAATGATTGAGAGAGTTGATTCTATTTTTCTATTGATGTATGTTGAATAAGAATGCGCCCTTCATATGTAGAAGTTTCTAATGTTCATCTTCTTTGTTTTAATGAAGTCCATGTCCCTGTATTTGTAATGATTTGCTGCATCCCATTGCAGCAAATTGGATATAACATTCAATAGAAATAATACTTATCTAACATAAATTCATTATTTAAGCCAACAAATGTGAAATGAGAAACTGTCTTTTTTATTTTATTATTATTAACTTTTTATGGTTGGTGGGGGGGGAGTGGGGGATGGGAATGTTGGTTCTCTTTCCTATTTTTGTTTATTAAATGTGAAAGCCAAGAAACTATAGATTACCAGTTGTTACATCCAAACTCCTGCTTTAATCAGAATCCCCTCTAGGGAGGGCAGTCCCATTTGCTGAAAGAACACTCAAAAGGAATCCATGATAAGATGTGAACAACAAAATTCAGTTCTGCTCTCCATCAGTTGGGTCTTCATCATTCTGTCTGTTTCCTCTGTTTTTTCAGAATTTTTAGGTAGGATATTTATATCCTTAATTTATGAATGGATTGGTTCCCATATGCTTAACTTACGATTGATTGCAGTTATGTAGAGTGTCTTGTTTCTAGTTTCTTTGTCTCCATGTATCAAGAAGTGCCCCTGCGAACTAGTCTATGCTGTGGTTTTTGTGACAAAGGAAGAAAAATATCTTCTGCAGGAGATTATCGCTGTCTTGGTGAACATTGGGTGGTCCTGCTTCACATGCTGTGACAATGCAACAAAAAGAAACTAGTCTATCTGTCAGGTCTGGTTTAGGAGATTGGGTGTGTGCAGTTGATTGGTGAGTCTTGCTTGACCTGATTTACTTGCACCCCTAGTTTGTCCATGGATGTTACTAATCCAATCATTCAAAATTCAGATGGGGTTGTATGAAAAGTATTTCATAAATTCAAGTTCCATGCCATAGTAAAGGGTACATATAAAAAGTTAAACTATGCTAGGCTACAAAATTTTCTAAACAATAAAATAATAGATTCATCACTTTTAGTATTTGTAGTGACTGATAAGTAAAAATGTCTTGCATCAATCTGCAATTAGCAAAATAACTGAAGTGTTTTCATAAGTTTTAAGTCACTGAGGGACTTAACGCATAGTTCATCTAAAGTAAATATGGCAAAATAGTAGTTTGCAAGAAAATAGAATGTCAACAGTCACCAATTATAAGACAACCTCAAGTGAATTGCATGCAGAAATGTACTTGAAGTAAATGTAAAGTGCAATTTTAGTCTGAAATTAAAATAGGGTGTTTTTCCATTTAACATAGGTTTCATGGAGTCATGGATGCATTCCCCATGATAAAATATTGATATATATATATATATAAACATTGTTAAGAAGATAAGCAATAATGCTAAAAAGCATCAAAGTCTATGAGAGATGTATATGCTTTACTGGAACATACTTCAAATGAATCAAGAGTACCAGCACAAATCACCTCACTGCTTGGGTCTGATGTTAAAGAGACAAAACGCCTGGGAGAAGTGGTAAAAGTTCTGAAGTTGCGATAACGAAATAAATCCCAAGCACGAACAGTTCCTTCTACACATGCACTCAGAAGACAATGATTATTGGCCATAAAATGGACTGCAGTGACAGCATGGCATTCTTAGAAAATGTTATGAAGCAAAACCGTGATGAAACTGTCCACACCTGAAATGAATATGCAAGGTTAAATTTGATGCCAATATGTAGAAGTTCATAGAAAAATTTGTACAAAACCTGATCACAGATCTGATTTGAAGGAACAAAGCTATAAATAATTGTAATCTGATTTTTCATCTTTGACCTTGAGAAAGGAACCAGGTCAAACATTTTCTTGTCAATGACTGACAATCAGAACCTTTGACAAGCACTTGCAATACAAGTAAGCTCCACCATAACCTTGAAATTAACATTCTTAGGACCTTTCCAGATTTTACAAAAATCTTTGATTGTTGCTTCTAAGATTCTAAAGTTTAGCCAATACCAATCAATCTTCCCAAAACCATGGTTAGTCCATTTGCCAAATTTTGTCCTGGCTAATAGTTTGGTACTAGCCCACATCTGACACAAAGATTGAAACTTAGTAGAAACACTCAGGGAAAATATCTCAAACTTTGTCACCTCATTTTAAGATCTATGGAGCCACCAGATACTAAAAGGACGTGTTTTGCAGCAACTTGCAAGCAATAGTTAAGGTAAAACTCAGAATTTTGTTTAATTTAAAATACTTACGTTTTAATAAAGCTGCTACATTACATCCAAAATAAGTTACAGTCTTGCCAATCTATGTAGTTAAAAAATTTGCAAATTTATGTCACACTTATGGTAACACAAAATTTTGAGTATCATATATAATAATGTTTTTTAAGTTATAACTGTATCATGTTCATTTATCTCACACAACTAATTCATTGTGAACTAATCTATGAGAATGGTTCATCATACCAGACTGTACCAGCCAAGGTTCACCGAACCGGCCAGTTCGGGGCGTACCGAACCGGACCGGCGGCCGGCCGGCACGGTTCGGCTGTAAAAAATGGCACAGGCGCCTTAAAAACCAAAAAAAAAATGGATCGGGCTCGAACCGGGCCCGAACCGGACCCGAACCAGCCGAAACGGGCCCGAACCAGCCGGTTCGGCCCGGTACGGTTCCAAAGGGGGGGGCTCATTTGTTTTTTGTCACATGGCTACAGTGTAGCCATGTGACGTCCAAAGGGGGGGATTCATTTGTTTTTTGTCACATGGCTACAGTGTAGCCATGTGACGTCCAAAGGGGGGGCCTTGCTGCCTTTCCTTAATTAAGGAAAGGCACAACACAGAGAGCTTAAGAGCTCTCTGTGTATTCTCTGCAGCGACGCACGAAGGAAAACCAAGAAAAAAAAATACGCAGGGTCAATTTCAACCCAATTCAACCTGCAAAAATCGAAGGAGTTGGTAGAATCATGATCCGTATATCTTTTTCTTCCGTATTTTCGTCTTTCGTAGGGTTAAATTTTGTTAAAATCCGTGCAAATTAGAAAATTAAGAAGAAATGCTGTCAAAATTTATTTGTTGGCAATGATTTTAGAGTATCTACACAATGATACTAAAATCTTAATTTTTTGTTAAGTATATAATTTTTTAAATTAAAAATTAATTTTTGGATTAAAAAATTAATTAAAAAATAATTAGAAAAAAAACTGTAATTATAAATTATTAATCTAGGGCTTGTAAGCTACTCTCACTATAAATTTCATGTCGATTTATTCAAGTTTTATGCATCTCATGAATAGTGCCCGTAGGTCTTAAATTGAAAAAAAAGTGACTTTTAATGCATTTCTAGGCTCTTAAAAAAATATATGTAGCATGTATGATGAAATCCTACATGAATCTAAAATTTATTTTTTTTATTTTTCTTTATTTTTTTAATTTTTTTAATTAAAAAAATAAATTAATTAAATTAAATTTTAAAAATTACATTAATTAACTGTTAATTAATAAATATTATTATTGACCTTATATGTAATTTAAATATTCAGGTATGGATCCATCAAGGAGGAAGAAGAATCCAGAGCGGGATATTGGCTGGTCATATGGAGAGATGCTCTCGGATCGGCATTACTGGAGGTGTAAATGGTGCAATACCGAACTCAAAGATGGAGGTAATAAGGTTGAAGCAGCACTTGGCTAGCAGCTATCCTGATGTATCTGCATGCCGACAGTGTCCATAGGAGGTCCGTCAGTTGATGAAGAAACACTTTGCTGATTTTAAAGCTGAGAAGGAAAGAACAGCAAAGAAGAAGAAAGAGGTGGACCGCAGAGCCGCAGAACCACCTTCTTATCACTCCAGGGAGTCAGAGGAAGCATCTATTCCTTCTGATGAGGAAGCACAGATGGAGGCTGCTATTCAGGCAAGCTTGTATGAGCAGAGACAGCAGGAGGAGGCAGCCAGGCATAGACAGCGATTCGGACCATCAGCTTTTGAGTCAGGATCCAGATCCGCTTCTGCTAGTGCTCCAGGAGAGTCTGAGACAGTTTAGGAGGACCTCCTCAGTTAGAGAGCCCGTCAGGAGAGGCACCGGCCGTATTGCATCCATGTTGGAAGCATTTGGCAGTAGGAGGAAGTCTTCCTGGCCCAGGGATATTCCAGAGGGAGCTACTATCCATGATGTCGATCCACATGTATTTTCCAGTAGAGATTCAAAGCAACAGAGAATTGACACAATGCTGAAGAAAGATAAGAAGAAGAATATGTGGCGGGCCATCTCCTCCTGGTTTCATTTCAGTCATATCCCAGCCCATGCAGCAGACAATCCATATTATCGATCTGCTATTTCATCTATACAGGCTGCTGGTGCAGGTGTAGATCCTCCAGCATCGAGGGATATCTATGATCATTTTCTGGACAGCAATAAGGAGCTAGAAGGATGGATATCCTCATATCAGAGCAAGTGGCCTGTGTATGGATTGACGGTGATGTGTGATGGTTGGACTGTTCCTACTAGACGAAGCATCATCAATTTCTTGACTTATTGTGATGGAAAGACTTTTTTTCAGAAGTCTATTGATGCTTCAGATCAGGTGCACGACGCCAGTTATATCCTCAGATTGATGGAGATGATTGATCAGGTGGGAGAGCGTAATGTCGTGCAGGTCATCACTGATAATGAACCACAGTACAGGGCCACAGGGCAGATCTTGATGTTGCAGCGGCCGCATATTTTTTGGACCCCTTATGCTGCACATTGTATAAACCTCATGTTAATGGATATTGGTAAAATTCGCAGGGTGCAGAAAATTGTTGAGCTAGCACAGTCTATCACCAGATTTATATATAACTATACATGGGTCTTATCATTGATGAGGAGCTTTACAGGAAGAAAATATTAAGACCGGGGGTCACACGGTTTGCAACTAATTATATTGTACTTGATAGTCTTCTTCACAAGAAAGTAGAGCTGCGTCAGATGTTTGTCAATTAGGAGTGGCAAGACAACAGATTTGCCAGCACAGATATTGAGGGAAGCAATGTGGAGAATTTGGTGACGAGACAGACATTCTGGCAGCGGGCTGAGAGGGTAGTGGAGGCTATCAAGCCTCTATATGAGGTACTTCGTGACGAGGACTCCGAAAGGTATGCTCGGATGGACTTCTTATATTTCATAATGCAAAGGGCAAAGGAAAAGATCCAAGAGGCAGATCCATCACATGCACATGAGTATATCCAGATCATTGATGGACGGTGAAGTTATCAAATGAGTTCGGATTTGCATCTAGCAGGTGCGTAGTATTTTATGAAGTCCCTAAAAATTAAGTTTCAATTAGATTCATACAAGTACGCTTGACTGATTCTAAAAATATATGTGCAGCTTACTATCTAAATCCGAGATTTCAGTACTCCGTACCGGACATTGCCATGGATGAGGATCTTATATCTGCCCTGCGCAATGTTATATATAAGATGGAGCCCGATCCAAATATCGCTGCTATGTGCCTTGAAGAAGTAAATTAGGTTGAAATTATTGAATGATTTTTAATAACATTAATTTCAACAAGCTAACAAATTTTTTTCTGGCGGACGAAATTTTTTAGGAAGGGCACAGATTCGTTTGGATCCACTGTAGTGGTCAGAAGTAAATCAAAGATGAATCCTGGTAGGTACTACTAAGGAGTAAGTCTAATTGAATATCAGTATCAAATTTTTTATTTTGCCAAATCAAAAATTCTAAATTATGTAATATCTTTTGCAGCTGAATGGTGGGTGCATTTTGGTGGATCAGCTAAAAATTTGAAGGTTCTTGCAATGAAGATCCTCTCCCAGATGTGTCCTCCAGTGGATGTGAGCGCAACTGGTCTACATTTGGTCTTATCCACTCCAAACAGAGGAACCGTCTGAAACAGAAACGCCTCAACGATCTTGTATATGTACATTATAATTTAAGGTTGAGGCTGAAATGTATTCAAGAAGAAGTAGAATTGAAATATCCTGATCCCACTGCAAGTTCATATATTGATGAGGATGAAGATCCAATGATTGGGTGGGTCATGGGTCAGCAGCAGCAGCAGCAGCCAGAGCTTGATGAGCCAGGATCGCCTCCTCGACCAGCCAGTTTTGTAGCTAGTGAGACTGGGGTGGATGCTGGACAGTAGGCAACAAGTCATATTCCTCACAGGGCTCCAACAGATACAGCACATCGTCCGTCCCCACCATCTAGTAGATCTGGAGACAGAGAAAAAGGAAAGGCAGTTGCACCTCCATCGGAGCACTCAGTCTACTCAAGTTTAGATACCAGAGACAGTGATGATAGTGCTTCAGATAGTGGAGGATCTAGTGATCAGGGAGGGGTAGGAGGATAGGAGTCGCAGCCTCCTAGTCCTATTCGATTCACTGGGGAGTCGCAGTTTTACCATGCTACGCAGGATACAAATCATGGAGCATCATCTGATAGACCTCGTGGTGATACGATTCCATATAGGCGACGGGCTCCGCGTGGTCGTTTAGGACACGATACAGCTGCAGATCTTGCACGTGGAGTATGATCCTTGGATGTATCTGGATCATCCTCATATTCATGATCCTCTTATCCGCAGCTATCGGCAACTTATGATCCATATGGTGCATCCGAGACGTCAGCATCCAATGGTTATTATCCCGGAGCATCTTATGCATCTGATTTTGTTGCTGGTATATTTTGATTCCCCCATGCACCTGCACTGCCATATCGTCAGTCTCTGGACAGCTCTCAGAGTCGGGACATCAGAGAGGGATCTGCGATTAGTTAGGACCCGTCACACATATCTCCTGGGATGAGCTTAGAGGAGTATCATGCTGCCTGGCAGGAGGGACATGCCGACTTTCCTACAGAATATATACATGATCCCTATATTTATGGACATCGCCACTCTACCCGATTCTAGACATTGGTATGTAATTATATGTTTATGACCCATTTTACTTTCATTAATTGCTGATAATCTTAGTTTAATTATCAATTTTTTTTATTTCAATTGAAAATAGTCCTAAATATTAGTATTTAGTCCTAAACCCTAAAGCGATATGCCATCCTAAACCCTAAATCCTAAACCGGCCTAAATCCCAAATCCTAAACCGGCCTAAACCCTAAACCGGCCTAAATCCTTAAAAAATAAATCCTAAACCCCAAACCCTAAACCCTTAAAAATTAAAATAAATACCTTAAACTTACAAAAAAACCAAAAAAAAAAATTTGGACGTATCGATTTGGACCGATACGCCCCGCCGTACCGTGTATCGGCACGGTACGGTTGGGTACCGAACCGGTACCGGTACCGGAAACCCTGGTACCAGCGGTACCATGAATTCGTACCATCAACCAACATGTACCGACAATGTACTAGCATGGTTTCGGTATGGGTACCTGAAATGGAACATTAACTTCAATTGCAATTTCTTCATCATATTTTTGTTTAACTTTAACTGGTTACTTTGGTAATCCAGGAATACCACAATCAGAACCCAATCAGATGGTAAAGTTACCACCATTTTGTTAAAGGACATCCTAGCACATAAGGCTCATGCCGTTGTAAGGTTTGGGAAAGGTTAGATGTACACGGTCTTACCCCATGTGCATGAGACTATTTATATTTTGAACTCATGACATCCAAGTCACAATGAAGTAACCTTATTATTATGTCAAGGCCCGCCCTCTAAAGTTACCACCATTTTGTTGCCATAAATATATCCTAAACGAAGTTCTCGCTATAACAAGATCTAGGGAAGGTTGGAAGAACACGGTCCTACCCTACGTACTGAGAGGCTACCCCTGTGTCATGAATTTCATGACATCCCATGTCACAAAAGGATTCAAGTCTTCATAAGATGTCCTACAGGACACCAGCACAAAGTATTAGCCTATATGTCGGGACCAAATTGTTTTGCTATCATCTTAGCATTCCGATCGGCACGTCTTGGGATATCCCCCAATGCCAACTGTCAAGACAGGATGGGACAGCAGTTCTGTGAGAAAAAAGAGATGGCCCCATCCCATAGAATTTAAAACCTTGGACTCATAATGGAGCAATCTTATCATTGTGCCAAGGAATGTCCTCTACTACCATTTTTCTACCACAAATACATCATCAATACAGCAATGTTTCATCTTTTAAGATTTAATCCAAAAGAACAAATGACCAATGTTGGATACATGACTTTCACTCGAACAAACCCTAACATTTATAACCATGGCACAAAACAACAATACTCAGTTGTATTTTCTCCTGTCAATATTCATCATTAATATTTTTCCTTGTATTTTTTTGCAAAATTATGGGTCACTAACAACACATTACATTACCATAACCACAAACATCAAACTTCCTCTTAGATAATTGGAATTAGCCTCATCAATTCTGAAATCACAATCATCACTATTAAGGTTTGTTCGGATGTTGGTTAAAGGGTGGATAACATAAAGTTATCCTCCTCCCCTCCTTATTTCTATTATTTTCCATGTTGGTGCTCAAGCATCATCCTTTGTCAAGTTGCTCGGTAGAGCTCCGAATAGAGCCTTCTTGAGCCGCTCCCAACCAGCACACCCTCGCCACCAATGGAAGTCCTACTCCTAGACCTCTCTTGGCCACCATCGAGGCTAAAGCAGGGCTATATCCCCTCTATGCCACTCCCCTCTATTGTCGGCCCTTGTTGATGGCTACCCTGGAGTTTGCGTGACATGTTCTAATTCTTTGGCATGGATCCAAGGCAGATTTACATGGACTGCACTGAATGTTATATTCGTGATGGCCCTCATGTGTGGTGCCATGGAAGATTGGATTTGTGGATGACTTTTTGGTCCTTTGATTGGTTCTGAGATATGTCAGCCAATTCTTTGCATGCACATTGTTGATATGTAGTTTATCAAATTAAAGTTGACAATGATGTCTAAAATTATGTCCTAGATATGTATGATTATTATACCTTTCTAGACCGCCACTACTCTAAGCCCTCACGAGGCCTCTATTTATTCCTTGGCTATGCTTATGTTTCAGTGATTCCATATTCCATTCCACTTATTTTACATTAACATATGACACATGATTTCAGCTCTCACATTTATATGGCAATGAACATCAGAAGGCCGATAGGAGTGCATGCTCAGCTTGGCAAAGGTCAACCAATGGGCAACTGCATTGTATCTTGATGATGACCCAAGTTTCCAAGCCTAAAAAGACTCCAAATTCATTGCAAGTCATAATTTTCCTAGTTGTTCTAGTATACTATCAAAATCGGATTGGCTGTAATATGTGGGGGTAGACTTCCATCACAGTTGGCAAAATTGTGTTGCTTTATACATGTCAATTCAATATCATGCTGTCCCATATTGTTAAATTAGGGGATAAAACAATGCTCCCCTCATGGTTGCAAGAATGTGTGCATTACATATATCTACAGGTTAAGTACTTGGATGTTTTCCCAACACATTGCATGAGGGCATTTTTGTCCATGAAAGCAAAAAAGGGCTCTTGACTAGATAACCACCACCTTTTCAACCAAACACCACAATTTCTGCACATTGGCATTAATGGTGGGTCAAGTGTGTACCAAGCAAACAAGAAATAGCTTTGTTCACTAGTTAGCTAGTTATGAGTGAATAGCAATAATTAAAGTTATTCAAGGGTTGGTTAACTATTCAACATCCAAACTGATGAGGAACAAACATGATGGATGCGGGATGAACATGCTAAAGATCATCATAAAAAAAAAATCAGATTATTATGAGCAGTGATTTCAGATTTTTGTGGTTTGATTCCCGAAAGAAACGAAAAGAAGTTAGGGTTATCATGTAAAGATCTAGCTCTACCTGGATAGCAAGATCTAACAAAATAATAAAGAAAGGAAGGATCCTAGGGTTAAGAAACACCTATTAGGAACATGTTCAACTTCAAGAACTCAGACAAAAAAAAAAGAAAAGGATTAGAATTACCTAGCAATGATTCTCCTTGCATCGTAGAAGGGATCTCATGCTTCGGATCGATGCCTGGACGATGAAGCAACTTTCCCACGGATCAGCCGGCTTTTATCAGCTAGTTTCGGGGGCAAGGAAGACTTCATCGAAAGAGCGTGGCACTGGAGGGATCCTACAGACATCAAGGGTTAAGGCTTATGAAGATGAAAAAATATAAAACGGGGGATTAGAAGAGAAGTGAAAGCGGGAGGGGCGCCGGGCTAATTGGCAGCCTGGATAGATGGTTGGACGCCTGGCTTGATGGAGGGGGCGGCCTGGAGTTTGATGAAGATGCCTGGATGTTTGACGGGGTGGCCTGGAGGAGGATGATGCTTGGAAGGGGTTCAGTGGCTGGCGATTAGGGTTTTGGAAGGGATGGAGTGGGCGGCCAAGAGTGGAAGAAGGGATGGGGCGTCCTAGGATTTTAGTGGATGGATAGTAGGCGGCCAAGGATGGAAGAAGAAGGCTAGGGTTTGGAAGATAGTTGGGTTGCACCTCATGTGCCCTCCTTGCGGAGTGAATATAGGCCTCACATCCTCTCCCTCACGAAGCATCAGCGCAGAATTGCACGAAGATAAGAAGAAGAAACACAATTTTCATTCACTCATGACATCATTCATCATTCATCATTATTACAAAAGGGAGGAGGGGTGGGGTATTTATAGACTGACCTATGGCCTTTTCCCTGCCAAAGTGGGATTACAAGTTTATATGGAACAAGGAGTACAAGGTTTAAGTGGGATTAGGAGACTGGAGTCCTTGTAGAACTTGGATGTTGAACTCCTTGTAGAACTTGGACAATTGACTCCTCTTGGGCTTGGATTGCTTGATTTCTTGCTGGGCTGGGATGACAACCACTTGGGCTGGGTCAAAGCCTTGGGCGCCAACCTTCTTGGACTGGGTCAAAGCTTGGGAGGGGGTGCCAACCATGAATGGGCCTGGGGTGGGGCGCCATCAAGAATGGGCTTAGACTAGGCACCAACTTTAGGAAGTCTTGTGGGCTTGGGACGCCAGGGGCTTGGTATGCTGGGGCGCCTTCTCCTGGTGGGCTAGGGCGTCAACTCCTGATGGGCTAGGGAGCCCTGAAGGGGGGTCCAATGGAGGGGCGCAAGAAGTCTGCTTGCCTTGCTTCATTGGGGCCCATTGGTTCTCCTCTTGTCTTGACTTGAATGAATGAAAATTACAAGACTCAAAAGGGCCTAATTGACAAGACTCAAAATAAGCCTAACAAATGGACTCACTTTTATTACATGGACTCAGTTGACTCAACTTGATTACAGTACTCAATGAGCAAATGGACTCATCGGACTCAACTGACCTAATAGACTTAACCAAAAATTGACTGACATGAATCAGAGATCCAAATAGAGCTGTGCAATCTGGGTCTGATCCTGTCCCCATCATTTCTCCCGGAATGGGAAGAACTCGATCCTGTCGAGCAAGGATCAATTGGCTCTGATACTGCTCCAACGGGTCTGAGTTGAGGCATTGCGAATCCTCTCGAGTGATCCACGAGTCCTCAGATTCTAATCGACCTTGCCAACGAACCAAATAACATGGTAGCCTTTGATCTGGGTACTATTAGCTTGGTCGTTTAGGATACGCTCAATCTTTCCTTTCCCAGGTTAATTTAGTGGTGGACACTTAGGGATGGGTTCGCTCTTAAAGAAAGGGTCAGGTCCGATAGGCTCACTGGGTATCATTGTTGGCTCCCTATACTCAACTAAGTCTAAGATATTGAAGGTTTAGTTAATGTCTAATTCGGGTAGTAATCCGAGCACATAGGCATTAGGTCCAACTTCCTTTATCACTTTAAAAGGTCCAGCTCCACGGGTATGTAACTTTTCAGGCCTAAGCCTAATCATTACATAATCTCCCTAGCGAACTCTTAACTCTTCTCGAGAATTAGCCAAGTTTTTATAATTATCATTGCTCACATTAATCTTATGGCTAACTTCCTTATGCAGATCTCTAACATGGTGGGAAAATGACTCATACCAATACTTAAGGATCGACTATGCATTCCTAAGAAAATTTATTAAGCCTTCAACTACAACTCTGTGCTTGACCTTTGGTTGGTGGATGACATGCAGATGAATATTTCACATGGACTCCTAATAGAAACCATAAGATTTTTCAGAAGTAGCAAATCTAACAGGTTCAAAGGACTGGTGCAACCTACTAATCTCAACAAAGAGTAATCTGGTGGTTCTAGAAACTTCGGAAGCTTCAGGCCAGGGTAGGAAATAAGAAGTGGATTCGGGATTAGCCTGGTAGGGTAGGAAATATGAAGAGGGTTTAGGGTTGACCTAGTAGGGTAGGAAATAAGAAGAGGTTTCAAGGAATAGTCCTAGACTAATGGGGTTGACCTTAAGGGTTGGACATTGGTGTACATCTATAGGGAATAAAGAGTTCACCTTATGGAAGAATGGGTCAGTAATTTCGGGGAAAAGATCTTCAATTGGGACTAAAGGAGTGACTTCATCTTGAAGGTACCAGATTAAAGAAATCATGTCCTCAATAAGTTCCTCTGGTTCTTGAATTTCAGGACTAGGCTCTATCATTGGGTTCTCTTCTAGGGTTTCCTCAGGTAAAGTTGTGGTAACAGTATCATGGTTCTCTTCCTCTAACTACTCGTCCACTACAACTTCAGTCTAGGCATCGTCTTGGTCAACTAATTCTGGGCCTACCCTATATATTTCCTCTTCAATGTTAGCCTTGGAAATAAATGGGATAGTAGGGATGGGTCGACTAAGGAAAACTTGACTAGTACTTGGCTGATAGCTAGGGGTACTAATCCTATCGGGTTCGGGTCGACTAAGGGGAACTTGACTAGTACCTGGCTGATGCTAGGGATACTAATCCTATCGGGTTCGGGTCGACTAAAGGGAACTTGACTAGTACCTGGCTGATTTCTAGGGGTACTAATCCTATTGGACTCAGGTTGATGGGTTATGGGTTCCTTGGACTCATAGGACATGGGTAGGGATTGATGGGTCATGGGTTCCTTGGGCTCAGAGGACATGGATAGGGATCGATGAGTTATGGATCCACTGGGCTCATAGGACATGGGTAGGGATCGATGGGCTATGGGTCCACTGGGCTCATAGGACGTGGGTAGGGATCGATGGGCTATGGATCCACTGGGCTTATAGGACAGGGATAGGGATCGATGGGCTATGGATCCACTGGGTTCATAGGACATGAGTAGGGATCGATGGGCTATGGATCCATTGGGCTCATAGGACATGGATAGGTACCTTTCTCTAAGTTTGCTCTTCATGGCTCTCTAGGTAGCTATGGGCTAGTCTCCTCTTTGTCTAGTCTGTCTTTCAACATCACCCTAATATATTCTAGCCTGGCGAACTAACTTGAGTTTAGCAAACTTATATTTCCTCTCTTCAGTCATTTCATCCCTCTCAAAATACTGATTTATACATCTTTCCCAATCAATATAACTCTTAGGATCAAGATTGCCACCAAAAGTTGGTGCTTCTAATCTAATGTTCCTAATGCTCTCTCATCCTGATCCATAAAATTATAATTGGGTTTCTTATGATTAGTTTCCCATGTTGGGTCATGGCATGAGATTCTCCTAGGGTTGGGAGGTGGGGGATATGGTGTCTCAAGTTTAGGTTTAGTATGGGTCTTAGGGATTCTCTCTAGGTTTCCTAATCGTCCCTCCAATCGATCAAACCTATGGTTCATTTGGGCACATTGTTCATTTAAAGTCCTCGGTAAGGTTTCTATAGTGGACTCCATGGTCAAACCAGACTGGGTGGGGTTTGAGGCTACTAGTATTGGGCTCCTAATCTAGTGGTCATGCAATCAAGCACACAAAACGTTCTAGGATTTGCTAGACCTAGCAACCTAGGTAGAATGAGTCAGCTCAACTTACAACCAATCAAATAATTACCCTTTTCACTAGTCAGGTAAGATGTGGGCGTGTGGGAGGCTCCCCCTGCTCTCGCAGGATCCTAATTAAGTAACCACAGCACCGCTTAGGGCGTTTGCCTCTGGACCTCTAGCCTAGACACTAGCTTCAAGAAATAAGTGAAGGATTGGGTGCACTAGCTTTCTCACAAAACCACGAACTGGACATGTTGGTGTCCCTAGATTAATTAGGTTGCTACTTGATTTTAATCAAGGCTTGGATCCGAATGCAGGGTGGTTGTTTTGGGCCAAGGAAAGATGATGAAATCCTTCCCTTATCTGACATAGTAAAATTGCCCTTAAGTTAGTTTATTGATGCATGCACGCATATGAAGACCTAAGATGCAACATGAAACTAAGATCAAAAAATTGCAGAAAATAATTTTTTTTTATTTTTTTTATGCAGATGACAGATCTAATTAAGGACTAACAGCAGCTAATTAATTGCAAAGAAAGATTAAGTTTTGAGGGATTTTAATGCAAGCAAATTTCAGCCCTAATCTAGTGTGCAGAATTTCAGCAATGTGGTCATTAGGATTTCATGTAGAATTTTGTGTTGTTTTTCAAATCAGAAAATTACAGAAAATTGCAGAAACAAAGAGGACTAAATATATGAATGATTGATGCAAAGAATGGTGAAAAACATATTAGTTTTGATGGAAAAACAGCCCTAGGTTTAGACTATCATGCAGATTTCAGCATGCAGAATTTCTAACTACTATACAAGAACATGTCCTAATCCTGCTCTGATACCAAAAATTGATGCGGAACAAACATGATGGATGCGGGATGAACAAACTAAAGATCATCATAAAGAAAAATCAGATTATTATGAGCAGTGATTTCAGATTTTTGTGGTTTGATTCCCGAAAGAAACGAAAAGAAGTTAGCGTTATCATGTAAAGATCTAGTTCTACCCGCATAACAAGATCTAACAAAATAATAAAGGATCCTAGGATTAAGAAATACCTATTAGGAACATGTTCAACTTCAAGAACTCAGACAAAGAGAAAAGGGAAGAGTTAGAATTACCCAGCAATGATTCTCCTTGTATCATAGAAGGGATTTCACGCCTCGGATCGGTGCCTGGACAATGAAGCAGCTTTTTCGAGGATCAGCCGGCTTTTATCAGCTAGTTTCGGGGGTGTTATATCCCTCTCATCCGGTCATGATAAAGGTCCAATGCCCATTAAGGCCCATAAAGGCCAACCACTTCGGTTATCAGGTTACAACCACTTCGGTTATCTGGTTACAACCATTCGGTTATTCAGTTACAACCACTTCGGTTATTCTGTTATTCGGTTACAACCACATTCGGTTATTTGGTTATTCGGTTACAACCACATTCGGTTATTTGGTTATTCGGTTACAACCACTACAACCATATTTGGTTATTACAACCTCTATAAATAGGGTAAGAGGGGACACTCCAAGGATAAGCAAAGTCTAAGGCCAACAGGTCCAAGCCAAGCCACTCTACTCTCACTCATTTTTTCCATCTATACTATTCTTAAACCACTTGCTGACTTGAGCGTCGGAGTGTCCCCCACTGGAAATCCGATCCGGGATCTTTTGCAGGTGTCCAATCCATGCACGGGAGCAGGATCAGAAGCGCGAGCGGGATGCCCGATGCCGTCGAAGCTCCAGCCCGAATGATTTAGCGACAACAGATTGGCGCGTCAAATAGGGGACGCGATCAATCCCCTTTGGGAAAGAGAATTTAAAAAAAAAATCCAGGAAAAAGGAAAGAAAGGGGAGTGACCTCGGATGGGTCAGGCGAGAGACCGTGGCACCCTCCCACCGCCGAATCTAATGGTAGATCTCGCCGGCAGCAGATCTAGCCAGCGGAAGATCTGGTGACGAATTGCGTCGGAGGAAGATCCAGAAGAGCCTCAGCAACGTTAAAATCACCATCTTCCACGGCTTCATCACCATCCTCGTTCTGGGCGATGGGGGGCAGTCCGTGGAGTTGGTCGCCGTCGGCCACCGCGGTAGAGATGCAGTGGAGTCCTGGTCGGTAATGAGGTCGTCGAGCTGGGTGGTGACGAACCTGTGGACGAAGTGGCTGCCCACGGGTAGGATCGCTCGGAAGATTCTCCCTAGCTTGGCCTTGACGCCCATGAGGCCTAGCAACCATAAGCGATCGGCCACCGGTATCGTCGACTTCCTTCCGCTCAACAAGGAGCGATGATCGCAAGCCCCCACTCGGCCTCTCCACGATCGATCTTCCCTCTCCACGGTAGGCCACAAGCGCTCAACCTCCAGTCGGATTGGCACCCTCAGCAACCGTGGACCAGCGGTCCCTTCCGATCGACGCCCTCCTCTCCGATTGACTCCAACTGGGATGACCACAATGCAAGGTCCTTCTACCTTCGGCTCCCTCGACGTCTTCTCCTCTGTCACCCCTTCCCTCGTCACCCAGGTCCTCGACTCCTATAAGAGCAGTGGTGGCGATGCCGATAGCAGACGTCTCCTCCAGTTCTTCTCCTGATGTCACAGCCGGAGCCGCGAGAGACTGGGAGATGAGGTCTTCAATTACGCCATCCGAGCCTTCGCGGAGATGGACATCATCGCCATGGGGATCGCCATCTCCGATCTCCAGAAGGAGGGTCGGAAGATGGCCTCGGAGACGTTCATCCTTGCGACCGAGACCCTCGTGAGGTAAGGCAGGGAGCACGAGGCTGTCCGTCTATTCCGGAACATGGAAGCTAAGCATCTACTGCCCCCGTCCTGCATCCCATCCATCGTCCACGCGCTGTGCGCCAGGGGCCACGCTCGCAAGGCCCGGGGCATCGTCTGGCACCACAGGGACAAGCTCCATATGGTGCCTGCGGCTGTCGCTATCATCCACCATAACCTTCTCCACAGGTGGTGCGTCCATGGGAATGCCAGGGAGGCCAGTCGAGCCATGGACGAGATGAAGTCGCTGGGAACCCACCCGGGCCTCGCTTCCTACAACGTCCTCCTCCGCTACATCTGCCAGAGGAACCTCAGGTTCAACCCCTCCGCCCTCGTCCTGGAGCCCACGGATCTGATGTCGGAGATGCAGGCCTCCGATCTCTCACCGAGCACCGTCAGCTTCAACATGCTCCTGTCCTGCCTCGGCAGGGCGAGGGTTAAGGAGGCCTATCGGATCCTTCACTCCATGCGGCAACTCGGGGAGTCTGGATGTGCGCCGAACTGGATTAGCTACTATATCGTGGTGAGGGTTCTCTACCTCACCGAGAGGTTTGTCAGAGGCAATAGGCTTGTGGATCAGATGCTCGAGAAAAGGTTGTCGCCGGGAGCGAGGTTCTACCGCGGTCTTGTCAACGTCCTCTGTGGGCTGGAGAAGGTGAATCACGCCCTGAAGGTGTTCGAGTGGGTGAAGAGATTCTGCGAGCAGGACCAGGGGCCGACCTATGATCTGCTTATAGAGAAGCTCTGCAGGAGTGGAAGATTTGATGCAGGGAGGGATCTTTGGGAGGAGGCAGCGGAGAGGGACATCGTTCTCCAGTGCTCTAAGGATCTCTTAGATCCTTCTAAGACTGAGGTTTTCAGCCCGAGGCAGCCTGTGGTGAAGTTGAGTCCATGGCAGAAGGGGAAGAAAGGTGTTGTTGAAACCAAAGTAAAGGTTCAAAAGGAAAAAGGACATGCATCCTCATAGTTGCTGGGTTCGTGATGACCGCTGCTGCATTTCAAAACATCAGTGGCACACTGCTTGTGAAGTTTCCTCGGAGCCATATTTCGATAGCAAGCTCTTGCTTTCTCAACATGATCTGCAAAGTTCCTTCCCAACCTTGAGGTGAAGCAAATTAGCGTTGCCTTTATAAAGGAAGAACCTCTTTTTACAAAAAATAAATAAATAAATAAATAAAATAAAGGCCTACAAAAGTGCATAAAGGTTCATGAAGACCCTCAAAGACATATAAAGGCCCACGAAGATCCACGAAGGCCTACTAAGGCGCATGAAGCTCAAAATTGTGAGTATACCATTGCCCTACATATTTTTAAATAAATCTTTCATTTGGTGATGCAGACTGTAGGCTTCAAAGGAAATTATGGATGAAGTCAGAAGATATTCCTCAACTTCTGAGATTCTTAAAATCATTTCCTGCATGTGTCTGAAGGGAAGACTCACCAAACCCTATCTTATTAGGGCCCACTGAAGCCCATGGAAAGGTTCACCGAAACCTATCTTATTATGACCCACTAAAGTCCAAGAAAAGGCTCGCCAAAGCCTATCTTATTAGGGCCCACTGAAGTCCATGGAAAGATTCACCAAAACCTATCTTATTAGGATCCACTGAAGTCCATGAAAAGGCTCACCAAAGCCTATCTTATCAAGGCCCACTGAAATCCATAGAAAGGCTCATCAAAGCCTATCTTATCAGGGCCCACTGAAGCCCATGGAAAGGCTCATCAAAGCCTATCTTATCAGGGCCCACTGAAATCCAAGGGAAGGCTCACTGAAACCTATCTTATTATCAAAGACATAAGGACGATCTACGTGATCTGCCCTACGAAGTGCCAAGTTGGGCCTGAACAGCCTATCTTAATCAAAAAACATAAGGATGATCTACGCGATCTACCCTACGAAATGCCGAGTTGGGCCTGAACAGCCTATCTTAATCAAAAGGCATAAGAATGATCTACGTGATTTATCCTACGAAGTGCCGAGGTGGGCCTCATCAGCCTATCTTAATCTTTATCAAAAGGCATAAGGATGATCTACGCGATCTATCCTACGAAATGCCGAGATAGACCTGATTAGCCTATCCTATTTTCTATTAAAGGCATAAAGATGATCTACGAGATCTATCATACGAAATGCCAAGATGGGCCTGATCAGCCTATCTTATTCTCTATCAAAAATTCAAGAATAACCCATATGGTCTACACTAATATAAATCTGATAAAGTGCCAAAACGACCCAATTTTTATTCTGGGATGACCTATATGGTCTATCTTGCAGCAAATCCGGTGCATCTAATCAACATATATTACTCCAGCAACTAAGTGATGATCTGACCAGCCTATCTTATTCTCTGTCATTATCAGTCAAAGGCAGATCAAATCAACCAACTGACAAAGTGCAAAGGCTATTATTATTTATTACTCCCTTCATTGAAAATGAAGTCAAAACCGAAACAGTTCGCTAGCAATATTTTTTTAGCTCGGGAGTGGGGGGCTGAGTTATATCCCTCTCATCCGGTTATGATAAAGGTCCAAGGCCCATTAAGGCCCATAAAGGCCCAAGGTTTTTTCAGCTCGGGAGTGGGGGGCTGAGTTATATCCTTCTCATCCGGTCATGATAAAGGTCCAAGGCCCATAAAGGCCAACAACTTCAGTTATCTGGTTACAACCACTTCGGTTATCTGGTTACAACAATTCGGTTATTCGGTTACAACCACTTCGATTATTCTGTTATTCGGTTACAACCACATTCGGTTATTTGATTATTCGATTACAACCACATTCAGTTATTCGATTACAACCACTATAACCATATTTGGTTATTACAACCTCTATAAATAGGATAAGAGGAGACACTCCAAGGATAAGAAAGGTCTAAGGTCACTCCACTCTACTCACTCCCTTTTTCATCTATGCTATTCTTGAATTCTCCGTTCTGTTGATGTCTAAACCGCCCACTGACTTAAGCGTCGGAGTGTCCCCGCCGGAAATCCAGTCCGGGGACTTTTGCAGGTGTCCAATCCGCGCCCGAGAGCCGGGAGCAGGATCGGTAGGATCAGAAGCGCGAGTGGGATGCCCGATGTCAGCCACGGATGATTTGGTGGCAACAGGGAGCAAGGAAGACTTTATCCAAAGAATGTGGCACTGGAGGGATCCTGCAGACATCAAGGGTTAGGACTTATGAAGATGAAAAAATATAAAACGAGGGATTAGAAGAGAAGTGAAAGCGAGAGGGGCGCCAGGCTGATTGGTGGCCTGGATAGATGGTTGGACGCCTGGCTTGATGGAGGGGGGCGGCCTGGAGTTTGATGAAGATGCCTGGATGTCTGACGGGGTGGCCTGGAGGAGGATGACGCCTGGAAGGGGTTCAAGGGCTGGCAGTTAGGGTTTTGGAAGGGATGGAGTGGGCGGCTAAGAGTGGAAGAAGGGGTGGGGCATCCTAGGATTTTAGTGGATGGATGATGGGCAGCCAAGGATGGAAGAAGAAGGCTGGGGTTTGGAAGATAGTTGGGTTGCACCTCATGTGTCCTCCTTGCAGAATGAATATGGGCCTCACACCCTCTTCCTCACGGAGCATCAACATAGAATTGCACGGAAATAAGAAGAAGAAACACAATTTTCATTCACTCATGACATCATTCATCATTTATCATTATTACAAGAGGGAGGAGTGGGGTATTTATAGACTCACCCAGGGCCTTTTTCCTGTCAAAGTGAGATTACAAGTTTGTATAGGACAAGGAGTACAAGGTTTGAGTGGGATTAGGAGACAGGAGTCCTTGTAGAACTTGGATGTTGAACTCCTTGTAGAACTTGGACAGTTGACTCCTCTTGGGCTTGGACTGCTTGACTCCTTGCTGGGTTGGAATGACAACCACTTGGATTGGGTCAAAGCCTTGGGCACCAACCTTCTTGGACTGGGTCAAAGCTTGGGAGGGGGCGCCAACCATGAATAGGCTTGGGGTGGGGCACCAATCAAGAATGGGCTTAGACTGGGCGCCAACTTCAAGAAGTCTTGTGGGCTTGGGACACCAGGGGCTTGGTATGCTGGGGCGCCTTCTCCTGATGGGCTAAGGCGTCAACTCCTGATGGGCTGGGGTGTCCTTAAGGGGGGGTCCAGTGCAGGGGCGCAGGAAGTCTGCTTGCCTTGCTTCATTGGGGCCCATTGGTTCTTCTCTTGTCTTGACTTGAGTGAATAAAAATTACAGGACTCAAAAGGGCCTAATTGACAAGACTCAAAATAGGCCTAACAAATGGACTCACTTTTATTACATGGACTCAGTTGACTCAACTTGATTACAGGACTCAATGAGCAAATGGACTCATCGGACTCAACTGACCTAATAGACTTAACCAAAAATTGACTGACAGGAATCAAAGATCCAAATAGAGCTGTGCAATCTCGGTCTGGTCCTGATGTCCCCATCCAAACATAGCCTTCAAGGCTATTTCCTATGTCTAAAAGCATTCATGAATTCTTTCTCGCAATCATGTCAAAGTTAGCTTAGCTCTTCTCCACTTTTTTCTAAGGCCTTCAACATAAATTTTCAAACTCCCCTTTGGGTCATGTTAAACGCAAATCTATGGTATGCCTGTCCATGCCATCTCTTTAGGCTTTCCATCATTATGCTCTTGATTGAAGCAAATCCTTCTAAAAAGTAAAAAGTGTCTGATAGAAACTGAAGTGATACAAATATTGGACAGGCACATTAAGCTTTACATGCAAACTCCGAATAGAAAAGACTCCGTGACCCAAAGATGTATATATCCAAAGTCCAAACACACATCCCAGACCTCCTTAGGATTAAAATGGTTGAACAAAGTGAGACAGCAAAAAAGATAAGACAGCATAATTAATTAAAAGGTGCAGCCCATAGCTTAATGAGCAATCAATTATCAGCAATCAACAGGTCTTGACTGCATATTAACTAATTATTGATAACAATTTTTACACAAATCATTTGACAGTTAGAAATAATTGCTACTTTCTGAAGATAACTGAATTTAGCCTGAAAAGTTATAGCAATGTACACAGACAAATGAAATACACAATTAAAGACATGAATATGAAGCCCTGAACTAGACCTAAGACAGTAGATTAGAGAGGTCATCAGCACATCAAGTCAATTTATGGCAAATCTAGAGAATATAAGGTTATTAAGGGCAAAATAAAGAGAGTAAACTCAAGAAAGCTAAAAAGATAAAAAAGATAAATCAGATAATTGAGAGAAAGAAAGAGAAGATGTTCATAACCAGCAGAATTTGCAAGTTACCTTGACTTTGTTATTGTCAGCTCCTGTAGCCAGCATCTGGGAGTCAGGCGAGTATGCTATACAATTCACATCAAAATAATGACCCGGTCGTTTTAGAATATAGCTCCCTGATCGCCACTCCCATACAAGCAGCTGCCCAAGTTTCGCACAACCAAATGCTAACCAGTTTCCAAGTTTGTTAAATACTGCAGTGGTGATCTTCTCCCTAGACATAGAAAGCAAGTGAATGCAGACAAAGTCTGGCATCTGATACAGCCCGAAAACTCCATGGGAAAACCCAACCACAACCATATAAAGCTCCCGGTGGTAATCACAAGCTGTTAACTTTTCCGGTGATTGCATGAAAAAATCCTTGTTTACCAACTCCCATTTTGCTCTATGGAGGAGGATTTTTGATTCTTCAGCATCAAGACCGTCCAAATTCATTGGTTTTATGTCATCGTTTTCTAATTCGACAGATATTTCATTGGCAATTCTTCCCGGAGGCTTCTGCTCAGGTGTACCGGGAGGAGGATCCGAAATATCCCCTTTGGAGTCATCAAGATTTGGACTTTCCTCAAAATCCCAGGAGAAAATGGCTCCATCGCTTGATATAGTGTACACCCTGCGAATCCTACAGGTTTTCTTGTCGGTACTAAAGAAGGCACCGACAAATGGCTTCCCTGTGCCCCAGAAACAGAAGGGGTTCATTAGAACCCTTCAATCTCCGCATGCAGAAGAGCCTCATGGTGAGATCCTTCGACCCGGCGAGGAGGTACTTGGAGTCCAGGCTCCAGTCCAGCGCCGTCACGGCAGCATCTCAGTCCCGAAACGTCCGCTCGAAGTGGAAGGGAAAGAACTCCTTCCGGAAGCCCGGGAACCGCCAGATCTGAACGAGATTGCCGAGGCCCACGGCGATAAGAGCGCCATCGGGGATGAAGCGAAGAGCAGTGACAGGACTATTGCAGGTCATCCGGTGGAGGACCACGCGGCGGCTGATGCTTACGAAGAGGGCGCGGGCGGAGTCGTCGACAGCGAGGAGGAAGTTGCCGTCTGGGGAAACAGCGACGCGGTCAATGTTGGATGAGGCCTCGAAGGGGAGGGTTATGGTTTTGAACTTGGCGAGGTCGGTGGTGGCGACGCGGTTGCCAACGGGGGGAGTAGAGCAAGGTGTTCTCCGCCACCACGGCGGCAACACCGTGGTACGGGGCGCAGAGGAGTTTCTGGAAGCGAAAATTCGTGGCGTAGAATGGAAATCCCTCCCAGGGTTTCGAAGTTTTCTTGGCGAAAGGAAGAGCAGAAACCAGAATATCCAAATCGCCGGGCGCTTAAATCCTGGAACATTAAGGGCTGGAGATGGGCCGGCCCATTATCGGTTTCAGGCCCAATGTTTTGTGCTTCCCTCCGGGCATCGGTCCGAATTTTGTTGACCTGACCTGAGTCCGGGTCAAAAATGTAATTATAATTACGGATCCATTAAACGGTTAGATCCAAAATTCGATAGGATTCATGGATTGAGCTATTATAACTATCAAAAAAATGGATTATAGTAATCGTGCCAACTCACTCAAAAAATGGTCATGGATGCTCATAAACATATACGTAGCCCAGTCCACAATTCAATGCTTTTACGCCATGCATCCCATGGAATTTTGGACCCAATTATCCAAATGGGTACTACAAGTTTATGTACGGTGCTGGAAATCTGAAAATAAAATAATAAAAAGAATCAACAGGTCACAACTCTGGTTTATATTCTTTAAGATTTTTCACCAAAAATAAATGATCAAATTCTCATTAAGTGCTAAGTTTTATTGACAAACTAAGTCTAATTGCTTGGGCTCGGACCTGAATTTGAGCTCGGACTTCCACCCAATGATATACTCTAGTCTGGTTCAAAAAAAAATGGACTCTATGTCCAAGTGCAAACTTAGCCTGATATTATTCAGGGCTAGCCCGTAGCCTGATCCAAAATCATCTGGTCCTAGCCTATTTCCATCCCCATTAAAAGCAAAGAGAAGCCAGCATGGGCTTTGGGTCCGAGAGGTCGAACTAGGTGGATCAGGCCGGAACTGGACCGGAAATATTGGATTTAATACGCCGATGATATACGGGTAAGCGAGAGTCATAATATTTAGGTCTGACCTGTGAAACGATGTCACGGTTCTCATGACTTTATTGCCGGGTCAATGGGTCCTTATGAGTTTAGCGGGTTGGACTTTAAGCAGATCCAGATGAGTTCGGATTTTAAGCAGATCCGAGTGCCTCCATCTGATTAAATTATCAGGCGCAGATTCTATCCCATCAACGAAATAAAAGGATTTGGTTTATAATACTTTTATAAAAATGCAGATTATATCTCTTTTGTGAACAACCTATCCTGTATATGGCGCAAAAAATTCGGCATGGCGCTTATTTGGTACTCAATATTATGTTAAGCAGAGAGGACTGGTAACTGCCAATTAAAAGCAGCAAGAATTTTGTAGGGATGTTCTTTTAGTCGGAAAAGGTTGGACTTAATAAATATTAGCTAAATATTCAAAAATATAAGTGAAATATTTGAAAAATAATCATATTTAAAATGATGTTGGCAGGTTTCTGATAGAGACATCATGTGTCACACAACACAACAATTAGGTGAGGAAAAAGACAGGTTAAAAGAAATTATAAACAATAAAATAAAATAACTAGGTAATGTTTGAATACAACATATTAACTAAATTTGATTAAACGCATACGTGAAGCTCAACAACTCCATCCTAGAGGTTGACGACCACGTCGCGATGCTCAACAACTCTATCCCGGAGGTGGAAAAAAAATTTGAGAAAAAGAGTTGGTTCAACTTGGGCCATGCTACTTTAAGAATATGTGCTTCTTGGACTTTTCAAACTTAGCAAGTTGAAACAACTTCATTGCGCCATCTACGTCAAGTATAGTGCCATCTTTGGCAAGAGCAACACCATCTTCGGCCTTAGCAACTTCATCACATGCTCGGCAAGTACAATTAGAATGAAAAGGTACTTATCGACAACGACACTATCTGCCCTGACAGCCTCATCACGGTACTCGGTAGTCAGGCAAAAAAATACTTTGGTGCTCTCACTCGCCATGAATTTTTCACTAGCATTGGCACCTCCACTCCCTTAAAAAAGATTCTCTCATCATCTAGGTTGGCAAAGTAGAGGGAGGTCTTCCCACTACCGATGAGGACTATTGTTCATGGCCGCTCCCCTCATGTCTTTTTTGCTTCTTTGTGGATCTTGTCAACTCCTTCAGCTCCAACTCTAATGATCCTGACATTATGATCCACCAAGTCGCCAAAGAGCAGCAGATGACCAAGATAAGGATTAAATCTATGAGACATCTGCTACCTCGGTGAGGCACTAAACTGAGACATCTGCTTCCTCAGTGCTGATGTCCAAGCCCTCTATAGGATATAAGACAAGTGCCTCTGAAAGTATCCCGGGCTTTACGACAATAGCGGCCACTTCCATGCATGCATTGTGGAGCTCAATGTCCCCTTCACATGAAGTATGACCAAGTTGGAAGCCAGTTAGGGTCGCGTAATTTGTGACCGAGTAGCCTATGATTAAATAATAGTGACGGACTAATATTCAACCGGAAAAGTGATGAAAAATGTAGCTGACTAATATTTGGCCAAAAAAAATAATGAAAAATATGTCCGACTAATATTCGGTTGGAAAAGCGATGAAAAATGCAGCCAACTAATATTCGGCTAGAAAAACGGCAAAAAATACAACCGACTAATATTCAACCTGAAAAGCGATGAAATAAAAGATAGTTGACTGACATCCAATTATTTAAAATCAATCGGTATATCCGATAAAGTAAAATATAGAGTTGATAACCAACTATAATCGGTATGTCCGACACTTTTACCATAACTTTTCGACAAGTGAAATAGAAAGCTATAGTTAATGTTGGACTACAAAAAGTCAAGACTCTAGACCAAATCACCAACAAAAATCTACTGCAATTTCAAGGTACAGATGCCACCATAAGTCGAGGCTGAAAAAGCAATGCTACTCCCTTCATCCAAAAAAAATAAAAGTCGAAGTACTTTATCAGCAGCATTTTGGGCTCGGGAGTAAGGGCAATGTTATGACAATAATTCAACTATAAGGCCTCGACGAACAACCAGATTGATGACTAAGTTAGAGGTAGATTATGACTAAGTTAGAGGTAAACTATGACTAAGTTAGAGATGAACTATAGCTGACAAACTTTGACCGACCAACTTTGGCTGACTAACTTTGGCTAAATAACTTGTCTTGGCTGAGCAACTATGAACCTTAAACTCGGGTAACTACGAGCGACTACAAGCCCATCAGTATGACTTCTCTCAACATATAATGGTCAGGCTGACTAATTGAACTAAAATCCAACTAACTAAAACAATATAACTTAGTTGGATGCAAGATAAAGTGGCCGACTTATAAGGCACCAAGGTATGGTCGATGACTAAGGCACATACGCATACTATCCAAAATGTATGACTAAGTGGAAGAAAAGGAAATAAGCTGTCAAAATAGAAAGTTGTTACTTCTAACCAAAAGAGATTGGCCATAGCAGAAAGTTATTATGGTCTACCAAAAAAGGTTACTTTCCAACAGAAATCAGTTACTCCTAGTAACTATAAAATAAGGTAAAAGGGAACTCTCAACAGATACATTTTGGCTATCTTTATGCTCATTTTGGCACTCTCACTATTTTCTTTTTCAACTTTGGCTGTTACATAGATCACCCCACTGACTTGAATATAGGAGTGTCCCCTACTAGAAACCTGGTTCAAGAACTTTTTGCAGGTCTCAGTCCAAGGGGAACATCCAAGATCAGAGCCATATTCCACTAGAAAAGCCAGCAAGACTGGCCGACGTTACCAAAACTTCAGCAACAGGTGATTTATCCATAACAATGTTAATGATATGACAACCTTGGCCATGCATGTACCAATAGAAAGGATCATGGTTCATCCACTGCTCGTTGTCCATCCATTAATTTATAACCATCTATTGGCAGTTGACTACATATGATATTGACACTTGTATAACGAAGGCTAGATATAACACTAATGGCATGAGCAATGCAAGCTATAGATTAATATTACTGTCACACCCCGAATCCAAATCTAGGATCGGCTACGTGACTGGCCGCACAACCCTAGATATCATCCTAGAAATCATGCCAGGCCTAACCTTCAATACAATATCCAAACAGTGGTAAGGAACAAATCTCATAAATTATTTATTATTTTTAGAGTTTTCAATAAAGGTTAATAGATAAATAAAATATAAATAAAATATAAACTCAGGATTTAACACCTAAATCCTAGCTCCTCACTGACTGGTCCCAAAGTCCAAATGATCTTCGATATCTAAAACAAAAATATAGGAAAACAGGGATGAGCTACACAGGCTCAGTAAGTTATCAACACCTCCAATATACATACACCAATATGCCACTAATAATAACAAGCATAACACATCATACAACAAGATGTCCACCAATATAATAATATAACCAACAACATGATACAGATATGTACACTTAAATGCAACCGACATAGACACGACACGACTATGGATGGCCAATCATTTACTCTACTCTCCTAGTCCCTCTGACTATGACCAGGATCGGTCCATGGCTCACCCCGAAAGAGACTAGATCCTGTGTCACATACTGCTCCACAGTCATGTACCAGCAATAGCCCTGCTAGAGGCCCAAAAGAAAAACTAGCTCTGAGTATCACACGAGAAACATGCATCCTCTATATGTGCCTGCCATGCATGGCTAAAATAAAGCAACTAACTCCTGTGTCACATATCGCTCAATGGTCATGTGCCAGCAATAGCCCTGTTGGAGGCCCAAAAGGAGACTAGATCCTCGTATGATCATAGTCAGACTAGAGAGCACACACACCAACACAATGCACCCACACCAATACAAGTACCCACACCAACACAATGCACCCACACCAACATAATACACGCAATCCAATGCTATCAAATGCTGATATATTACATATATTTACTATTTTATAAATATATACATATTGGCATACAATATTGAAGGTCAAGATAACTTACCAAAGAGCATCCATCAACTAATACAGTCCAATACTAAATCGGGTCTTCCAAAGTCAACAATGATCCTGAATCACAATTTAAAAAGAAATTAAATAGAAACTAAATTTCCTAGGACATCCACAACTAACAGTTTTTTTTTTCCCTTCCTCCACCTTCCTTTTAATTATTAATTATTATTATTATTATTACATATATTATTTTATTATTAATTTTTCAAACGGTACCTTTACTGGGCCGGTCCATCCCAAAAACAGGCCCGACCCAATAGAGCCCGGCCCAACACAAAACCCGGCCCAATCCTTGTTAACAGAGTCGATCCTTCTCTGTTAACAGGTTGAGCAAGCCCCTCCCCCTCCATGAAAATCGGAAGGAATGGCGGCAATCATTAAGATCGACCGCCCAGGAAAGATCATCGAAAGGGAAGGAAGGGACCGGCGGTCCCTTCGATGGCTGTCCGGCCACCTGCCGGAAAAACCAAACAAATCAAGTCTCTCCACCCCCCCCCCCCCACGCACCTCCCACAGCTTGGTTGAGCCAGTCTCCCATACTGCCAGCAGCGGTCATGGGAGACGGCCATGGATGAGGGGGGCTCGGGTGACCGGAACGGACGGTGGCGCGACCACCAGCAGCCGTCCGGCAGTCCAACAAAAATTCTAAAAAAAATAAATAAATAACAGATCCCTCTTCCTTTCACGTCGGTGATCTCCGTTCAGGCCCATGCTTGAATGAAACTAGGATTTAGAGCCTTACCGGCGAGGTCGGCGGTGGATTCGACTGCGCCGGAGGTAGACAGCTTCAGAAATGGTAGAGGCACACAAGGGGGAAGGCGTTGTCCGACAGATCGGCATTGGTTTCCAAGCATCCGTTGGAGGAGAAGAGGTCCGAACTGGGCAGAGGCACCTGAGGACCCCTTTAAAACTCGAGAAAGATCCTTATCCCCCCAGCACCATCGACCGCCGTCCCCGCTTCTTTCGCTGGTCGTTCTATGGTTTGGTGCCAGGATAAAGTCGAACTAAAGTCGGCAAGGGCTGCCAACTTTAGCCCAACATCGACCTAATAACACCGGGCCTCACAATTACCTACAGCTATATTCTTAGAGAAGGTAATCAAGTGTTAATTTTACCAAAAAAAATATGTTTGTTCAATAGATCAACCTATTTTTTGGATGCCAAATTTTCCTACTACCATTAGCTCATTAGCAGATGATGATGGGCTGGGTAATACTTCCTTCAGATTGTCATTGAGAACTTGATTCCTTTCCCAATCACAAAACAAGGCGGAACAAAGCGTCATGACATCCTTGGCTGACTTCTAAGAATAGAAGAAATCGTGGATTGCCCACTTTTAACTGCCTCTTAGTTTTGAGAGTATTATAGCATAGACTACAACTCCAAGACTATAGTGCAACCTAGAGAGGAGAGAGTATCCAGCAAGCAAACAACCTACCTATCAAGGTATCACCACTGTTAGAGATAAAGATTTTTCTAAAAGATTATTTTGAAGGACAGAATGAGATGAAGAACTGATTCAATCTCATTCTTAATATTTTTTTTATGTTATCTTACATGATGGCAGTCTTATCTATTTAGATTACAAAATATCTCTTGAACTTCCATCATTAATTCAACTCTTCCTCTTTCCAATATATCTTATAAGAAATTGCACATGCTTAGTAAAACACACACACTAATTAATTACATAAGAAATAGATATTGTGCTTAGGAAACCCAGCACATTAACTCTCAACATTCTCCACCTTAATGTGCTGACCTTAAACTCCCAAAAGTTCTCTAAGCTGCTAAAATTTTCCTGTTGGTAGAGCTTTTATAAAAATATCAGCTAGTTCCTCACTTGTCTTGCAAAATTGAACTTGAACTTCACCATCTTCAATTGCTTCTCGGATGAAATGATGCTTGATTGCAATATGCCGAGTGCGGCTATGAAATGTTGGATTCTTTGCCATAGATATTGCTGATTTGTTATCACAAAATAATTTAGTAGCTTTCTCTTGCTTTTCACCAATGTCTTTAAGAATTCTTCTTGACCAAATTGCTTGTAAAGTAGCCATAGAAGCTGAAATATATTCTACTTCAGCAGAAGATTGTGCAATTAATTTTTGCTTCTTTGAACTCCATGAGAATACACCTGAACCAAGTGAAAATACATAGCCAGAGGTACTCTTCATATCATCAATGCATCCTCCCCAATCACTATCACAAAAGCTAATTAACTTCACATTAGTATTACTAAAAAATTTAATTCCATAATCCAAAGTCCCTTACAAGTATCTTAGGACCCTTTTAGCTACTCCAAGATGAATGCAACTTGGATTGGTCATGAATCTTGAGAGTAAACTTGCTACAAACATAATATCCAATCTTGTAGCTATGAGATATAATAGCTGTCCGACCAAACTTCTATAGAAAGATGCATCTGTCTTCTTTTCATCATCATCTTTTCTTAATTTTTCATTCACAACAAGTGGATTTGCTACTGATTTATAGCCAAACATACCAAACTTCTTCAGAATATCAATTATGTATTTTCTTTGACAAAGAAAATCTCCATCTTCAGCTTGATAAATCTCCATACCGAAGAAATGATGTAGAAGACCCATGTCACTCATGTCATATTTCTTCATCATATCATATTTGAAGTCTTCAATCATTTTTTTATTATTTCCTGTAAACACCAAGTCATCGACATATAGTATAACAATAAGGATATTAGAATCACCTTGCTTCTTGACATATAAGGTAGGCTCACTCTTGCTTCTTTCAAAGCCTTTTTGATTGAAGTAATCATCAATCTCTCCATACCATGCTCTCGGTGCTTGTTTCAGCCCATAAAGAGATTTCTTGAGTTTGTACACCATGTCCTCCTTGCCTTTGATGATGAATCCTTGTGGTTGTTCAATACAGATATCTTCCTTCAATTCTCCATTCAAGAAAGCTGATTTGACATCAAGTTAGTATAGCAACCAACCCTTTTGACCAGCAAGAGAAATAAGAACTCTAATTGTATCCAAATGAGCAACCGGTGCAAATATTTCTTCATAGTCGATGCCGGGCAATTGCGAATACACTTTTGCCACCAATCTTGCCTCATTTCTTTGAATGGAACCATCAGCATTATACTTGATCTTGTAGATCTATTTAACTCCTACAAAATCCTTATCTTTTAGTTTGTCAACAAGCTCCCATGTATTGTTCTTCTTGATGACCGAAATTTCTTCTTCCATAACCTTCTTCCAAGCTTCTTCTTTGATGACTTTTTCAAAATTTTCAGGTTCAAATACACAAAAGTTACATCTTTGATAAATATTATCCAAACTTCTCAATTTCTTTGGTATTGAAGTAGGAGTGGAGGAACTTGAACTTGGAGATGGTGGAGGGTTAGAACTTGATGAAGAACTCTTATCATTTCCATTTGCATGTATTGATTTTGTGCCAAAAACATCAATTATGACATATTTGCTATTGTCATTGCCATCCTTCCACTCAATTGAAGCTTCTTCATTGAAAATAACATCCTGGCTAATGATAATCTTCTTCTTTTCTAGATTATACAACCTATAGCCCTTTGATTTTATGCTATAGCCGACGAAGATACATTTCTCACTTGTTTCATCTGGCTTTCTTCTTTTTTCCTTCAGAATTTGAGCATAACAAACTAAACCAAAGACTTTCAAGTGCCATACATATGGTTTTCTTCAACTCCAAGCTTTAATTGGAGTTAAATTCTTCAATGCCTTTGTTGGACATCGATTGAGAAGGTACACAGCAGTGTATACAGCTTCAGCCCAAAAACTCTTTGGCATGCCTTTGTCATATAGCATTGCCTTGGCCATCTCTATCACTGTTTGATTCTTTCGTTCACAAACTCCATTTTATTGTGAAGAGTACCCAACTATAAGCTGCCTGTCAATGCCTTCATTCTCACAAAACTTGTTAAAATCATTAGAATTATATTCTTTTCCATTATCACTTTAAAGCCCCTTAATTGTTTTGCCACTTTGATTTTTAACAAGTCTTTTAAACTTTTGAAATATAGTAAAAACTTCAAATTTTTACCTCATGAAATAGACCTAAGTCATATGGAAATAATCATCAATAAACAAGATGAAATACCTATTCTGAGCATGTGATAGTGTCTCCATTGGCCCACATATGTCGGTATGCACTAACTCCAAAACCTGTTTTGCTCTCCAAGCTCCTCCTTTTGGAAATGATTATCGATGGTGCTTCCCGAGTGCACACCCATAACATGCTTCTTGTTTTTTCTCAATACTTGGAAGCCATTGGACCATATTCTTTTGAGAAAGCATCTTGAGGCTACCAAAGTTCAAATGCTCCAACCTTTTATGCCACAGCCATGATTCATCCACCATGTTCACCTTCATTGCAGCCTCTTTGAATACTTTGAGATTAAGTGAAAAACTTCTATTTTCCATCTTTATTCTTTGTAGAACTTGTTTCTTTTATTTGTTACCTAATATGATACATTCTCCATCTTCAAAGTGAATAGAATATCCATGCTCCACAAGCTGTCCAACACTAAGCAAACTTTAATCCAATTTAGGAACAAAAAGAATGTTATGAATACGTTTAGCATCTCTCTTGGATTGAACACCAATAGTGCCTTTTCCCTTTACTTCCACTAATGCTCCATTGCCAAGTCTCACTTGCGAATGATAACTTGTATCCATATCAAGAAAGATATCTTCATTTGCAGTAATGTGATAACTACAGCCGCTATCAATGAACCATTGATCTTTTTTCTGCTCTACTATCTTTAACATGTAAAAATTAGGTTACCTTCATCTTCTTTCTCCTCAATGTAATTTGCTTGCTGATTGGAATTGAGGCGGCAATCCTTCTTCAAATGGCCAAACTTCTTGCAGTTGTGGCATCATGGCTTTCCCTTGAACCAACAATCCTTCTCTTCGTGATTGCTCCTATTACAAATTCTGCACTTCTTTTGGAAGTTGTTACCTTCAATTTTTCGATCATAACTTCCTCTACCTCTTCCTCTTGAATTTCTTCCTCTTCCTCTACCATACCTTTCACCTTTAAATGATTCTTGAGACCTTTTTTCTACACTTCTAGAATCAAGATCGAGTATTGATTGAAAAGCACTCTCAACAAATTTTTTAGAGTGTCGATTAAATCTTTGAAGGGATCGCTTCTCACCGTGAGACAAGAATAGAAAACAACCGACTTCTTGAAGAAACACACAAACACAATCAGTACAAACTATTTCTTCGAATCAAAAAATAAGAACCATACACAGAATAGAGAAGAACAAAAAATAAATTCCAGGAGAAAAGAGAGATCGTTCATTATTACTTCAAAAAGAAGCCCTAGCCTCTGTTATAGACTCTGGAAACTGCTCCTTTCCTCACTCCAAGAATGCCCAACCGATCAAAGGAAGATATCGTGTTTTCCTCTCATGCATGCCCCCTTTTTGTTTCGGTAGAGTCTTCACGCGCACGACACCGAAGGAGAAATACTATGACACCCTCACACATATCTCACGACACCCTCAAATCCGTGGAGGAGTTCATGCACATCTTGAACCATGGCTTCCTCACATGGGCGTGTTGGCTTCTCATCACATGGGGGTCTTCTTGAACTTTGTCTTGGTCGGTTATGCCTTGGACCGGTCCACCATTAATTGATTACAATCCTAGGTGATTGGGCTAGCCAACTAATTCCCTAACCACCTAGCTAATAATTAATTAGCTCCTTTCACCAATGAGAAGAAATAGGCTACATGATGGGGACATCAGATCAGACATAGACTTCAAGCTTCAATTTGTTCTCTAAGTTATGTGTTTGTCAATTTTTATTAAGTCCTGTAATAAAGTCCAAATTTTGTGAGTCCTGTAATAAAGTGAGCCAGTTGGATTCACTAAGTCGGTGGAAGTTTTTTGTTTAGTCCATTGAGTCCTATTTATCTGTTCAGTGAGTCCATTATTTATTTAGGCCTATTTTGAGTCTTGTCAGTTATGTTTTTTTGAGTTCATGTAATTTTTATTCAAAAGGAGGACCTTTGGACCCACACTTAAGTCACCAACCCAGCATCTAGATTTCTTCATGCTACCCAAGCCCTCCAAAAGATGGTTTCCCGGCATACCAGGCCTTAGGCGCCTCAAGCCCACAAGATTTCATGAAGAAGTGCCACCCCAGATCCCTATCCTTAGCGGCCCAGTCCAAGACCCATAGCAGTTGACTCCCCCCAGCCCATCTGAAGTTGGCGCCCCATATTTTGACCCAGTCCAAGATGCCCAAGGCTTTGCCCCAATCCAAGCCCAGCAAAAATTTCATACCAGTCCAAGTCCATGGAGAAAAGTCAAAGCTTCCAAGTCCATGAAGGAGTTGATGTCCAAGTTCTACAAGGATTTCAGTCTACCAATTCTATTCAAATTATGTACTCCTTATTCTACTCAAATTTATTCTGTTAATCCTATTCATACTGTGTACTCTTAGTTTGACAGGGAAAGGGTTGGATGAATCTATAAATACCCACCCCCTCCCCCTCTTGTAATCAATCTCTTTTCATGAATTAAAACTCTGGTGAATTTTCTTGTGACAATTATGTTCTTTGAAAGGTGTGTGTGAGATTTGAGTGCCTTAGCTTTACAAACCCTAGGCAAGAGCCCTAAGATGCCCACCATCATCCCTCTCCAAGATCCAGATGTCCAAAGCTTCCTCCAAGGCCGCCAACCCCTGCAACTCCATCTTCCAATCATCCTTCAACCCGATCTCCAGTTTTTTATTTTTCTCTTCTTGCTTACCTCTAACCTTTGACGTTTGCATGATCCATCCAGTGCTACGTTCCTCGGATGAATTCTTCTTTTCCCTCGAACGAAGCTGATAAAAAGTCGACGGATTTATGAAAAAGTGACCGGATCATCTAGGCACCAATTTGAGCGGAGCGATCTCTTCCACAGCAACTAGAAATCATTGCCTAGTATGCCAAACCTAATTCCCATCTCTTTTTATCTAATTTATTGAAGGTGAACATGCTCCTAATAGGCCTTCTTAGACCTAGGATCCTTTACTTATTTTATTTCATTGATAGTTCTAACATGTGGATAGGAATTCTAACTGTTGCATGAAATCTTAACCTAGTCTTAGCTATTTTTAGGAACTAAATCTAAACAACCTCAAAAATCATTGCTCCTTTAATATGATTTTCTTATCTTTCTTATGTCATTCATCTGCATGCATCATGTTAGAGTCCCGTCTCTCATCAATTTTGGTATCAGAGCACAGTTTAGGGCATGTTCTTGCATCATAGTCTAGATTTCTGCATGTTGTTTTCTGCTTAACCCCTCAAAATATAGGACTGTTTCCCCTATCAAACATTTTTATTTTTTTCTGACTTTCACGATGAATATCCTATGTTTTGTTCTCTATTTTTTGATATTTTTATGGATTTTTTTAGATCCAAAAATCAATAAAAAATAGCAAAAATAAAACCCTAACAAAAATCTATATCCTGTCATCTGCATTAGGGGTCTGAGTTTAGATTTGTTTCATAAACTTAGGTATTTTATTTTTCTTTAAAATTTGCATCATGTCATCTCTATTGAGTCCTATATTTTAATAATATTTTTTTTAGATTTTACAGAACCAAGATTTACAAAAAAATCAGCATCCTAGAAATCCTAACCAGAATTCTATGTTTTCCTATAACTAGTTAGAAACCCTAGGTTTTGCATCATAATACTATTTTAGTTTAGCATGAGATTTGGTAGGAAGCATCCTTACACGTCATTCTCCGTTCTATAATTTTTTTAGAATTTTTCTGCATTGAAATCCATACTAACTTCTGCATCAAATAAATCCTAATTTCAGTTTCTGCATATATGACTAAACCAAACATAATCAACTACCAAACCCACTTCACCCAAGACAATTTTTGTTTGATAACTTAACCAACTCAAATTTAATTTGTCACCTCATAAAAAAATAAAAATATATTTTTTATTTTTTGATTGTTATTAGATTGCATCAGGTTTCATTTTGTGTTCATCATCTCATTCAATTAATCTTAAGGGCAATTTCTTATCTCATATCAGGGCAGGATTTCATCACCTGTCCTAGGTCCAAAACAACCACCCAGCATCAAAACCCAAGCCTTAATTAAAATTAATTAACAACCTAATTTGCTTTAGTGAGCTTAGGGACATCAACAGGTCGAGTCTGAGTTGTGTGGGTTAACTAGTGCATTCGATTCTTTAACTTTTACTGGAAACTGGTGTCTAAGGCTAGAGGTCCAAAGGCAAACGCCTTAAGTAGACTGGTGGTTACTTAATTAGGACCCTGTCACAGGCATGGAAAGCCTCCCACCATCCCACCTCTTACCTAGCCAGAGGAAGGATTAGTTGTTGAGTTGGGTGTAAGTTGAGTCGACCCACTCAATTTTGGCTATAGGTCTAGCAAACCCTAGAACGTACTGATCCTTGCATGCTTGACTACACCATACCACTTTAAGTGATTGATTGCATGACCACTAGGTTAGGAACTAAATATCAACAGTCTAAGCCCCAACCTAGCTTAGCCATGGAATCCAACTTTGAGATCTTCATAAAAGCCATGACTGAACAATTTGAGCAGATGAACCAACTGAATGCCCAATCCACTGCCCAATTAACCACCCAGATTAACCGGTCCAATACCTAATCCCAAAACCAGTTTGCCCAGTTGACTGCCCAGATAAACCAAGTAACCCAATCCAATAACCAAGCAATCCATAGGATAAGTACCCTTAGATATGAGCCCAGTATTAGTCCACTTCCTCTTAGTCAACCCATCCCTATCCCAGTCATTAGTCAATTTTTTCTTAGCCAACCCCCTTTTATCACCCCATTGGTTCACCAGAATGACCTTGAAGAGAAGATATATGAAGCCGATATGAGCCTAGTGGATGAGTATGAGGAAGAAGAAGAAGAGATACCTATAGAAGACCCCAAATTAGTTGATCGTGACCAAATCCAGATAGAAGCCAACCCAGAATTAGTTGACCCTGACCAAACCCAGATAGAAGCCAACCCAAAGTTAGTTAACCCTAACCACACCCAAACTGAACCTGTAGTGGAAGACCAGTTAGAGGAAGAGAACCCAGATACTACTATTAGAATTATACCTGAGGAGACTTTAGAAAAAAGTCCAGTTATAGTGCCTAGTCCTAAATTTCATGAACCAAAAGACTTTATTATGGATTTGGCTTATCAGTACCCTCAGGATGAATCCCCTCCGGTAGTTCCCATTGAAGATCTCTTCCCTGAAATTAATGACCCATTCTTCCATACTGTAGACCCTGTAGGTAAACCTCAAGCCCATAAGGTCAACCTCATTAGTCTAGGACTAATCCTCGACACTCCTTCTTGTATCCTATTCTATCCAATCAACCCCAACTCTTTTTCTTACTTTCTACCCTACCAAGCTAATCCTGAATCTACCTCTTATTTTCTATCCTTTTTGAAGCTTTTCATGTTTCTCTAATCACTAGATTGCATTTTGTAGAAGTTTGCATACTGCATTCATTCATTACACATGTCATGTTTGCATCTTACTTTTGGAGGATCCTATGGCATATGTTAGGAGTGCATGTCAAGTTCTCATCTGCATGTCACCCACCTGACCAAGGGTCAAACCCACATCTATAGTTTAGAGTTAGTTGAGTTTGTATATCAATAAGTATTGGTATGAGTTATTTGCCTGCATTAGGTATTTTGTCTGCATGTCAATAGGAGTTGTTGTGTGTCATTTGCACTGCATGATTAGAGATCTGCATGAGAAATTAATCATAAGATTAATGTAAGCAATATTTTTATAAAAAAATATGGTTAATTCCCGAAAAGAGTATAAGAGTTCACTAGAAAAATTTTGTAACAATTTGGCTACATACCTGTAAGCTGGATCCATCAAAGTGATAAAGAGAGTTGGACCTAGTGCCTGAGTTACCTAATTAGGCATTAAGCTCAACCTTCAATATCTCAGACTTAGTTGAGTATAGGGAGCCAGTAATGAACGCAGTGAGTTTGAGCCTAACTCTTTCTTTGAGAGCGAATGCAACCTTAAATGTCCACATCAATTTAGCCTGTGAGAGGAAAGATTGAGCGTATCCTGGATGACCAAGCCACTAATAACCAGATCAAAGGCTACCAGTCACTTGGTTCATTGGCAAGGTTGACTGAGATCTGAGGATTCTCGGATCACTCGAGAGGATCCGCAATGCCTTAACCTAGACCTGTCAGAGCAGTACCTGAGCCAAATTGACCTTCCTACTCGACAGGGTCGAGTTCCTCCCACCCCGGGAGAATTTATGGGGACATCAGATCAGACATAGACTTCAAGCTTCAATTTGTCCTCTAAGTCATGTGTTGGTCAATTTTTATTAAGTCATGTAATGAAGTCCAAATTTTGTGAGTCCTGTAATAAAGTGAGCCAGTTGGATCCACTAAGTGGTGGAAGTTTCTTGTTTAGTCCATTGAGTCTTGTTTATCTGTTCAGTGAGTCCATTATTTATTTAAGCCTATTTTGAGTCTTGTCAGTTAGGCCTTTTTGAGTCCATGTAATTTTTATTCAAGAGGATGACCTTTGGACCCACACTTAAGTCACCAACCCAGCATGTGGATTTCTTCATGCTGCCCAAGCCCTCTAGGAGATGGTGCTTTAGCATACCAGGCCTTAGGTGCCTCAAGCCCAAAAGATTTCATAAAGAAGTGCCGCCCCAGATCCCTATCCTTGGCACCCCAGTCCAAGGCCCATAGCAGTTGACGCCCCCGGCCCATCATGAAGTTGGCACCCCATATTTTGACCCGGTCTAAGATGCCCAAGGCTTTGACCCATTTCAAGCCCAGCAAGAATTTCATACCAGTCCAAGCCCATGGAGAAAAGTCAAAGCTTCCAAGTACAAGAAGGAGTTGATGTCCAAGTTCTACAAGGATTTCAGTCTGCCAATTCTATTCAAATTATGTACTCCTTATTCTACTCAACTTTATTCTCCTAATCCTATTTATACTGTGTACTCTTAGTTTGACAGGAAAAGGGTTGGATGAATCTATAAATACCCACCCCCTCCCCTTCTTGTAATCAATCTCTTTTCATGAATTAAAACTTTGGTGAATTTTCTTGTGATAATTGTGTTCTTTGGAAGTGTGTGTGAGATTTGAGTGCCTTGGCTTTACAAACCCTAGCCATTGTCCATCCAAGCAAGAGCCCTAAGATGCCCACCATCAGCCCTCTCCAAGACCCAGACGCCCAAAGCTTCCTCTAAGGTCGCCAACCCTTGCAACTCCAACTTCTAATCATCCTTCAACCCGATCTCCAGTTTTTTTTTTTTCCTTCTTGCTTACCTCTAACCTTTGACGTTTGCAGGATCCCTCCAGTGCTATGTTCCTCGGATGAATTCTTCTTTGCCCTCAAACGAAGCTGATAAAAAGTCGACGGATTCACAAGAAAGTGACCGAATCATCCAGGCACCAATCTGAGCAGAGCGATCTCTTCCACGGCAATTAGAAATCATTGCCTGGTATGCCAAACCTAATTCCCATATCTTTTTGTCTGATTTCTTGAAGGTGAACATGCTCCTAATATGCCTTCTTAGACCTAGGATCCTTTACTTATTTTATTTCGTTGATAGTTCTAGCAAGTGGGCAGGAATTCTAACTGTTGCATGAAATCCTAACCTAGTTTTAGCTATTTTCGGGAACTAAATCTAAACAACCTCAAAAATTATTGCTCCTTTAATCTGATTTTCTTATCCTTCTTATATCATTTATCTGCATACATCATGTTAGAGTCATGTCCCTCATCACTACACCTCTGGACCTAAAATAAAACCCCATAACCCAACTGGGTTATGATACAATTCCTCAAAAACTCTCCCCAATATATCACATATGAAAACTCTAATCCTTGAGTCAAGCCCCTTGACCCAATATGACTCTGGGGGCCCTGAAAACTTATAAACCTAAGCCCCCAAACCTATGTGGCTCCCCTGGGCTTTGTGTGCACCATACATGAGCCTACAATCTCCACCTTAGTACTCCAAAGCTCTAGTAAGCTTCATCCGGTCTATCAATCCCATCTGCGCTCCACATCTGAAGAAGCTATTCCTTGGAAGAACCTTGGTAAGTGCATCAGCCATGTTCTCTATGGTAGACACCTTGGCCAACTCCACTTTACCATCTTCTACCAGCTCCCGAATCCTGTAGTACCTGATATCAATATGTTTGGTCCTAGCATGATAGACCGGATTCTGGACCAAACACAATGCACTCTGGCTATCTGAATAAATCTTGATTGCTCCCTGTGCAATGCCCATTTCCATTGCAAGTCCCTTCAACTATATAGCTTCCTTAGCTGCCTCAGAAATACCAATGTACTCAGACTCTGTAGTAGACAATGTTGTAATTTCCTGTAGACTTGACCTCCACGAGATTGGACCACCATTAATCACAAAGACATAACTTGTAGTGGAACATTTCGTATCCAAATCACCACCATAATCAGCATCCACAAATCCAACCATCCGATCCTGAGCCTCCATGAACACCCTAGAGTTGTCCTCCATGCTATGGTGCTTGTAGCATATGCCAACTCCAGCTATGCCCACTAAGTACCTGAAGATACCTTTCAGTGCTCTCCAATGCTCCCTGCCCGGATTAGCCATGAACATGCTGACTTGGCTAACCGCATGCCCAAGATCTGACCTACAACACACCATTGCATACATTAAACTCCCAACTCCTGAAGCATATGGTACTCTCATCATCTCCTCAACCTCCACCTCAGTCCTGGACGACATTAACTTAGAGAGCTAAACATGACCGGCAAGAGGCAATGCTGCCAGTTTTGCATTATCCATGTTGAATCTCTCTAAGGCTCTCTTGATATAATTCCCCTGAAACAAATGAAGCATCCGCCTGGCTCTGTCCCTGAAGATCTCCATCCCTAGTATCCTTGTAGTATGACCTAAATCCTTCATTTCAAATTCATGTGATAATGCTGCCTTTAGGTCCTCTACAACTTCTCGACTTTTGCATGCAATTAACATATCATCCACATACAAAAATAGGTATAATCTAGAGTTATCTTTAAGATTTATAACATATATACAGGGATCATACTCACATTTGGTCATGCCAATGCTCCTCAGTATGCATCAAATCGCAGGTACCACTGCCTCGATGACTACTTCAATCAATACAATGATCTTTGCAAAAGACAAATCTTTTCTTCTGATTCTGGCTCCTCAAACCCCTATGGCTGTTCCATATATATTTCCTCCTCCAAATCTCCATGGAGGAAGGCCGTCCTGATGTCCATCTGCTCCAGCTTCAAATCCTGCATCGCTACAATGCTCAATAGAAATCTGATAGAAATATGTCGAACCACTAGTGAGAAAATCTCATTGTAGTCGATGCCTTCCTTCTGGGAGTATCCTTTGGCCACCAACCAGGCCTTGTACCTTGTATTGAAAATTATGTCCCAAAGCCAATCATCTAGGCTGTAGATGGTTGTGCTAATTTTGTAATTGTATATGAATTTCTTAATGAATAAAAATTATTCTTTTGGTTGTTCATCACATGTGCATTTTCCTGAAAAGAACTCTTGTATGATGGAGTCCTTAGAATTACATTATATTTGATATAGAGAGGATATATCAAGTAGTTCTTAAACTAGTTCACAACTAAAAGATACATTATTATAAGACGACGATGTATCAAGTATAGGTTGTTGTATCTCACATTGGTTGGTTGTCCTCTTGACCAAGGAGTGTGGTGATACTGATGTGACATACAAGTAAAATATCATTGAACGTGACCATCTGCGGAGCTCCCTTCTGCCAAAGGGTTGCTCGCAAAGGGATATGGGTATATGTGTCTCTCATACCTGAGGTCACCATGGTAGCTTCACTGTACTTTGGTGCCGGACTACCTAGATTTCTAATCCAGTGATGAAAGATTTATGGGTACAGTTAAGTACTTGTGGAGCAGTGGTGGATCAAGATAGAATTGACCCCTCCAAATAGTTTGGAGTGAATGACTCGCTGTGTCATAATTTAGCAAAATCTTGGCCAGGGTAGTTCTTGTGAGGAGTCACAGAACTTGTAAGGTTGAGACTCGATCTGGATGAACCAAATTAGGGTTGGTAGTCAAACTCTAGGTCATCCTGAGCATTATGAGGTCAAAGGGATGAATTATGCAATAACTATATACCAGAGGTTCTAGAAAATTGCTCTACAATCTTCGACCTTTCCGGATATCGGGTATCATTACTAGATGAGGACTTTGACTGGTATTGGAAGTATTCTAATACTACCGGCTTAGTGTTCAAACCTATAGGGTCATACACCATAGGGGTTTCTATCTGATCTAAAGGCTTATCGATGATTGAGAATCATTTACCGTCATTGGAGGTCAATGTGATTGACCATGTTCGAAGTGTCAATACTTAGAAGTGTCGACACTTGTAAGTGTCGATATTTAGTAAAATGGAAGTATCGACACTTGACTGACGAGCAAAAATTTTGGAAAGATTTTTGGAAAGGTTTTGACTTCAAAATTTGAATTTGAATTTCGAATTCTGAACATTTTTGGCTCTAGGCTTTCTTGGTATGATAGTCATACTTGCTTTTTTTAGCTTTGACCCATTTGGTATGGCCCTTGACCTTCTCTCCCAATCACTCCTTCCTCTTTCTCCCTTTCCTGGCTGCTCCTATAAATAAATGTTATTTTAAGGGCTGCTGCTGGTTATAACACACAATACAAGAAAAAGAAAAGAGAAAAGAGGAAAAGGAAAAAGGGGCTTTGTGAGGACTTGGAATTAGGTGTGAGAATACTTAGCACTTAAGCTAGGTCTTGGAAAGAGAGCTAGTTAGAAAGGGTTCCACCTCTCCTCCTTGTCTTCCGAGAAGAAGAAGAAGAACGGCCCGAAAGATCCCAAGGAGCTAGCATTCCGAGGGAATTGATCCGAGTCGAGCCCCTGTGTGAATTACTCGTAGAGGCCAGACACGTGTGTGGCTTTAGAGCTTTTCACTACCTCCATCTTTAAGGTATAGCGGTAGGTACCTTTATACCTTTTGACTCTTTTCTTACTGATTGATGTTTTATTGCATGCCACATTGTTATACTAGATCCTGTTGCAGATAGATCGGTAGATCATTTTGATCTATCTACTGAGCCTTCCGCTGTATATTTTAAAATAATTTTAAAATACTATGTTTCTGCTTTGCATGCCTGCTTTCCTTTGCTTTTCCTATAATGGTATCAGAGTACCATATTTTTTGTAATATAATAATGCTAGCATGCTTTAACATCATTGTTTTCTCATAAGTACTTGGATTGAGTGCTTCACCATGGCCATCCGGTCATAGAAGAGAAGTAGGGCTGCAAGACCCTCTCTTCCCATTCAATGGGGTCTCCTATGGCGTGTAAGGATGCCGCTTGTGATTGACTCATGAAAAGGAAAATAAGAGAAAATATAGATTAAAAATATTTTAATCTAATGTTATGATCATAAAACAAATTTAGATGAGATCTAAGAATTTTGTTTTGATCGGCATTGATTATAAGTTTGGATAAACTTTGGATTTGAAATCACTATTTTTTGCCCTATGACAGGCCTTGAGTCGATCCTTGAATCGACTCTGAAGGCTGAAGTGTCGACACTTGGGCTCGTGAGTCAACACTTTGCCTTGAAGGTGTCGACTCATGAGCGCCTGCTAGAAAACATGGCATTATGTTTTCTTCCTATCTCAGGCCATGAGTCGACCCTAGTGTCGACACCTGCCCCTGGTGAGTCGATACTTGACATCAGAATGCAGGAAAATAATGAATTCAAATTTTTGATTCATTGTAAAATTATTTTACATGATAAATTAAAATTATTTTAATTTATTAAGGTTATTGAACTTGATTGAGAATTAAGTTACATTGATTGACAAAGAACTCTAGGAATGTGATTCAAAAATTTTAAGTTATTTCTATAAGCCTTAAGGGTCATAGATTAGCTTCTATTAGATCCTTAATTGGGTTAGACCTAAATTTAGATGTATTGGACTAAATAGAAAACTAATCTAATTAAATGTTGAGTTAGAATTTCTTCTATATAGATCTCTCTAATAGTTAGATTCATTAGTCCATAAATCTAAATGTACCTAATTTATGGTTCAGTGGTCAGCCCGAGTCTTTAGGCTAGTTTAATCGAGTCTGATGAACCAATTGGTGTCTAAGGTAAGTTTGGCATTTTGATCTTGGTTCTTTAGGGCTACCTCTTACCTGGCCAACTTGATTGGTGTCTAAGGCAAGACGGTTAATGATGGAACCCAATCCATGATCTCACTTACCTAACCAATGTGGTCGATCAGGATTGATTGGATAGCTCATTGACTCGTGTTAACCCATGTCATCCAAGGTTAATTAGTCTTGACTGATTTTAGGTACCCATGGATCATTAGTTATGTGTAACTCTCTTTGATTGCTGATGTGGTCAGTGGGAGGTTGATCCATGTCTTCTCATCTCTTCTTCTGTCATATTAAAATTAAATCCTCTAAATTATTAGGTCCATAAAAGGACGAAGTTATAGGGATAACCAAGTCCTAGCCTTCCATTAAGTAGGATGATAATGGATCCAATAGTTGGGTTTTTAATCGACAGATCCAAAGATCGGATGTTCATTGGGCTATTGGAATTATTGTTCCTAATATGATGGCTCAGTGCGACCTCTTAATGGTGGTCAGGTGGGCCAGCCAAAGTCGGGCTTGACTATTTATTAGTTAGAAGCATTAAATTTTATCATGTTAATGGTTGGACCTAACCGGGACCTTCAATAGGAGGCCCAAAGGTCGATTAAAGTGCACCTTGGGGCAAAACCTAAATACTAGAGATTACTTGGAGAAGTAATCGGTTGAAGAACCTACCTTTAGATGCGCATGGATGGGCCGGCCAAAGTCGGGCTCATGTGTTGACTATTGGATTCTAGTACCCACTAAGGAATTAAAGTAATTTCTCGGATTGGAGGTAGAGGCTACCAGTCTGAATAAAATAGTGGGAGGGGCCTTTAGACTAAAGTCCATGTCTTTAGGTTAATAATTCATATACACTAATAAAGTTTTAGTTTTCCTTTCATATGTCTTCCAACCTATCACTTCGATCTCTTCTTGACAACGAGAAGCTCAATGGACCCAACTTCAATAGCTGGTATCGAAGGCTCAGGATTGTCTTGGAGTATGAGCGGATCCTGTATGTGATATCGGATCCGACACCTGAAATTCCTGCTCCCAATGCTCGGGGTTCAGTCAGAGACACTTATCAGAAGTAGCTCTCTGACAGGACCATTATCTGATGCATAATGTTGGCAGTGATGAACGACGAGTTCAGTCGCAAGTTCGAGGGAGCCTAGCCAGAGAAAATCCTTCAAAAGTTGAAGGAGTCCTTTGGCACACCAGATGACGTTGAGAGGTATAGGGTTTCCTATGTTATCTACAATGCATGGATGCATGATAGGGCCTCAGTCACTGATCATGTACTGTATATGATCAAGATGATTGAGGGCCTGGGCAAGCTCGGATGTCCCTTGCATGAACAGCTTAGGAAGGATGCGATTCTGAATTTCTTGCCCTCTTCCTATCTATATTTTCTCGATCATTATAGAATGAATAAGCCTGCAGTTAACTACCACAGTTTGTTGGAGTTATTGTAGACTTATGAAAAAGACCACCAACTGAACAAAGTGGCGGTAAATCTAGTGGGAGGATCTTCGGCAGGGCATCATCCCTTTAAGAAAGGGAAAAAGAAAAAAAAAGAAAAAAGGTGCAGAATGATTCTGGCCCCAGTCAAGCCAAAAGGGTGAAGGCTGATAAGAGCCATGCATAGTGCTTCTTCTGCAAGAAGCAGGGTCATTGGTAGAGGAACTATCCTCTTTACATTGCATCCCTTGACCCGAACAGGTCCAAGAAGAGAAAGCAGCAGGACGGTGCTGGACAAGGTATTTATATGATAACACCTTGTAGTTTCTCTATCTGTGATACTACTAACTGGGTATTGGATACAGGAAGTTCAATTCATATTTGTAATTCTTTGCAGGGACTTCAAGTTAGTAGAAGATTCAAGGATGGCGAGAGGTTCTTGAATGTGGAAAATGGAAGCCAAGTTCCAGTCCTGGCATTGGAAGTCCTCAAACTAGTTTTCGGGTCCTGTACAATCATTTTGAATGAGTGTCATTATTATCCGTCTTTTATCTTGAATGTCATTTCTGTAGGCCAATTGGTCATGTATGGTTATGAACTATCAATAAAGAATGACATTTGCAAAATCATTCGGAATGGTTCTATAGTGATGATTGGACATATGAATAATGGCATTTATGTACTATCATGACCTGTTAGTGTAATGTACACGTCTAGCAAATACCCTAGAGTAGATAATGTCAGTGATGTATACCTGTGACATTGTAGGCTAGGTCATATTAATAAGAACAGGATAAACAGATTGAAAAGCGAGAGTCTCCTTAATTTAGTGAAAATGGTTCACTGCCAACCTGTGAGTCGTCTTCTTGGAAAGATGACAAAGTCACATTTTACTGAAAAAGGTGAACAAGCCAAAGAGATTCTAAGTCTAGTACATACTGATGTATGCAGACCCATTAATGTTTGTGCCAGAGGTGGGTACAGTTATTTCATTACCTTTACAGATGACCTTTCGAGATATGGCTATGTTTTCTTGATGAGACATAAATCTGAATCGTTTGAAATGTTCAAACGATATCGTAATAAAGTAAAAAAATAAACTGAAATGTGCATCAAAACCCTTCGGTCAAATTAAGATGATGAATACATTTCTGGTGAGTTTCTGACATATCTCGAGAAGAATGGGATTCTCTCTCAGTGGACACCTCCAGGGACACCTTAGTTAAATGGAGTGTTTGAAAGGAGAAATCGAGCCCTGTTAGACATGGTTCGGTCCATGATGGGCTTTGCTTCTCTGCCGCTATCTTTTTGGGGATATGCTCTGGAATCAACCTATTACCTTTTGAATAGGACTCCGAGTAAGTCCATTAGCAAAACCCCATATGAGATATGGACTGGACGTAAGCCGACACTCTCACACCTTTGGGTCTAGGGTTACCTGGCTTATATAAAATATTTGGAAATTGACAAACTTTGATCTAAGTCTGACCGGTGCCTATTTGTTGGGTATCCAAAAGAGTCTAAAGGGTATCACTTCTACTTAAGTGAGGAACAAAAGTTGTTCGTCAGTCTCAGGACTATCTTTTTGGAAAAAGAGTTCCTTGGTGAAGGAACTATAGCCACTAAGATTGAACTTAATGAAGTTCAACAAGTAGAAGAACTGACACACTTAAAGGATAACATAGATCCGGTTGTGATTAGATCACACCCTAAGCCCACACAGGAACCGTTAAGGAGATCCGGTAGGGTATCGAGTCGACCAGACAGATACTACGGTTTCTTGGTCCAGGATGGTGATCCTATTGAACTCAATGAGAACAATGAGGATCTGATCACCTATATAGATGCGATGCAGAGGTTCGACTTTGAGAAATGGCTGGGAGTCATGAAATCCAAAATGGAGTCCATGGAAATCAACAATGTATGGACATTAGTTGATCCACCTGATGGAATAAAACCCATAGGTGCAAATAGATTTTCAAAAGAAAAAGGGGCGCAGACAGGCAGGTAGAGACCTATAAAGCCCGTCTAGTTGCCAAGGAGTATCGTCAATGTTATGATATTGGCTATGACGAGACGTTCTCAACAACCACCAAGTTTTAAAATTGAAATTGATAAATATAAAGACCATGGTTGGACACTGTCAATCGATTAACATCTCTTTTGCCGACTTCCCACAGATTAAAAGCCAAATGGCCGGCATATGTCACGTATGGGAGCCGTCATTGACTTCCATAATATTTAAAGTTAAAACTAGGAAAAAAAAAAAAAAAAGTGTCGCAGATCGTGCACTCCACATTAAACACTAAAATTGATGGTGCTTTCTTTTTGCCTTGCACTCATCAAAACGTCTCATATGGTCTCATTTCCGTCTTCTAAATGGCTCACTTCAATGTGTGGCTAAAATGCGTTTTAATGGAACTCCAGAGAGATGTAATCATGTCTCTTTGAAAGTAGCATGGTGGTGAAAAATTTCAAATAAAGGTTCTTAGAATATATGCCCATGGTTGTGATTGCGCTAGTCCAGATGCTAAAATACTCTCTACTGTTCAGCATCTTGTCCTCCCACAAATCAGCAAAAGTAAGTGCATTCTACAAACAGTCAGACGCATGAAACAGATAGACCACGGTGGAATAATTAAGCCTGCTCCAAGTGCAGGAAGCTAGTCATGCATGGACAACAACTCGAATCTCTGGTCCTTTAGTTTGACTCGATTTGATTCATGTAGGCAGCACATAGTTTGTGATTTATGATTTTCAAGCATAAATATGACCAATCCTATTAATTATATAATATAAAATATATATATATATATATATATATATATATATTTATAACATCTAAAAATATATAAAAATTAATATTCATGATGTATGTAATAGAATATGTTGGCATGATAAATAAATAAAATAAATAGATTTTAAATAATGATACAAAGATTTGGAATCCTGACTTGAAAGATAGATGAAATCATTATCTTAAAGGAATCAATCCCCTTCTTGTACAAAGAATAACTAGACCTCACTTTCTCTTCCAAGATACAATCTAAAAGCCAAGAATTCCGATACCCATCAGTAGCACGATCTTAAACAGATGCCAAATTTATTTTCAGTCCAAATAAATAAAATGATTATAAAAAATTAAGGAAGTGGTTGAGAGGTTTTAGAGTGAGAGAGAGAGAGAGAGGAAGGAAATGCTTTTTGGACAGATTTGGAAGGCCGGGAAAAATGGTCTATTTATAAGCATAAATTTCCAAGAAAAATTCCAAAATTGCCCCCCAATAAGCTGTTGGAATGTATTACAAATAAATAAATAAATAACATATGCAGAATGGCCGAACGGTCCCCGCACACATGTCAGTGTGAAATGAGGAATAGTCATGGAGAGTTTTAAAACTTCCCAGCTAAACGACAACAATTTTTCATAAGTTTCAAAACTCATAAAAATATTTAAATTTAATAAATAATTTAAATAATAAATTTTTTGGACTTTTATTATATTTAGTGCAAGTACCTTCTACTTTCGAACTTGTATTTAGTATCAAAAAATATATAATATGAAAACAAACTGATCATAATACGAGATAGCACTATTTAGGCCATGCACTTGTTTTGATTTTCATGAGAGTCATTAATGATTCGTCCTGGTCTCGTAACTACTCTTACTAAAGTAGATCCTCCAAGGATATATGTAATAATTCTTTTTTATTTTTAAATTATTATTATATATTTTTTGGTAAATGATTCTAAAAATGTTGCTTGATTTATTTTTCTTTCAAAATTAAAATTTTATTAAAATGATCATCAAAGTGATCAGACTTGCAGTTTGTTAAAATTTTTATTTAATTTATTTATCTCTAAACCTTAAAAGCTTTGATTAATTTATTTATATTATCTTTTAAAAAATTAATTTTGCATACTGTAATACAAGTTTTGTGGAAAATCTTTAATTAATTTTATATAATACAAAACTATAAAAAGGATGCTACGGTGAATCAATTAAAAATATAACTTATTTATAAATATAAGTATGCAAAGCATATAAATTATAATTATTTACAAACAATTGTATTGATATAAAACTATATGCATGTACTGTACAAATATTTATCATATCTTTTTTAGATTGTTAATTATATTATATGAAATATATATAAGAAAATTCAAAAATATTTAGAAATTAATTTTCATGGTGTGTGTAACAGAATATTTTGGTATGACATAAATTTAAAAAATAAAAAAATAGGTTTTAGGGAATAATATAAAGATCTGAAATCTTGGTTGGGAAGGTAGATGAAACCACTATCCTAAAGAAAATTTAATCTTTTTTTGTATGTGAAGAATGATTGGACCTCACTCTCTTCTCTAAGATATAATCTAGAAGCCAAGAACTCTAATATCCATTAGTAGCATGATCTTGAATAGACACCGATCAAATTTATTTTTAGTCCAAATAAATAAAATAATTAGAAAAAATTGAGAAATCGGTTGAAAGGTTTTAAAATGAGAGAGAGGAAGGAAGAGTCTTTCTGGATGGATTGAAAAGCCAGGGAAGAGGGTCTATTTATAGATTCGGATTTCTAAGAGGAATTTCAAAAAAAAAAACTCCCAATAAGCCATCGAAATGTATTAGAAATAAATAAATAAATAAAATATGGAATGGCCGAGCGGCTGCCGGTGCGTGGGTCCGCATGAAATGAGGAACGGTCAGGAGGAGTTTTGAAACTCCTTGGCTAAACGACAGCAAATCCATCATGCTCATCAGGAACAGAACGCTGCTCATTTTAGAATTGTGCATGAAACGGGGAACGGTCACGAGGAGTTTTGAAACTCCTCGGCTAGACGACAACAAATCCATCATGGTCATCAGGTATAAAACACTACTCATTTTAGAATTGTGTCAAGTGACCGACTTAGATTTGAATAATTAGGTGATTCATAGGTTTTGATGTGCTAATTTCATGGTTTGTTGACCGAAACACAAGATAGCCAGTGGCATGCGACAATAATCGGTGGATCCACTTTTTGTTCGGGGTTTCAAATGGCAGGTATATAGTCTCAAACATGACGTGCACAATGGACCATGTGGCTCGACCCTACCAATTGGTTACCGACCCGACCCTTGTTTGGTATATCAAAGTAGGAACCTATTCGGGGAGATGCTGGGATGCGGGGAGCATAGCCTTGTCTGCCACGCTATGGAGGTAGCACTTTGCTTAGGGGGTGACCGGGGACCTGGGCATTTGTTTAACATGGTAGTGGGACAGTTGACAACCCTTCCTTGTGGAGCAGCGAGGGCATGCAAAGGAGCAAGTGGGGAGACTGTCATGAGACACGGCTTTATCGAAACCCATTCTCCCCTCCCCTACTCCTTTTTTTTTTTTTTTTTTTTTTTTTTTTTTTTTTTTTTTTTTTTTTTTTTTTTTAAAAAAAAATTTATAATTGGTAACATGAGCCATGGGACATGAAGCTTGAAACCATGTCCCCGGGGTTGCTGGGCTCATAATGCAAGGATGACCGTGTCATGTTTCTTGTCGAATGAATGGACCTCTTCTCTATAACTTGGTCAAGAAGAATTAAGGAGAAAATAGAAGGAGCTCGGAGGATGCTTGCTTTAATACTTGCTCATAATTAGATCTCCATCTTTTGTGCTTGTTTAATTTCCAATGAAACATATGATGGATTTACCCACTATATATTTTGCTTTAAAAAAAAAAAAAAAAAATCCATGGCCATCTTGTAATAAAAGAAAAGACTATGAAGCTCCTATTAGATCTTCGAAATATAAAGAATTATTCAATTTATGGGACATATCCAGCCCAGAGAACGGTCAACCAATTATGCATCATGTGTCAAGTGCGATGATCGTGGAGATTGTAAGATAGAAAATATTAAATTATATCCTCCGAGCTGGTACAATTTTTTATCGCACACTATGAAGCTTTGGGTAGATTTCTTGGAACCGCACCTGGGCTGGTTGATTCCCTTTTCAAAGATTCGTCGTTACAACAAGACAAGCGCAATGACCGTGCGTGTAACAATTATGACAATTTCCCTTAAACAAAAAGTTTTTACGTACCAAAAACAAAACAAAAAATTTTATCATCACAAAGATTGGAGGATATATAAATGGGACTTTTGATAAAGGTTTAGTGTAAAAGGGAGATGTGGGACCATGAATTATTATTAGACTTGTCGATGCGGTCCTAACCCGCATGGACTAATATTATATGAGCTGAGCCAGACTAGGTCCACTTACATTGATGGATCATGAAAACCTAGCCCGATTCGATCCTATATGGACCGTGGACTAGGATCGAGCCAACCCACTTATACTTTCTTTTTCCCAAATCATCCCTCCCGCCAAGTAAAAGCCTTTTATCTCTTTTTCTGCCAGGAATATTGACGAGCCTAAGTAGACGATGGGATCCATCGCAGAGACGATGGAATCATCGAGGATCCAATGATTGAACAAGTCGGTAGTGAACCGAATCGTAGTAGGGGAGGTGATCTAGCGACCTGCACCGGCTATGAAGGAGCTAATAGAGAAGTGATAACAGCCTAGATGTCGGGGCCACCTCCATCTTCATTGTTGTCAAGGATGGCAAGCGGCGACCTTAAGCTCATCCAGGTCTCGGACAATGAATACGATGGTGGAGGACGAAGAGGACCTAGTCCAGCGAGCCCACCCGGTAGGCCAGCACCCCTACTGATGACCTGACCCCTGTCTCTGATCGTCTGACGCTCCATTAAGATAACAAAAAAAAAAAAGAAGATTGATGACTCACCATCCAATGCCATGTTCGCTGTCGTCGGCTTGTCGCACGCCGCAACTGTTTCTCTCCTCCTCCACCCCTTTATCATCGCCGGCACCGGATATTCTTTTCTTCTCTGCCAGAATGTCAAAGCCCCCTAAGCCTCAGGTGAATCACTGAATCGGAATAGGAAAATGGGATCGCCGGAAAAACAAACATGTGAAGATTTTAATATTTAAATTTTGTTTAAAAAAATATTTTTTTTCTTAGTCCATGGGCTGACCCGGCCCTAGTCCTGTTGAGTCCATGGACTATAAGGGCCGGGCCAAAAAGCCCGGTTACATAAATGGACCAAATTTTTTCAGTTCAGCTTGACCTATTTATAGGGCCAAATGGGCTGGTCCATGAATTCTAGCCCATCTTGACAGCTCTAATTTATTATATTGATTAAATTATCTGAAGCCTTAGCAGAATTTATTGGGGGACTTGCAATATGCTGTATTAATTAAAAATTCGAGGAATAAAGAGTAAAGAGATTAGTATTTGAACGCAACAAAGATAAACTAGTAAGCATGGTAATAAATTGAGACATGAGCTTCATGAGAATCATCAAGATATAGATTCGTCCTTTGCAACAAGTCGATAATTGGTGTATTTTGAAAGAAGTTTTTAAGTTCATACTTTAAATTAAAATCTTCCGAGGGAGAAAAAGAGGGATAAGAAGAACCTGAAACGTAAAGTTCAGAAACTAATTTAGATTATTTTACATGATAGTATTCCAGAGCTGGACTAATCACACATTTGAAAATTTTAGTTGCATAAAATTTGCTCCAAATGGGATGGTTACTTGTGATTTTGGGACCAGCTTTAAATGATCTGCAATGCTTTATCCAAATTATTACGCATATCAAATATATGATGCGAGAATAGTTTGGCAGTAAAGATTGTGGTTACCTAGACTAGAGGTCAGGAAACAAAACAAATAAAACTCATCTTTATTCATCGATGGAGGTTAATTATTGTTACCGCTAGATCATCTGGACTGGAACTTCGATAATGTTGGACATCCTACTCGTACTTTTGATCCTGCTCTCGGGCACGGATTGGATACCTACAAAAAATTTCGGACCGGATATCCGGCGTGGGACACTCTGACGTTCAAGTCAGTGAGTAGTCTAGGCATCAATCGAATGGAATGGAGAATTCAAGAATAATATAGATAGAAAAGGGAGTGAGTAGAGTGGAGTGGTCTCAGACATGCTTATCCTTAGAGTATCCCATCTTATCCTATTTATAGAGGTTGTAACTAAATAACCGAATAACCGAATGTGGTTGTAACCGAATAACAGAATAATAAAATATGGTTGTAACCACATAACCGAAAAACCGAAGTGGTTGTAACCGAATAACAGAATAATCGAAGTGGTTGTAACCGAATAACCGAAGTGCTTGGCCTTGGTAGGCCTTGGGCCTTGATAGGCCTTAATGGGCCTTGATGGGCCTTGGACCTTAATGGGCCTTGATGAGCCTTGGGCTTTTATGGGCCTTAATGGACCTTGGGCCTTTATCAAGATTGGATGAGAGGAATATAACAACTATAAAGATTATCATTTCAATGATTGTTTTTATTGATATTTGAAAATGATTATTTGAAATTTGCATTTTATGGTATCATCTAAACACGGCATCTTCCATGAATAAAACTATTAGTAGACAAATGGGATAAGGTCCGTTGATCATGGATGTTTATTATTACAAAGTGCTTAAAACAAAATCCGCACCACGTTTTCCCTAGCAAGATTCGATCCTCACCATGTATTACTACACTAAATTCTTTCCAGAGAGAACGAAGCTAGCATTTTTTTTTTTTTCAAGTGCTTCAATGTAAAGTCCCCAGGGGATGGTGGCTTCTTCAACGTGACCTTATTCATAGAGGTCTGGTATTTATTGGAGCAAAACCTCTTCACGAAACATCTAGAATCTAACTTGATGGCACCATGACGAAAAGGTAACGCATCATTTGGCAAGAGATGGGACACGCCATCCGCTCCCGTCATGGAGGCATGCCTTCCATGGGGTTACACGCACGAGAGAGAACCAAGGAGATCAAAAGGGAGGCTACGGTTTTGGAGGAGAAAAGGGATCGCATCTTATTCTTCCCGACATTCCCGTCGTTCTTTATATACAAAATAGATATAATCCTAGGTTACAACCGACCTATCCTTAAAAAACTCCTCCCTATGAGTCACATGAAAAAACACTCGAATCTAAGCCTATGTACATCCATATCTCACATGTTCTCTCAATCTCGTACTCAGAGTATTCCTGTAACATCTTCAGGACCTGCTTGGGACATGCTCCCAAGCTCCAGGGATCGTCTTCAGTATCCCTTTCTTGATCTTTCAAGTCTGTTCAAAACTTGGAAGCACCACACAAAATCCTAGAGTATTACCCTTCTAATTTCTAATTAACATGCAGTATAAGGTGACCCACATATTCTTAGCTTGTTGACATATTGGGGTTGTGATCATTGTGGCTTTTCGAAGTTTCGGAATATTATCATAATATATATCATGGTTTGATGCTTTGGGTGCCCACTAGAATGCAGTCAATTTCCTATGGACGGCAACTAAGCGTTCTGACTTTAAAAAAAACTAAACTAATGGAAATGGCGTGCAATGGATGTGGAGCACCATCATTACTTGAGGGCCGAAAAAGACCCAGCAAGAAAGCCTTTCTTTGTCCCACCCTTCCCACTTTGGGAGGGAAGGAACGCAAGCAAGATTCCTTTCACCACTCAGTAATAAGAAGCTCCATGACATGAGATCATGACATATCAAAGTCGATTACCAGACCATCAAATTAATTAGTATAATTAAAGGCATAAGCCTGCTTAATTTGTGCCAGAAATTTATTTTTTAAAAAAATTATCAAATATTAGGAAAAATGAGATTCTTGATATTTATGGTTTTGGATTTAGGCATTGAAGTCCACTCTAAAAATAGTAATTCTAAATTTTAGAACACCTAGATTAAACGCCACCCAGAATTTATTAGCATAGGACTTAAGGGTGTAATTCATCACTAAGGTTGGATAGGTTGGTGCTTAATGCTACTTGCAAGGAACTTTATGTATACTACTTAATACTTCTATCTCATTTATGAGATGTCTTCAGATTTAAGCCACGGAAGTTTTGTTACGGATTTGCTTGACTAAATGATATATATGTTGCTTAGCAGTTAGATAATGAGAAGTAGGATGGATTCATTTTAAAGTTTTGCCAGAGCACCATGTATAAATCGATACTCCTTTGTGTCTTCCAATATACATTGAAGTCTATAGCTATATGATATTAAACAAAAAAAAAAAAAAACAATTTTTAGGCAAGGTACTTTACAAGAGATCATCACTATGCCATTTTAGAGATTCCGCCTTATCTAACGTCTCTTATTACCTTTTTCTTTTTCTTTTTTTTTGTTTTTTTTGTGATGGAATCAGGAGGAAGAAACTTACAACATATATATATATATATATATGCATCATTTATTAGAAAAATTCTAACGTGCAGGTAGGTAGCTGAATCTTGTACGCATTACTCTGATTTGGTTTAGTGCATGCATGACGTGTCTACTAAGAACGGTATTGGTTCAATAACCAATTAACCATACAGAATACTTTAGACGGTCAGTACCCGTTCCAACCAGCCTAATTAGGTGATCTCGTCCTCTAGCACAATAGAATACTAACAAAGAAGATTCCCCCATGAGGGCCAGCGAGCTATATATATATATTAATCCGAAACCCCTCGTTCAACCATGCAGTAGATCCTTTTCTACAAACTTTTAAGTACACCAGTTCACCACCCAATTGTCTCCATGGCATCTATTTTGTTCTCTCCTTCCCTTAAAGCCACTGCTATCTTCCCTTCCACTAGCTCCGCTCCATCAAGACTCGGTCCGATCCTTCAGAGAGGCCGACGTCAAGAATTAGAGTCCCTTAAGGTCGGTGTCGCAACGGAACCACGAATCACTACTGTCCCATTGCGGTCGGTGGAGTCCGAACCTTGGGGCCATGGGAAGCTCGCGGCCTGGACCAGCATCCGGCAAGAGCGGTGGGAGGGAGAGCTCGTGGTAGAGGGAGAGATACCGCTTTGGCTCGTAAGATTATATATATATATATATATATATATATATATATATATATATATCACATCATTCTCTTCAATTATTTTTTTGATGGTGCAACTAGCGAATCTACGGTTCAAAAAATTTTATAGCGTCTTTTTTTTTCTTGAAAGACCATCTGCACACATAAAACAAATAAGCCAACATCACAAGCTTGCTGCATGCATGTGGCTTTCAAGCGTCATGATCGAGAATTATAATAGTAGTTGTAACGGTGTGATCTTTTTCTTTTCTTATATATTTTTTTCTTTTCTTATATTTTATTTTATAACAACGATGATGATATATATATATATATATATGTTTCCTGATTTATAAGAGATCGATGTGCTTGCACAACTATGATCTTTTTCGGTTTTGAGGCAGACGCACCTCGAAGGCATCCATTAATTCCATGACCCCAAGCTGACACGAGCCGCACTAATCTTCCTGTAAAGGGCGAGGTCGGTGGAAGCGCAGGTTATCGATCTGCGCTTCTCGATTGATGCATTGCACGTACCATTCATTCGTTGTATGATGAGCAGCTATATCGCATGATGGCATGCATCATACGGTTAACATCAACTAATGCATAAATGTCCATCATATGATGCACCGTAGAGAATCCATGAATATATATATATATATCATTGTCACGACGTCAATGTGTTAGCTTTATTATTATTATTATTATTATTATTGCAAAATTATACCATTATAATAAAGGACACGCTAATTTTATTAACCAAGTCTACGAAAATAAACTAGTGCCCTTGACATTAGAGATTACAAATCATCCAAAGATCGTTTACGGTCTCCTATATTGAAGGAGGCTAATAAATTATAAAGAAGTACGTTGCATCTCTTCAATGTTGAGATGACTTAAAATCCTTCATAAACAGAAAGAGCCCTTGCTGCAAGCTTAGTAGGAGGTAACCATCTACCTTGGCTTCTCTTAGTACACAATTTAGCTAGGTAAAGATCAGGAAAAAGGGAGTTCAGTACTGAACTCCGGACCGTCCAGGTGATGAACTTATTCGGCGTTCTGGCCCGTGGTTAATTGGTAGACAAACGGAACATCCTTCACGCTTTTTGAAGACGTACATGACTAAAAAGAGTAGGTGTCATACACCTTCGACCTTCCGTAATGTCCAAATAATCCGCTTCAAAATTTCTCTTTTTATATTCATGTTCTTGTCTGCTTCAAGGTGAAATTAACCACCAATGATGACCTATGAGGCACCTTTCCAGCTTACACAAAACACAAAGACACCCTTATCGCCTTATCGCGTTTGTTCAGAATTATTAGCAAAGTCATTGGATTCTACACTACAATTATATTTATTAGCAAAAGATAGTTCACGAAATAAGGATTTCTTAGCTATATATACCAAATTGGAACCATGTCATGCAGGACGGCACCTACCTAAGGAACGGCCCCGGGCTATGGAACATAGAGACCTACAACTTCCACCACCTCTTCGATGGCTATGCCACCATCGTCCGCCTTCACTTCGAGAACGGCCGGCTCCTCTTCGGTCACCGCCAAATCGAGTCGGAGGCATACAAAGCCGCCATGAAGCACAAGCGCCTCTGCTTTCGCGAATTCTCGGAGGTTCCAAAGCCCGACAGCTTCCTCGCCTACGTCGGCCAGCTTGCCAGCCTTTTCTCCGGCGCGTCTCTTACCGACAACGCCAACACTGGGGTCGTCAAGCTCGGCGACGGGCGGGTCGTCTGTCTCACCGAGACCATCAAAGGCTCCATCCAAATCGATCCCGACACGCTGGACACCATCGGAAAGTTCGAGTACACCGACAACTTGGGCGGTCTGATCCATTCGGCACATCCCATCGTGACCGACTCGGAGTTCTTGACGCTGTTGCCGGACTTGGTGAGGCCAGGATACGCGGCGGTGAGAATGGCGCCGGGGACCAACGAGCGAAAGGTGATCGGTAGGGTGAATTGCCGGGGAGGCTCGGCTCCTGGATGGGTACACTCGTTTCCGGTGACCGAGCATTATGTGGTGGTGCCGGAGATGCCACTAAGGTACTGTGTCCAAAATCTTCTCAAGGCCGAACCCACTTCACTATACAAGTTTGAGTGGCACCAAGACTCCTGTAGTTACGTGCACGTCATGTGTAAAGCTAGTGGAAAAATTGTAAGCACTCCTGACTCTGACTTGGATTCGTGGACAGCACAGATCCAGTTTATACCTTATCTCGGTAACTATAATGATTTGTTTTGACGAACGTTTCAGGTGACGAGTGTGGAGGTGCCACCCTTTGTCACCTTCCATTTTATCAATGCATTTGAGGAGCAGGATGAGGATGGTAGGGTCACTGCCATCATTGCCGACTGCTGCGAGCACAACGCCGACACAACCATCCTGGAGAAGCTTCGCCTCCAGAATCTGAGGTCATTCGGGGGCCATGATGTGCTGCCGGATGCTAGGTATATTTAATTCCCTCATGATTATGTCATCATTTCTTGTAGACATGTAAATAAAATAATTAAAACATTCAAGCATATGTGACAACCGCATAAACCGCTTTCTTGTAGCGGTTAGTGATCGCCATTACAGCTGTCATCTATTTCATAAAAAAACAAAACAAAAAACGGAGGTTGGATTACTCTAAAAAAAGATCGTTATATTTCTTTATAATATTTTTTTAGTGTCTATAACCTTTTTTTTAAAAAAATGCTGCGATGAACTAACAGGGTGGGCCGTTTTCGGATTCCTTTGGATGGAAGCCCAGTAGGGGAGCTGGAGGCGGCGCTGGACCCAGATGAGCACGGAAGGGGGATGGACATGTGCAGCATCAACCCGGCCTATCTGGGCAAGAAGTATAGATATGCCTATGCCTGCGGGGCCCAAAGGCCGTGCAACTTCCCCAACACTCTCACAAAGGTTTGCTTCGTGTTCAACCACATACCAGGCCCAGTTAAACAATTGATCATGCCATGTTGCGTAGCTAATCTTGGCAAGTTTTGGGTACATGTTAGGTCGATTTGGTAAAGAAGAAGGCAAAGAACTGGCACGACGAGGGTGCAGTGCCTTCCGAACCCTTTTTCGTAGCCAGACCTGGGGCTACCGAGGAGGATGATGGTGAGTTAAAACGTTCTGTAACTATTTGCTACGGTTACTCATTACTCTATTATTAGCTAAAAGAATTAACCCGAAGACGAAAGCTTACAAGGATTTGATCAATTAACAGGCGTGGTCATATCCATCGTCAGTGCCGAAAACGGGGAAGGCTATGCACTGGTCTTCGATGGGTCCACCTTCGAGGAGATCGCACGAGCCAAATTCCCCTATGGACTTCCATATGGGCTGCATGGGTGCTGGGTTCCAAAGAAGGCTCCATAATGTGGTGCGACCAAAGCAGCAGATTGTATAGCTCATACGAGGTGCAAGCCATGTAACTTTAGCTCAAATATGAGATGGGAACAGGAATTTATCTAACATGCAACGAATGGAGGGTCTTCAACTCGCGTACACTACTTAAGATGGCCAAGGGTTCACTTCTATGGGGGATTTGTTCGAACACCTCGATTGTAATACATGTTCAAGTGTTGATTGCTTTACTGTGTATAACATGTGTAATCTCCAGATGCATCTAATCTAATGGAGGATAAGTGTTGATCATGGGGCCAAGGGCATGACGTGAACTATAAGTACATACTGATTCTATGTTTTAATCGTATAGATAGCATATAATTAATGACCCATGTTTGATTGTATTGCATATCCGTTGTTGTACATTCCTTCCTGTTTTTGTAACTGAACAGGACATGAGACCAAGAAATTCATATTCTCTCCCGAGTTGCCACGGTAGGTTGTCCACCAGCAACAAGACATCAGCGGGAAAAAAATAAGTGAAATTTGTGGTGCTGTTGTTTGAGGCTGATGCACTGTTTTAGCAGTGGCACCTTGAATATATTCTACGGAGTGGGAGAGAGGACAACCTTGACGCAATCTTATAGGCAGGGAAAACCAAATTGAAAGAGAACTGTTAATGAGATCAAAGAAGGATGGATCGAGCACATAGCCTATGGTCAAACTTACAAATCTATCTTGGACTTGAAAAAGTTAAAAATTGCTAATAGAAATGATCGGTTAACCCTGTCATGCATTCTCTCTTCATACCTATCTTTATCGCTAAGGTGGAAGCCTGGTTGGTAGAGATCCTGCCTCACATCCAACCGATTGCAAGTTCAAGACATGATCTACGCGCAGTGACTCGATTAAATCCAGAAACTGTTTTCAGGGATCCGTGACAGGTTGGATTGGATGAGAGGTCGGGGTTCTCCTTCTTTGTCCTCGTTCTACCAACCGGCGTCTTAGTGGTGCCAAGTTGGCATACTCATCTATGGATGAAAAAAGGCTGCGAAAATCTAAGTGCCTAGCATCGAATATTACCTGGCGGAACAAAGGCTTGCGGTGATAGCTACACCGGGTTTAACTTTAATCCATCCGATCCCTTTTTTCTTTTACTTTTTTTTTAAAAAAAAACATTATGGGATTTTGCTTAGAGGCAAGGGCAATAAGTTGAATAATTTCTTGAAAAATCATGCTCCTACCAGCAACAAATACAGCTTGTTCTGCAAAAACAAGCTGTGAAAGCAAATGTTAATTTCATTCGATTAACAGTTATCTTTATTTGTAATCTTGTAAATGGTATTGCAAAGGTTAATTGGTCTATAATTTTTGCACTCCTTCATGTTGGCGTTTTCGGGGAATGAAGTGATCGACGTTACCTTCCATGCCATGGGCATCATTGCCTATCGAAGAATTCCTTAGCAATACTAATCACATCCCTAGTGTTAATCGACCAAAAAGCTTTGAAAAGCAATGGTTGGACCACGTCTAGCCCAGGGCTTTATCTCTGCAGATAGGATTGCAATGGTGGAGTCGACTTCATCAGAAATGGCATAGTAGGGTGCAGCATTGTCCTCAGCTGACCTCTAAATTCCACTCCACTTACCTTGGATATGTTAGGTATCACTTCCCTTAAAGCTACCTCTTCCACCGACTCGGTTCCGTCTGCTATTGAAATTCCAAAAATTCTGTTCCTTCTCCACATTACGATGGATCTTTCTGATGAATGGCGTATCTAGCATCACCTTCTAGCCACAAGATTCTAGAATTTTGTCGCCTAAAATTTTGTTGAATTTTAAACAATAAAGTTCTTTGGTCCTCCAGGCTTACTCCCCTGGTCTATATTCTTTGCTTGAAGATCGTGAATCTCCTTCCCCACAATCTCTGCTTTTCTAAACATATTTTCCAGCGATTTTCTATTCCATTGTCTTTAGGCATCCCTTGTGGCCTTCTTGCATTTATCACCTTGATGGTGGGAGAGTGGTTACCACTCTACGCCATGCTTGTCAAACCATTTCTCCAACAACACCAGCATGAGATAACCACGTCTTCTTGAAACAGAATAGGAAGATTTTGCCGAGCAACTTTGGATCAAGCTTGAGCAAAATTGGGCAATTAATGAACCAACCCGACTCTTAGAAGATGTAGAACCTCAGCTTTCGAAAAGAAGTTCATCCAAGGACCATTTGCCATGGCTCTATCAAGTCCCTCCCACAACCCTGCCATTCCTGATCTATTATTACAACCAGTATAAGGGATCCAGTAAACGCGAAATCGGTAAGGCTGGTATCATGCAAAGATGATTGAATCTGTCTCATATATTGGTCCACTCTAAAGACTTCCACCTTTCTTCTCCCTTGCCGCCGTAATCACGTACATTGAAGTCACCTGATTGCCATTGGAGCCCACAGGTGCTTGTATGGGTGACTGAAAGGACCCAAGGTGTAGATTTTGGTTGGGAAATGAGATCGAACACTTGCTGTTTAGTGCAGCTGACGATCTAATTTGTCTCACACGCTTACCCCATATAGAGTATACATTGTACTTTTGATGGTGACGGTCCATTGGGCGGATTTCCATGTTGCAGTAGTTTGTTGAGTCTCTCATTTTATTTTCTACAAAAATGCAGCAAGGACTTCTCCTTCTTACCTTTCCTTTTACAACTAAAATTGGCCATGTGATGCATGCGAGAGATAATATGGATGGCTACGATCAACTAATCGTTCTTTTTTTAAATTATTGATATCTTTTATTTTTTAGTAGCTGCATTTGTTACTTCTAATAAAAAAATCAAATAGATTGAAAAAATGTTCCTCCTTAATTCTTAATTATTATTATTATTATTTTGGTACAAACAAGCGATCACACCACTCAAGTGCAAATCAAACCCATAATATTACAGTACAAAATATCCCGTAGGTTTGTGGGCATAAATCGCCTAGCCTCCAAGACTATTCGTCTAAGTACTGAGCAACAAAAGATGCAACCCAATTAGCCACGTTGTTCACCTCCGGTAGACATGCTGATAGACACTACAACTGCAAGACGAAGAGTAGACTATCATGGAGTAGGGGGTTAGCGTGAGCTAATGCGATACCCCCTGAATCTAGACAATCACGATCACAAAGTCATCCTCAATGAAAATCCTCTGAGCTCCCAAATTCTGCCAAGCATAAAAGATATCCGTTCAAGTGGCTTAAAGCTTAGCACGTAGAACAGAAAGTCTTAATAAGATATGATCTGCCCGTTGCCAGCAATCTGGCATTAGATACCCGGATCATAAACCCCACACCTCCCTTGGCACCCCTGACACTATCGTCAAAGTTGACCCTAACAAACCCTAAGGGAGGGGGCTCTCAAGAGATAAAATCCATCCTGCAGGTCACTGCTAGAGCAGCAAAAGAGTTCCAGTGGTCGGGGGCATCAAGAGATACATCAACAGTATCAAAATGGCTATACTACATAGCTCAAAAAATGGCTCTCCTCAACACATGGTAAATAGGCACCACCTCAGCATCAAAGACTAGACTATTCTTCGAGAGCCTGATCTAGTAGGCAATGTAAGCTAGGCCGGTCCCCTAGGTGCCAGTTCTTTCCTTTACACTACTCTAATGGATTATATCCAGGAAAGGCTCTCACCAAGGACCGTTGCTCATCTACCAAGAATGACAACCCACACATCTCCAAATCAACCTTGCCCTCGGGCAGCTCAGAGTAGCATGCTCCTTCATCTCGACCTCCAAGCCGCATACTGGGCAAGCAGTGGAAATCTCTTTACCTCTACCCTCGAGAAGACTATGCATCAGAAGCCGATCCCATGCAACCTTCTAGATGAGCAGCCTCACCCTAGGGTGAACAGCCACCTTCCAAATCAGGTAGCTTTCATTCTCCTGTCCGGCACGAACTTGTACATCTCTATTAGATCTCTCATGGAGACTTTAGAGTGGCAAGAGCACCTCCACACTATCATGTCCTAACTTTGGTGAACCAAAATAGGAACAGCAAGAATCCAATCAGCAAGCAGCCCACCAAAAATGTGGAAGACATCGAGAGCTCTCCAACCCCCACCATTAGAAGTGATCAAGTCACTGAACGCAGATGGTTGTCCATATCACTACTGACAAAAGTAGGACATCTAGACAATGGTAAACTAGAAATCCAAGTATCATGAGTTACATCCACCGAGGTCCCATTCCTAATTAGCCATCTAACCTTGGACAAAACTGCTAGAGCCCACTTGCAAACCTCCTTCTAGAAGGAGAACCCACAAGTAGTCTGAGTTTTAGTCATCTGACTTCATGCTCCGTATCGAGCCCTCATCACCTTGCTCTATAAACAATCAAGTTAAAGAAGGAACCGAGTAGTATGCTTGGCAATCATTGCCTCCCTCCTGACAGGTAGGGACTGGATCCTAAGACCACCTTCCCTAATAGGCAAGCAAATCGTCTCTTAAGATAATAGGTGCAGTCCATGACCATTCTACCCAAAATCCTACAAAAAGACTAGAAATCATCACTCAATCTCCCTCAAGCACGAGAACGATACAATCATATTTACTAGAAGGTACATAAAGATAAAGCTGAGGATTAATTTGACCAGAGTAATCCTGCCCATCATGGAAAGAGCATTGCATACCAGTCCTCAAGATGATTCCAGATTCGCTGCTCCAGAGACCTGTACTATGCTCTCCGAAGTTGCTAACCCGATATAGAAACTCCCAAATAAGTCAAGCTTCCTGTCTACTCCTAGGTCCACAACCTATTACAGATAGCATGTTTCACTTGGATCTTAGGCTTGGGACTGAAAATGATCGAGGATCTTTGCAAGTTGACACATTGACCAAAGGTACAGCAATAGGCCTTAATAATGATACAAAAGCTCCAGCATTCTGGATTAAGGCCCGGTTGATGAGAACGTAATCATCTGCAAAATGAAGATACGAGAGTGGCTGGGTCACGGGGGTGGGCCAATAAAGCTCCAACTCCAACTGCTGCATAGCCATCCTTAATGCTCGAGACAGCGCATCAGCACACAAAATGAACAAGAAGGGGAAAAGAGGATAACCTTGGCGCAGCCCAACCATCAACTGGAAGAATTCCTTCGGGATACCATTAATTAGAATGGCAAAGTTCAGGACTTTGACACAATCCATGATCCATCTTATCCACCGATCCATAAAACCATAGTCTAGAGTGTCCGCGAAAGAAAATACCAACTCATCCAGTCATACTCTTGCTTCATGTCTAGCTTGATCACCGTGAAGCTCTGCCGAGAGAAGGTATGTTGTAAATTATGCATAAACTCCTGAGCTAGAAGGACATTATCAATGATGCTACAACTGCTTATGAATGTGCCCTACTCTGGACAGATCATGCGAGGCATAATTGGCTTAAGCCAACCAACCAGGACCCTGACACACATCTTATAGAGAGTATTGTAAAGGCTAATCGATCGGTAGTGCTCAAGAATAGTCGCATCAAGGTGCTTGGAAAATAAGATGATGAAAATCTTCTTCCATTCCTCTGGGATTGGCTCTGGATCCAAAGACCAACTGCACGACCTCCACCACCTCCTTGCTAACAATGGGCCAGTGCTAACGATAGAAAAGAGGGGGAACCATTAAGTCCCGGGGCCTTGTCTATCCCAAGAGCCCACAAAGCCCCATGGACCTCCTCAGCAAACACTGATCAAGGCAGAGCCTCATTGTCATGGTCAGAAACCATGTGCACAGCCTGGGCTCCCTATAAACGGGAGTCCTCACCCAACTGCTTGGTCCACTGAGATCTAAAAAAATTGAAATAACTGCTCCTTGATCTCTTTGGCTCCATTTACTAGACTGCCATCACTATCCCTTAATTGCTTGATACAGTTAGTAGATCTCTAAACTAAAGTAGCTTGATGGAAAAACCTGGTATTTTGATTACCCTTCCTAATCCACAAAACCCTTGACTTCTACCTCCAGAAAATCTTTGCTACATCAACAAGGAATGATGTAAGGAGAACTTAAGATAGAGCTCTCTCAAGTCCAGCTCTTGGAGGCCCCCCTCCTGATCCTCCCTCATCTGCAACTCTATAATATCCATTTCCATCCCCTCAATCGCCTAAGGATGTCACCAACCTCGATAAGGTTCCAACGAAGGAGTCTACTTTTGGCTAACTCTAGCTACTTGTTCACATGATGCCTAGCATTCCCATTGACAGGCAACCTCCACACCTCATGGATCAGCTAGGGCCATTTACAGTGATGAGGATTGGACAGTGGTCAGAAGTAATCCTTGAAAAATCGTGAACCTAGTGAATAGGAAATTACTGAATCCAGTTTACAATCCCAAGCGCCCGATCAATCCTCTTCCACACCCCAACCATCTCTATACGATTATTGCACCAAGTGAATCTAGAACCATAATAACCAAGATCTATCATGCCAGCATTATCAATGAACTCTCTGAATTCTATAGACTCAATGTTATCAACAAACTGTCTGCTGACTCTCTTCTCAAACGATCTCACAATGCAATTAAAATCCTCGACGATAACGGAAGATAGATCCTGAGAAACCATCCTGGACATCTTAGATCAAAGCACCCTCCACTCCTTGTACTCTTTATTAGCATAAATACCAGACAGAGACCAAGACCCCCAAGTTTGCAATAAAACAACCAAAGCCACCTGTTGCTCACATCTATGAAAAGCATCCACCATGATCGAGCCTCACCACCACATTACCAAAATACCTTTAGACAGGCCACAAGAATCCACCGTATAAGAGCTCTATGCCATCGAGATTTGCCAACTAGTATGAACAAGACTCACTCTAAATAGTCGGGTCTCAAGCAAGTCACAGATATCCAGATCGTGCTACTACACTAGTCTTCCAAAGGTTAACCACAACGAGGGCTTCCCTGCCCCTGGTATTCCAAATGAAAATCTACATGCATGAAGATAGTTTCTAGGGGAGATAGGCCTCACCCTCATCCCCTATCATGAGATCTTTTTCATCCTCAAATGTTGATGCTTTCCTCATTGGAGGATCCTTAACAATCTCCTGAATGGCCTATCTCGAGTGAGAGACAGCATCCTCATGGTCAATATCCTATCCTCCTGTCAGCACATCCAGATGTTCTATGCCATGCTTATCAAACCATTTCTCCGACACCAGCTTGAGATAGCTATGTCTTGTTGAAATAGAATAGGAAGACTTTGCAGGGCAACTTTGGATCAAGCTTGAGTAGACTTGGGCAATGAACCGACCAGGCTGTTAGAAGTTGCAGAACCTTAGCTTTAGAAAACAAGTTCATCCTAGAGCCATTTGCCTCGGCTCTACCAAGTCTCTCCCGTAACCTTGCCAATCCAGATCTATTATTATACCTGGTATAACGGATCCAATAAAGTTGAAATCAATGGGGCTGGTACCATGCAAAGACGAATCTTGGTCCACTCTAAAACTTCCACCTTTCTTCTCCCTTGCCACTGCAATCACATTGAAGTCACTCGATTGCCATTGGACCTGCGGGTGCTTGGGCAATTGAAAGGAACTGAAGTGTAGATTTTTGTTAGGAAATGAGACCGAATACCTGCTGTTTATTGCAATTGATGATCTAATTTGCCTCACCCGCTTACTTATCATGCCCAGCTCGAGACCCAAACTAGGCAAATGGCAAATGGCCATATTTTCTTAGAATTTGATTTTATTAGACATGCAAGTCCTATTTTTATAATTATTTACATGTCATAAATAAATTAACAAGGCAGTGGTAGAATGTAAATTTAGTAATCATTTTATTCAATAATAGAATTTTCCATCAAGACCGATGAGGAACGAAATTCAACTAAAAATGCAAAATAAAATATAAACCAAAAAAATAATATTTAAATTTTAAGCTCCTCATTGATTGGTCCTAATATTCAAATGATCTTCTAGATCTATAACAAAAATATAATAAACATAGAATGAGCTTTACAGGAACAATAAATTATCATAATTTTTAATTTATATAATAAATAATTTAATAATTATCTATGAACATAAACCAATCTGACATATTAAATCAATCAACATAAAGTTTTAACGAAATTCAACTAAAAATTCAAAATAAAATATAAACCAAAAAAATAATATTTAAATTTTAAGCTCCTCATTGACTGGTCCTAATATTCAAATGATCTTCTAGATCTATAACAAAAATATAATAAACATAGAATGAGCTTTACATGCACAATAAATTATCATAATTTTTAATTTATATAATAAATAATTTAATAATTACCTATAAACATAAATCATAAACCAATATGACATATTAAATCGATCAACATAAATTTTTAATTATGCATATATGAAATGCAATATATTTCAAAAACAACTATAGATGGTCATTCACTTCCACTTCACTCTCCTAGTCTTTCTGACTACGGCTACGATCAGTCCATAGCTAGTCCCAAAAAAGACTGGATCCTGACTATACATACCATCTATCGGTCATATATCATTGATCGTCCCACTAGAGATCTAGAGGGATACTAGCTCTAACATCATACGAGAAAACATGCATCCTCAGCATGTACCAGTGATCGTTCTACTTGGCTAGGCCTAGAAAGATACTAGCTTGTGACTACCATACTGTCTATTGGTCATGTGTCAGTAATCATCCCAATGAAAATCCAAAAGGAGTCAAAATTCTAACTCATGCGATCATAATCGGACCAAAAAGCATCAACATCAATAAACATCACATTTTTATACAATTCAATACAACTCATTTTCGGGTATGCATTTCATCATTCCATAAAAGGGTTCCAAAATCTTTCAAAGCTCTTGGACCAAGGAGGCAGAGAGGGGGTTTGGAAGAAAAAGGTAAGTCTTTAGGTGACGGAGGCTTGACTGTGGTGACCTGATGATCACCGGAGATGGAGAAGAGGACAGTGGAGGCTCGATTTTGATTCGATGCAAGGCAACATGGAGAAGAATTTAAAGAGAGTTTGGAAGAGATAAATTCGGCTCAATGTGGGATAAGTCCGGCCATTCAACAATCCAGCCAACTCTCAACGATCCTCCAACTATCTCCTATTCTTTCACAATGACATCATCAATCATCCCAGCAATTTTACCGCTCGAACAAGCAAGGAATAGAATCCCTTGTTTCGATTTTTTTTTTTAAAAGTTTTGAACTGAAGTCGACAAGACTTGCCAACTCCCGTTCAAGACATGTCCCTATAGGTCGGGCTTCACATTACTATATATTGTACTTCAATTGGCGACAATCCATTAGATGGATTTGCACATGGAAGTAATTCTTTAATCTCCCTTTTTATTTTCTACATAAACATAGCAAGGATTTCCCCTTCCTACCTTTTCGTTTCCAGCTAAAATTGGGAATGTGATGCGTGTGAGAGATAATATAGATGGCTACGATCAACTAATCAGTTTCTTTAAATTATTGATATCATTTATTTTTCAGTAGCTGCATTTGTTACTTCTAATAAAAAATCAAATAAACTGAAAACATGTTTCGCCTTAACTCTAAATTATTCACCTTGGGGTGGCAAACGGATTGAGTTAGGTCGAGTGTGGTATTGATCAGACTAAACCCGAAACAAACTAGCTAATTAAATAGGGCAAAAATAAAAAATCAAATTTAACCTCTTTATTAAAGAAATGGGCAATCTAATCCATATAACCTATTTAATAAACAGGTGAATAGCAGTTACCCATTGCTGTTTCCATCTCGGACACTTTCAAGAACAAAATGGAATGGAACCCAGCCATTTATCTCACGCCTGCCAAACATGGCATTACCGATATTCACGTACCAAACCCTCCAAACCCAAAAATTACCACTCCTTGCTGCCGCAAACCACAATAATTTTTTTAAAAAATGGACTCTAATTTCGGCCATCAAACTAATTCCCTGCTTTTTTTTTTTTTTTTTTTTGCCACCCACTCCTCGGTCATTGTGATTCAGGACTGCTACGCTTTACACAATTTCTTAAGACCACCAGAGATGACAATGGCACAACCCTGAATGTTTTAGGCCAATTGCTCCACCGAACCCATTCATCTTCAGGCCAATGGCAAGAATGGCACGATTTGTGCCCAAGGTTAGCTGTATTGCAACTTCCGTTCAGCAATCAAATGAACAAGCTTGCAGCACCAAGAAACCATAAAGGCAAGCAGGTTAAAAGTCTCCAAGAGAACCAAAATCCAATTTTTAACAAAACCAAAACTCTTTGGCCACAACCGGAACAGTAATTTCCATCCAAATATTGAACCCTCTCTCCCTATCTTGAGAAGAGGCCCAAGAACCAAAAAACAAGAAACAAGGATGTCACGTTCATTATATGCACTGAATTTTTTCCTTGCGAACAAGCAAAACGTCCTTACATGCATCAGATCGCCATCACGAAGTGAGAAGGTTAATTGTATGACAGTAACACCCCTCTCACCCACTTCGATCAAGCAACAACAAGTCCAGGAGTATCATCGATCAGAACGACGGAAAAGAAAAAAGCTTTAGGTCTGGTATCCTCCGAGAGCATTTACAACCACAGACTACACCTACTCCTCGTCCACGTCAACATCCTCCTCATCTGCCGCTAACTTTACCTTCTTCACTGCTTGGGCTGCATCACCACCGAGCGCCCTGTTAGGGATCTCAATCAGGATGTCAGACTTCTGCCCAGTAGCAGCATTCACAAGCCCTCCATCTTTCTCCACTCTATATGTCAGCTCTTTCTTCCCAACAGCTGCACCAATGTGCACGGTGGAGTTCTCGTCAATCTCTTCTTTTATCAGCATCTTGGACAATTGAGTCACCACTCTCTTCTCTAACCATCTCCTGATCGGTCTTGCACCGTATACCTGAAAAAGCCCAAGAAACACATTCCCGTCAGTAAAACAGCAAAGATCCGAGTCGATGGATGAAAGAGTCGAAATGGGTGCTTACAGGGTCATATGATTCTTCTAGAACAACATCCAAAGCAGCATCGGATACAGCCAGAGCAATGCCCCTTTCCGCAAGACGGATGGCAACATCCTTCATCTGGAGCCTGGCAACCTTCCTAAGTTGCTCATGTGATAGAGGATCAAAGATCACTATCTCATCCAACCGATTAAGCAGCTCAGGCCTAAAATGCCTCCTCACCTGCAAAAAAGATGACATAATAAACAATTTGTCCGGCATTAGAATCAATATCAAACATCACAACAGCTCAAAACAAGAATTCAGAAAATGACTCGATTGCATACTTCCTGCATGACTCGTTCTCGTGCAATCTGCATCGAAGATTGGCCCACCATTCCTGCAAGGAGATGTTCTGCCCCAAGATTTGAAGTCATGATAACGACCGTGTTGGTGAAATCAACCTTCCTCCCTTGGCCATCAGTTAACCTTCCATCATCAAGGACTTGAAGAAGGGTATTGAACACAGCAACATGTGCCTTTTCCACTTCATCGAACAAGATGACACTGTATGGCCGCCTCCTCACAGCCTCCGTCAGCTGTCCACCCTCCTCATGGCCAACATACCTGAAGAAAATTCACAATATAAGCATCCAGCTAATAGTACCAATAAGGAAGAAACAAGGTAAGCAGCACAAGAAATACTTACCCAGGTGGTGCGCCGATGAGTCTGGCAACCGAATGCTGCTCCATGTACTCTGACATATCAATGCGAATCATGAGGTTCTCATCATCAAAGAGTTGCTCGGCAAGAGCTTTTGCAAGCTCTGTTTTACCAACACCAGTGGGACCTAAGAAGAGGAAGGAGCCTGTTGGTTGCTGCGGCCGACCTAGACCAGCCCTCGACCTCAACACAGCCTCTGCCACCGCATCTACTGCCTGGTTCTGGCCCACAACTCTTTTGTGTAACCTCTCTGCAAGGCCTATCAACCTTTCCTTCTCATTTTGGCCCAGCCTGGTCACTGGAATGCCAGTCCATCGGCTCACGACCTAAACCAAACTCCGGTTAGCAAACAATACGACAATACCATAAAAACTCTCATATCAGATCCATCAAAGTACCCTCGATACACATACCTCTGCAATTTGTTCAGGCCCCACTGTTTCGGTTAACATCAAGTTCTCATCAGTATCCCCTTCAAGCTTTGCAATAGCAGCATCGATCTCTTGCAAGGCTCCATATCGTATGTCTGCAACACGTGCCAAATCCATTCTCCTCTCTGCCTCCTGCAAACTAAAGAGAAGCTCCTCACGGCGCTGCTTCAATCTTCGAATCTCGTCAACTCTTTCCTTCTCCTTCCTGTACTTCATCATGAGTGGTTGCAGCTTATCCCTCAAATCATCCAGTTCCTTCCTGACCTGAAATTTTCCACCAATACATCCACATTGTTAGGAGCCTCATCAATACCCACCTAAACAGAGATCATTTTGCATGATGTCCACCAAAACAAAAAAGAAGCCTGTACAGGGTTAACAATAAAATTAGCTCTATGGAAAGAGAGACCCACCTCTATCAGCCTTGCTTTGCTGGCTTTATCCTTCTCCTTCTCGAGTGCATGCAATTCGACTTCCAATTGAATTCTCTTCCTTTCCAAGTTATCAATTTCCTCCGGCTGGCTATCAAGCTGCACCCTCGCATTAGCACAAGCCTCATCAACCAAATCAATGGCCTTATCAGGCAGGTGTCGGCCTTTGCAGAGCAAAAACAAAACAATCTTCAGAATCAAAGTTGTAGCGACAATAATTGTACTTCATGCATACAAAAGAATAAATTTTCCTAAACTAGAACTAGAAGGCATAAAAACCAGAACAAGGAAACGATCCTTGCAACTACATTCCTGATGAGATTATTTCTACTTCAAATTAATTTGAAAGATTAAATTTTGCACCGCCAAAAAACTCAATTTAGAAGAAGAAAAAAAAAAGGACTAGAATAAGAAAGCAATACTCAGAAGCAGAGTCAAGATAAGAATAAACTTGCCATACTGACAATAAAGATTAAATACTTGCAATACCATAAACTAGAACCAGAAGCACTCAAGTTACCTGTAATGTATCGAGCGGAGAGCTGGGCTGCGACCACAAGAGCCCGGTCCTGAATCCGAACACCATGGTGCCCCTCGTACTTCTCCTTCAACCCTCGAAGAATGCTAATGGTGTCCACCACACTGGGCTCAGCCACATAGACTTGTTGGAACCTTCGCTCAAAGGCGGCATCTTTTTCCACGTACTTCCTATACTCCTCCAGCGTCGTCGCTCCAATGCAACGGAGTTGCCCTCTAGCAAGCATCGGCTTGAAAAGATTTGCAGCATCCATGGAGCCCTCGGTGCGTCCAGCGCCCAGCACGAGGTGGATCTCATCAATGAAGAGGATAACCTTGCCTTCAGCCTCCTCAACCTCCTTGAGAACCGACTTGAGTCGCTCCTCAAATTCACCCCGATACTTGGCGCCCGCAACGAGGGCGCCCATGTCAAGGGCCACGAGTCGAACATCTAGTAGGTTACTCGGGACGTCACCCCTCACAATCCTCTGGGCGAGGCCCTCCACGACAGCCGTCTTGCCGACGCCGGGCTCGCCTATGAGGACGGGGTTGTTCTTGGTCCGGCGCGAGAGAATCCGGATTACGCGGCGGATCTCCTCGTCCCGGCCGATCACCGGGTCGAGCTTCCCTGCCTGTTCGACCAAATCCCGGCCGTAGGTCTTGAGCGCCTGGAAGTTAGTGTCTCCGGAGGCACTCTCCACCTTCTTGCCCTCCTTGCCCCGAAGCTTTTCGACCTCGGAGCGTACACGAGCGGCGGCGACGCCGGCCTCCTTGAGGCAGTCGGAGATGTGGGAGTCCTCGAGGAGGCCAAGAATGAGCTGGTCGACGGCGAGGTGAGTGTCTCCGCGGACCTTCTGGGAGGACTGGGCACGCCGGATGACCTTTATGAGAGAGGTGGAGGCCGGGACCTCATCCGGTGGCGGCTGCTGGGAGGGGATCTTCTTGAGGGCGCGGTTGAGGACGCTCTCTACCGAGGCGACGGTAGAGTAGCCAGCGCCGCCGGAGGCGTTGGAGATGGCCTGCCGGAAAATGCCCCCGGTATCGCCAACGAGGGCAATGGCTAGGTGGATAGGGGTGATCTGGGCGTGGCCGTTGTTGATGGCTAGCTCGTGGGCGGCAACGATGGCCTCGTTGGTCTTGTGGGTGAACTTATCCGGGTTCATGTCTTCGACGTATTCCAGACACAAAGAATAAGAGACTATGAGAAACGGTTTTCTTTATTCCAGGGGTGGATTTCAGTTCTGAAGGCGGGATGGGTAAGAGGGAATATAAAGAGGGGAGGGGAGAGGATTCGCCATGCCTCTCCAAGGGTGGGACGGATATTGGAAGGTGCCGGAAGAAGCTGGAGAGGACGCGACGGTTCTGGGGCTCGGGAGAAGCAAGGTCACTTGACGGACGGTCGGATGGAAGCACTTTGGTTCTGATATTGCCACGTATACTGTTATTATTTTTGGTTGGCTGCGGCGGTCCTCAGGACTTTCGGCGTTTGGTGATCCGAGATTATCATAGAGATCGAGATTATCAATGATCCTATTCCTAATAAATAATTTATTTAATATATTATAAAAATAAAAGACCACATAATATATAATATCAAAAATATTTTTAATAAAATTAAATTTAAATAAAGATAGTTTAAAAAAATATTTTTTTTCGTATTATAAAAATAAAAGAAATCAAAAATCTTTTATTTCTTTTTTCTATAAAAAAATAAAAAGTCTATAGCTAAAAAAAAATATAATATTTCTCCTACTTTCCTCTTCCTTGATTCCTTTTAAAATATGGTCTTTTCTTTTTTAATGAATTCTGTTTTTTATGATCAATAAATAAATACTAAAAAAAGGTTTCTCAATTTTCATGAAAATGATATTCCTATCATGAAAAAATATCATGGTACATAAAATTATTATGATCAAAAAAATATTTTCCTCCTTCGAGATATACGATTATCCCTCAAGTCTGTAATTACAAGAAATATTTTAGTTAACATATTTTAATATAAGATTATCATGATATGGTGATATTAGATACCTATCTTCGAGAGTGGGTTTATGATCATCGTGGTGGATGATAATTTAAAAAATGGAATGATCCAAGGATCACTACCATGTATGATTACTATAATGCAACCAAACAAGATGATTCCATTACCTTTACATGAATCATCATTGATCTTGAGATCATCATCCCATACCAAACATCCCCTTAGAGTATGGAAAAATATTTCATATTATGAAATCTGATCTTTGTGTCGGGTCATCCAAAATTCATACATGCCTGTCAAAAAATATCTCATCCCATATCCATCTCGGATCGTGTATAAAAAAAGGCACATTTAGATCAGATTTGGTCAAATCAAATCGGGTATAAAAAGGATATGTTTGGATTGAGTCGGGTCACATATATCCGGTCCTATAAAACTTAGTTTACTCTTAAAACTTTTCGAACATGATAAAAAAAAATCTAGTTTACTCCCATAAAACTACATATATTATCCAAACAGTGATTAAAAAATAGAAGAATGTGAGGAGAAAGACCGGTACAATCTCGTGTGGACCCAGTCAGCAAGGGTGAAGAGGTGCTTTACGTTATAGGGATGGCAATGAAGGTATGAATGGGGAGGGAGAAGCGATCGGAGAAGGTAACATGCTCAAGGAAAACCTGAACGGTGAGGAGGAAGATACGGGATGCGATGGCTTTGATGCCTTCTTTGTTGCCCGCGAGGATGCTATTGAGGATGTAGGCAATAGGGAGGGGAGGCCAAGGATGGTGGCGACGGAGATGTAGGTGGTGATGATGGGGTTATGAAAATCAAAGACTAAGGGGTTGGGGACGGGTGGAGGAGGAGAGGGGAAGGCGGTAGAGGAGAAGAGATGGAGGTAAACAAGGGAGAAGGAGATGAAGATAAGGTCGGTGGCGACGACCATGCTAGATGCCGAGAGGACAATGACGATGGCAAGGGCATTGAGCTATTGAAAGGAAAAAAAGTGGCCATGAGAAAAATGGATGGCAATGACGGCAGCGGGATGAACCCTGTTTCTAAATTGAGAAATTGCCGAATAAGACGAGAGGGACCGAGGGAGGGGACTTAAGCATTTTTTATAACCAGGTTAGGTTGGGATCAATACATACTACCACCTGCACTCAATCCGAATCTAAATCAATTTTTTAATATTAAATTTATATATATTTAAAAATTAAATAAATTAAATTTTATTTATTTTATTAGGATCCGATCGATTGGATATCCACCGTATCACTAAAAACTGCCATCACTAGTGATTGTGGCATTTTGACATGGTTGGTTGACGTTAAATGGTTCCGGTGGGTTGCTGATCGGTGTGCGGGGAGGCGAAGCATCAATTGAGCCCATGTGGTTAAATTGGTTTAGTATGTTTAATGTTTGGTTGCAAGGAAAATTATGTGAAAAGGTTTTTTTCCCAAAACAAAGCAAGTTAATTATTATTATTATTATTTTGATGAACCAGTATATATTTAGGTTACTGAACGAAAATGAATACAACCTAAAAAGTCTGATAAAAAAAGATCACAAAAGATCCTCGGGTATCCCCAAGGAGGTCCACAAAGTCTCACCTGAATGATGAGCGACATAGGAAGCAACCCAGTCAGCAGCGGAGTTTGCTTCCCGATACACATGACGAATAATAATACTAGAGCAACCGTGGAGGAGTACTCCAATATCTCGTAGAAGTGGATAGGAAGGAGGGGACCTCAGAGCCTCTTAGATCCAGGCGATGACGGTGATTGAGTCTCCCTCATGATGTAGTCAGCTCGAAGCACCTGCAGGGCATAAAGCAAGCCCGCCCAGGCTCCCCAATGCTCAGCTATGGGAACCAAAGACAAATAAAGATGATACCCGCCCGTCGCCAGCAGCTATAGACCCCGATCTTGGATGACGAAGCCAGCTCCAACACTGTCACCAATAACGCTCCCATCAAAGTTGACCTTAACATACCTCAGAGGTGGGGGCTCCCAGGAAATAAAGAGCTGATAAGACACTCGATGAAAAGATGGGAAGCCCCAGCTGTAGGAGGTAGTCAAAGTGTGAAAGGTAAACTCATGTGCTTGGGCATGAGCCCTTTCGACAACCACTGGCGTCGAAGAGTCAAAGATAGCTACATTTCTGGTGAGCCAAAGATGATAAGCCATATATGCTAAATAGGTGGCAGATAGATGAGCTGATGGCAGCTGAAGCAAAATTATGAAGGTATCCACATGGTCAACCACATCCTCGAAAAGTCGATGGAATCCTGCCAACCTCCAAACCTTCTCAGCTTGAGGACAAAGAAATAAAGCATGATCCAGGGTCCCAGCATCCTGACCACAAATCGGGCAATGAGAAGGCACATGGATTCCTCTGGAGATGAGTAATGCTCTAGTCGGTAGATGTCGCCAAGTTACCTTCTAGAGAAACAAGCTTACTCTAGGATGGACCTGCAAGTTCCAAATCCAGCCCAAGTCAAGTGGCCGCGGAGAGGGCTGAACATATAAAAAGTACAGGTCCGACAAGGGTGCTCGAGGCTGAGTAGATGATCTCCGGACACAAATGTCAGTAGAGGCAGTAGTAGGCAGGGCAATTGCCATTATTCGGGCTCCCAGAATGTCCCCAAAAAAATGCGATACCGGGTCAGAATCCCAATGAGTGCCATCTGGAGTAAATAAGTCAGGGATAGTGAAGGATTCCAGTATGTCAATAGAGATGAAGGTCGGCCACCTAGTCAATGGAGTGTCAAAAATCCAAGAATCCATCATGAAGCTGATAAAGCATCCATCACCCACCAGCCAACCAATCTGAAGAAGAACAACTGGAGCTCTGGTCACCATCTCCCTCCAAATGGGGGAGCAATGTCGCCCTATGTAGGGAGGGTCCGACAAGGATAATGGGCCATATCTAGCCCTCATTATGGAAGACCATAGCCCATCAGGCCAAAGCATAAACCTGGTGACATGCCTTGCAAGCAAGGCCTCACGAGTGGTCAGCAAGGAGCGAATTCCAAGGCCGCCCTCCTGTAACGGTTGGCACACCTCCCACCAATTAAGGAGGTGAACTCCCCAACCGGCAGAGCCATGACTCCATAGAAAGGTACGAAAGAGTTGCTCCACCTTGGTGACCATCGAAATAGGGATAATTGCATTGGATAACATATAAATAGGTAATGATGATAATACAGATCATAGCAAGGTGATCCGGCCCATAAAAGAAAGGGCATGACCCTGCCAGCCCTCTACCCTCTCCTGAACCGCCTTGATCAATCTGTCACAATCATCCTTGAGAAGTCTTTTACCAGTGATAGGAACCCTCAGATGAACAAGCAAGGCTGCCAACTTCGAAATACTAAGAATGTAGTGGATGATGTGGCGAGCCCGAATCGACGTCTTGGGGATGAAGTGAATAATAGATTTATACAGGTTAATCTGCTGGCCAAAAGCTATGCAATATCTCTCCATGATCTGACAAAATCCCTCGGCACATGGGATCGCAGCTCTACCAAGAAGAAGGTAGTCATCTGCAAATAAAAGATGTGAGATAGGGTGGGCTCCCAGAGCCAGGATGAAAGGAAAGATTTCCAACCTGGAAGCCCCCTCCCACAAAGCTCGTGACAGTGTATCAGAGCAAATAATAAATAGGGGGACTGAGGACAACCTTGGCGAAGACCAATATTGAAGCTGAAGTAGCCCTAGGAGTGCCATTAATAATCAATGCAAAAGAAGGCCGGAGGACACAGGCAAGAATACAAGAAATCCACCAAAGGTGGAACCCAAATTGAATATGGGACTGCTCCAAGAAATCCCACCACATGCAATCATAAGCTCATTCCATATCCACTTTGATGGCCATCAGACTTCAGCGAACCGGGGCCCTCTACAAGTCAAACATGAATTCCTGGATAATTAGAACATTATCAGAGATGACACGTCCCCCAACAAAAGCCCCTTGTTCAGGGCAAATAAAACAAGGAAGAATAGGCTGCATCTTGATAACCATGAGTTTGGCATAAATTTTATATAATGTAGTACAGAGGCTGATTGGCCTGAAGTGAGCAGGTTCAGATGCATGTTGCCGCTTGGAAATGAGGGTGATGAAAGTCCACTTCCAGACATTAGGCATTTTACCGGAGATAAAGAAGGCCTGCACTGCATACACAACATCATTAGAAATAATCCTCCAAAATTGCCTAAAGAATATAGGAGGGAATCCGTTTGGTCCGGGAGCTTTGTCTTTGCCCAAGGACCACAAGGCTTCCTGCACATCCTCCTCTGAGATGATCATTATGAGCTGCGATTATGTGTAGAAGAGACCACCTGCAAGGGGGAGGGAAAAATAAAGGACGGAGGCTGGTTATTAGAAACAATCCACCTAGACTTGAAGTAGTTTATAATATGCTGGCGGATGTCATGGTCCTCCTCAATCCAGTTCCCCTCAGCAGTGCAAAGGGGTCTAATACGATTGGTGTTCCTTCTTACAATAGTGACCTGGTGGAAAAATCTAGTATTTCTGTTACCTTCCCTGATCCAGTGAACCCTGGATTTCTATCTCCAATAGATCTCTTGCTAAGTGAGAAGAGAATGATGCTTAGCAAGGTGATCCTAAAGGGAAGCCATGTCAGAATGATCCAGACCACCATCCCTGTCCTCCTTGTTCTGTAATGCATTAATAGAGAGTTCATGATTTTCCAACTAAGTGAATATGCTACCAACCTCCACCTTGTTCCAACACCGCAATCACCTCTTGAGAAGTCCAATCTACGAGTAACCCTATAAGAAGCCTCTTCCCGAATAGGTATGGACCAAACCTCCTTCACAATTTTCTCAAGTCGAGGATGGGCCAGCCAAAACTTCTCAAACCTGAAAGGGGGGTGGCTTGGAACAGGGGTATTAGTAGTAAGGAGAAGCGAACAGTGATCAGAGGCAATTATGGGTAGATGCTTACCAAATAGTTAGGGTGGTTCTGGAGCCAAGTCGGAGTTACGAAGACCTTATCAATCCTCTCTCAAACCCTGACTCCACTTGATCGATTATTGCACCAGGTGAAGCGAGGTCTAGCAAAGCCAAGGTCAACCAAGCCATTAGATTGAAGAAAGTAAGCAAACGAGGTCTGGAAAGCCAAAGCCAAGGTCAACCAAGCCTGAAGAAAGTAAGCAAACTCATGGGTCCTGAGAGAAAGGTTCCGCCTCTCTTCTCATCCTGATTAGTGATGCAATTGAAATCACCCACCACAACTGTTAGAATACCCTGGTCCACCATTACTGTAGCTTCTTGCCAAAACAGTCTACGCTCCTTATAATTAGTGCTGGCATAGATAGCCAAAAGGAGCCAGGTGGGTCGATTACTTTGAGATATAACATGGCTACCTGCTGAGGGCACCGGTGGAAAATATCAATAATTGCAATCCCGGTATCCCAAACCACTACCATACCACCAGACAAACCCTGGGTTTGAATGGCATAGAAACCCCACTTCCTCGATAAATGGCGAAAGCATTCCAGAGCAGAACCACTCAGCCTTGTCTCCAAAAATATACACAACTCAGGATGGTATAATTGACCAATTCTTCAAAAGGAGGGGAAAAAACCAGGTTTCCCTGCCCCTCTAACATTCCATAGTAATACTTTCATTAGAACAAACATAATTAGATAAGTTTAGCCTTGGCTTTAGATGCCTTGGCTTCTACAGTCTTATGTTTACCCCCACTGGTTGTTCCAGCAGGCAATGGGACAGCATACAAGGCCTCCTTCAATTTGTCTGTCAAGAGCTGATGAGAATCCATAGCATTGGAAGGTTGAGTAACACCCTTCTGTTGGCCTCCCTAAGGAAACGTCGGGTCAGCCTCAGCCCCCCTACTCCCCTTAGGACCCAATGAGAGATCACCAGCAATATCCCGCTCACTCCCCTCCTTCAATACCTGAGAGGGAAATTTAGTAATCTCCCCTACTCTCACCGAACTCTCATCACCCTTAGTTAATGGAGCCCCAGAGTCCTTTGTCGCCTTTGTGTACAACCCCTACCGGGCTCCCAACAATTTGCCCACCCCCTATTAACACTCCCAGCTATAAAGAACCAGGTTGATCTCCCTCTCCAGAGCTAACCTAACCCCCACCCTTGGATACACCAGCCTCCAGCGAGGTGACAGGTTCAGAAATCAAGGATCCAGGGCCAGGGCGATTGGAGATCTGAGGAGTAGAATTAGAGCCCGTACCCCCCAACACCCCAACCAAGGATGGAGAGGTCAGGCATACCTGGATTGAAGTCGAGATAGTTGAAGAAGAAGGACTAGCGAACCCATAGAAACAATAGAAGCAGCATAAATAGCAGGAACAACGGGCTTGGGCTTGGGCTCCTTTGGTGGGCTGCGACCCCGCTTTAGCAATCCAGCTCCATAGTCCAACATCAACAAGTCACGTGGACCGGCCTCCTCCCCATGGCCCAGGTCCATGTTATCCCCCAGCTGGCCCAGAGCACCAAAAATAGAGGGCATCACCAGCCCCTTCCCAGCTTCGGCAGCCACTTCCGGTGGTCGGCGGCAAGCCACCTTGGATGGTTTTTGCCATCCATCCGAATCAGGGGGTGAGTTCGGTGAGGAGACAGTGGTCATGGGCGAGCTTCAAGGTGGTGAAGATAAGTAAGGATCCGATGAGGAGGGGCTGGATTCCTTCCCCTTGTTCGATTCAATCGTCTCCTTCATCGGGGCCCTCGTCATCCTGGGTTGCCGGACTTGAGAAGTTACCAGCCAAGGGTCAAAGCATGGCCAACCCCCTCCTGCTTCGCCTTTTCCCTCTGATATGAGCGGCACCGATGTTGCAGTAGTTCCCTCTCCTTCCGGAGCAACAAAGTTCTGTGGCTTCAAGATACAATCTCCTTCAGGTGGTGGAAGCTCCTCATTTGGAGAAGAGCAAACCTCATCCATAAGGCCTATTCGATCGCACAGATAGCAGACAACCGACAGATTCTTGTAGACAAAGGCCTGCCAAAAAGTTTTGTTCTTATCTTGGATCAGGACTCCTGGTTTAAGAGGCACGGCTACATTTAGCTTAATTTTCACCCTAGCATATCCTATTTTTCTCAACCAATCAGTAAATTCATCAACGATGAGGGGTTTACCTGCTTCTACTGTGATCATGGAGATGGCTTTTAGCTTCCAATACTATAGTGGCGGCTCCAAAAGCCTTAACCAAACGACTGTTTTGTGGATTGCTCAGCAACTTGGAGCAAAATCTGGCTCCCATGGCTCGACAGCTAGGAGCTGCCCTACAACTAGCCAGGGACCAGCGTTCCGGACCATGGCACACTCCACCCAAAAATGAAGAATAAGATGATCGCTGGTGAGGGGAAAGTGGTGGGGACACTAGAGGCACTATAATAAGACAGAGGCTTCTCAACCCTCTGTGGATTAATTAGTAGTGTTTGAGTCCATTTGTAATAAGGGCTTAGTCCATTTGAGTTGTCATGTTATTATTTGAGTCCTGTACCAGTCAGCTCATGTTGAGCCAGTCATCTTTCAGAGTTCAGTACATGTTAGTCCAAGTCCAGTGAAGACTCATACAAGTGAAGACCAAGCCAGTCCAAGTGAAGGTCAATCTAACTAGAAACTATGAAGACCATGGAAGGCCTAGGAGAAGAAATCAGAAGCGTAGAAAACAAATCAGAAGCCCTGGAGCCCTGGACCGCAATCTGAAGCAAAATGGGCCAGCCAAGGCCCAGGAGGAGAACCAAGGGGCGCCAAGCTTATGGTCACCTTCCCCTTGGTCGGCCACTTAGAGTCACCCCTCTTGGCCGACCAAGGCAAGTGAGAGAGGGAGAGAATTAAGGGATTTTTCTACCTAGCCTACCATGTATTCTAGCTAGAGTTGGGGTTTGATTAAAACTCCTAGGTAAAGACTAATGTAACCTTACTTGGGGGTTAAGTCTAAGAATCTATTTTAGAGACTCTAATCTCTTGTATGAAGGTAACTTTTTATTCATGAAATAATATTGAATTCCTCTAATTGCTGTGTGCTACCTGCTATATGCTAAAAGGGATTCTGTGTGAGCCCTTCTTCTTTTCGGTGTTCTGCGCCCTGCTTCCAGCCGCCATCCTGCTTTCCAAACCCTAGCCGCCATCTTCAAACAACCTCTTCTCTTTGCTGTTTTCCCTTTCTTACTTTATCCCTACTGTGTTTTCTAACCATTGGAAGGTTGGTTATAGGTCCCTCAACTCCGACGAATCCAATGACTCCAGCCGGGCCGCAATCGGATCACCGAGTAGAAAGCCGGGAATCCGCGGGTCTCTAGCTTGATTTTCCAGGCCGCATCCAGGAGTGAGAGCGACCTCTTCGCATATAATCTACACTAGGCACATCTACCATTGCCAGGTACACCCTCTCTGCCCGCCAGATGCTTTATTACAGATGAACTGGCCTAACCGAGACCTCTCAGCCTCGGCGGTTTCCTTTCCTTTGCTTTTTAGGTCATGTTATGCATGCCTTTAGCTTCTTATTTTCATATAGAACTCTTTACATTGTTACTTAGTCTAATCTTCAGGATTAAAACATATAACTCAATATTTAAAAATATAAAAAAATAATTGCATGCATATATAGTTCTGCATCATTTGGTATCAGAGCCTGTTTGGGCTTAGTTCTCTTTGGATATTTGGATCGAGTGCTTCACCATGGCCATCCGGTCATAGGAGACTAGTAGGGCTTCAAAACCCTCTTTCCCAATCGATGGGATCTCCTATGGCGGTAGGGGTGCCGCTGTGAATTGACTCTTGAAGAAGAACACAAAAAGTTCCTTAGGATTTTTTTTCATTTTCGACCTTTCAGTATATATTATGTTATTTTAATTGTTTATGCTTGCATAGAACTCAGAAAATTCTAAAATTTATTTTTCTAGATTCCTCATAATTCGAATTAATTTCAAAAAATTTCTTAGAAATTATTTCAATTTGTGAATTTTCTCCTATTCGAAACACTGCCTAAGAATAGTTCTGCTCTATTTTGGCAGCAAAGCCGATCTTGAAAAGTTCAGGATTTTTTTAGTATAATCTTTGCATTTCTTTAATTTTAGCATGTTTCCTACATATTATGTCATAATCTGTAATTATCTTTCTATTTAAGAAAATACCAAAACATAAAAAAAAATTTACATATTCTCCAAAAACACCAAAAACACCTAAACCCTAATTTGCATTCTCATTTGCCTGCCATTATTACATAAAATACCTTAAGGGTACTTTCTATATATCAGATAAGGGGAGGAGTTAATAACCTCTCCTTAGCCCAAAACCACATCCCTTGCATTCGGTCCTAAGCCTAATCTAAAATTAACTAGACTTAATTTGTCCTAGTGGACTAGGGACACCCATCGGTCGGGTTCAATCATTATGGAATGACTAGTGCACCTAATTCATTTCCTATTACTGGATACTGGTATCTAGGCAAGAGGTACAATGTCAAACGACCTAAGCGGATCGGTGGTTCCTTAATTGGGTCCCTGCAAGAGCAGGGGGCTCCCACCATCCCACTTCTTACCTAGCCAAATTGAAGGACTAGGATTTAAGTTGTGTAAATTGAGTCAACCCATTCTGATTGGGCTCTATGTCTAGGTAGCTGTAGTCGAGTCAGTGTTGAGTCTTGCATGAGCACTAGATCAGGAGTATCATATCATCCATCATCTTCACCTTTGGCTGAACCCATAGATAACCTTGAAGCCAAGATTAATGTCCTCACTGAGCAGCTAGCCCAATCCTTAGCCCAGGTAAATACCTAGATAACTCTGTCCGATACTCGAACCCACAATATACTTGATCACTTAGCCCATAGGTTTGGACATATAGACAACCGACTAATAACCCTAGAGAAAACTCGTAGGACCCAGACTAGATCCAAACCTGAGCCACCTTTACCCACACTACCCAAATTATATAAACCTGGAACCTATGTATCCAAAACGTATGAATATTGATTCTATGCACCCACTCCCTATAAGCCTAGTATACCCACAACCTATAGATCTTACGACTTCAAATCCTATGACTCTAGAACCTATGAGCCCATATCCCATGAGCCCAGTAAACCTAAGACCCATAGAGATGAACCCAAATCCTATGACCCTAGATCCTATAATCCCATAACCCATAAATCTGCGCCCTTGTCCTATGAGCTCAGGGAGCCCATAACCCCTAGGTATCAGTCTAGTACTAGTCAGGTTTTCCCTAGTCAACTTAAATCCCATAGGATTAGTATCCCTAAATATGAGCCCAGTAGTAAGCCACTACCCCTTAGGCAACCTGAACTTACTAGGAGTAGTTCCCATAATCAGAAACTAGGACCTAGCCAATTTTTTCTTAGACGACCTTCCCCTACCATCCCTTTGATTCATAAGGCTTACATTAAAGCGGAAGTGTATGAAGCTGATGTGAACTTAGTGGATGAGTATAAAGGAGAAGAGGAGACACCTCTACAAGACCTAGAATTAGTTGACCCCGTAGGTACCCAGGTAGAAGCCAATCTAGAGTTAGTTGACCCTGACTATACCCAGCCTAAAGCTGTAGTGGAAGAACAATTAGAGGAAGAGAACCCAAAGACTACTGCTAGAACCTTACCTGAGGAAACCATAGAGGAGAGCCAAATTACAGAATATAGTCCTAAAATACACGAACCAGAAGAATTTACTAAGGACCTGATCTCTTTGAATCAGTTGCCTCAGGATGAGCCCCCTCCTATAATTCCCATTAAGGGCCTCTTCCCTGAGATTAGTAATCCATCATTCTATTATGCAAACCCTATAGATATACCTCAACCTCGTAAGGTTAGTCTCATTAGTCTAGGATTAGTCCCTGACACCCCTTCTTATATCCTACTGTATCCAACTAACCCTAAACCTTTTTTCCTACCCTACCAGATTAATTCTGAACCCACTTCTTATTTTTTACCCTTTTCAGACACCTTCAGCATTTCTAGGATCATTAGAATGTATTTAGTTAAAATTAGCAATATGCATACATTCATTACGCATGTTAGGTTTGCATTTTACTTCTGGCATACTCTATAGAATTTGTTAAGAGTCCACTATAAATATTCATGTGCATGTCAAACTAGGATCAAACCCAGAGAACCTATAATCTGTTAAGGTTTAGGTCCAAAGAGTTCAATAAAATTTTCTTCGATAGGAATGCATAGTTGAGTCTGTTAGGTGTTAGTATGAGTCCTTTGCATCACCTGTTAGGAGTCTGCATGTGCCCAGCATGTTCACCACCTGCACTAATTTTGAAACATCTAAAAAACTGGCTAATTTCCGAAGAAGGGCCAAGAAATTTAATATAGTGGATTCTATCTTGGTTAGGCTTAGGCCTAAAAAGAAGCTTCATACTCGCGGAGCCGGACCTTCTAGAGTGATAGAGAAGGTTGGACCAAATGCCTATGTGTTAGATTTGCCTCCAGATTTTGGGCATTAGTTCTACCTTTAATATCGCAGACCTGGTTGAGTATAGGGAACCGACAGTGATACCCAGTAAGGCCTTTGGACCTACTCCTTCCATTGTGAGTGACCCTAGCCCAGAGTGTCCACCAATAAATTGGCCTGAGGGAGGAGAACGAATCGAGCATATCCTAGATGATCAAGCCATCATGACCCGGGGCTGTGGCTATCAACGCTACCTGGTCCGATGGTAAGGCCGGCCAGAATCGGATGATTCATGGATTGCTCAAGAGGACTTGCAGTGCCTCGACCCAGCCCTTCTCGAGAGATATGTGAGCTAGCGTGACCCTTACTCGACATGGTCAAGTTCCTCCCATCCCGGGAAAATTGATGGGGACACCAGAGGCACCAAAATAAGACAGAGGCTTCTCAACCCTCTGTGAATTAATTAGTAGTGTTTGAGTTCATTTGTAATAAGGACTTAGTCCATTTGAGTTGTCATATTATTATTTAAGTCCTGTACCAGTCAGCTCTGTTGAGCTAGTCATCTTTCGGAGTTCAGTACATGTTAGTCCAAGTCTAGTGAAGACTCATACAAGTGAAGACCAAGCCAGTCCAAGTGAAGATCAACCTAACTAGAAGCTATGAAGACCATGAAGGCCTAGGAGAAGAAACTAGAAGCCTGTGAAACAAATTAGAAGCCCTGGAGCCCTAGACTGTAGCCTGAAGCAAAATGGGCCAGCCAAGGCCCAGGAGGAGAACCAAGGGGCGCCAAGCTTATGGTCACCTTTCCCTTGGTCAGCCACTTAGAGTCACCCCTCTTGGCCGACCAAGGCAAGTGAGAGAGGGAGAGAATTAAGGGATTTTTCTACCTAGCCTACCATATATTCTAGCTAGAGTTGGGGTTGGATTAAAACTCCTAGGTAAAGACTAATGTAACCTTACTTGGGGGTCAAGTCTAAGAGTCTATTTAAGAGACTATAATCTCTTGTATGAAGGTAACTTTTTATTCATGAAATAATTTTGAATTCCTCTAATTGCTGTGTGCTACCTGCTGTGTGTTAAAAGGGATTCTGTGTGAGCCCTTCTTCTTTTCGGTGTTCTGCGCCCTGCTTCCAGCCGCCATCCTGCTCTCCAAATCCTAGCCGCCCTCTTCAAACAACCTCTTTTCCTTGTTGTTTTCCCTTTCTTACTTCATCCCTACTGTATTTTCTAACCCTTGGAAGGTTGTTTGTAGGTACCTCGACTCCGACGAATCCAACGACTCCAGCCGGGCTGCAATCGGATCACCGAGCAAAAAACCGGGAATCCGCGGGTCTCTGACTTGATTTTCCAGGTCGTATTCGGGAGTAAGAGCGACCTCTTCGCATACAATCTACACCAGGCGCATCTACCATTGCCAGGTACACCCCCTCTGCCCACCAGATGCTTTATTGCAGATGAACTGGTCCAACCGAGAATTCTCAGCCTCGGCGATCATCTTTTCTTTCCTTTTTAGGTCCTGTTATGCATGCCTTTAGCTTCTTATTTTCATATAAAACTCTTTACATCGTTACTTGATCTGATATTCGGGATTAAAACATATAACTCAATATTTAAAAATATAAAAAAATAATTGCATGTATATATAGTTCCGCATCAGAAAGCTCTCCAGCTCAAGCTTTATCCGCTGTCGCATTTCTTTTGATATCCATTCCGCCTGAACTTCCGGTCGAGGCTGTACACAAGGACCTCCAAGCCTTCCACTGCCGACGGGAATCATCAAGCATATCCTCCGGCAGGTTGAGAACTTTGGAGAAGTATGACTGCAGTTGACCAATCTCGTCTAGTGAAATCTTATGCTCTGTCCATGAGGAACCGCGAAAAGATCCTGAACAACCCTGGCCCAAGATTTTCCAACACCATCTTGTTCCTTCCCATTGAGGCCATCTTCCGATCGACTGGTCTTCGGTGGAGACCAATTACTCCATCGTTCTGGTCCCGATCCTTCGTCGTCCGCCATTACCAGAAAGCCATTTGAGGAAAGCCCAAGGAGAGCTGAGTAAAGGCACGAAAATCAAGTCACTGGCACTGACAATCGCACTCGCTGCTCTTGTTAGAAATTAAAAACCACAAGGGTTCGGCCTGGACACATTAGAAATTGTAAACTTGATTAAATAGGAAACACGAGCTTAGTATCACGTACATATTATTTAGAGGCAGCAATCTGATCAAACTAGATGCAAGCCATGTGAGATATGAATTAGATCGAAAATTTATCAATCCAAACCAAATAATTAAAAAAGTTTATATTAAAATTCAATCTTACAATCTATATAATTTATTTATCTAATAGATCAAATTAAGTTAAATTGAATAAACAGATTAAATAAACTTTAAATAAATTAAATAGATATAAACGTGTTTCATAGATTAAGTATGTTAGATTAAATGATACAGGAACATTTTAAGTAGGTTTTAAATGAATTAAGTAGATCTTAAATGGATTCAATAGATTAGATTATAACTTGATCTAATTATTTAATAAGTCATTGATCTATTTATGATTTAAATCCATCTCATGCAATTTAAACTGACTTTAATGTGAATCATGTTATGGCAACTGCTTACTCATCCTCAAGGAGCAACCAGACTACAAGCAAGGAGAAGACAAATACCGACTAACGACCCATCCGACAACCGATTGAGTAGAAGCCGACTAAATCAGCCGATGCACTGAATAAGCTATAAAATTTACGGTGATAGATTACAAGTAGCCAAGCCTTATTGTCAACATCCCTTCATACATATCTACCAAAAAATATTTGGTCCCGACTAATTGCCTAGGCATACTTAGTCGGGATGACAGGATGCAACGCTCAAACCCCCTTTCTCTTGGTACCAAGCAAACCACTTTAATACTCGAAGTTTATAATACTCAAGTAAAATAGCAAAGATAAACAAATTCTAGCTATCATTGTGAAGATTGTGGTTAACAAGTTGCAACTATCTCAATCAAAGTAGTGACAGATAGAATCATCGTAATAGCCATGATCCTAACAAAAATAGATTCTAGGAGACATGATCCTATATCTTATCTAAAATCTATTATACCTGTCAAAGGATGCCACCTCCCTCACAATATTCAGTTTCCCGTGTAACTTTATAAATAAATAAGAGAGATCCCGACGAGAAATGTTATGTTACATTCTGATACCATTATATCACACTCATTTAGTCAACTCTCACCATTACTCTCGATTTCGATGCTTCACTCTTTACTAACTTGAACATTATAGGGTCCTATTATGGTAGCAATTGTACTAATACTACTCTCTTGAAGAATCTCTCATGCAGAATATGGATCCCTGATCCCAAGATCACATTGTTGGTGTCGATGATGCAAGAGAAAGAAGAAGAAAAAAATAAAATAAAATGGACAATCAATTGAGCATGAAGGTTTCACAATGAAAAAATAAAAAACTTACAAGATTGAAACTCTCACTTTCAATCCTATATAATTCCTTCAATAAGAAATCCCATACAATTCTTTCAATAAGAAATCCCGAATTTCTCTCACAAGCTCTCAACTCTTAGCCTCTATAGACTTTCTAGAGATCCTTCACTACTCTCTAGATCCTTACATATAGCCTTTGGTCTTCTACTTTCATTTTTGTAGTCTTTAGCACAAAGAGCATCTTACTAAAAGTCTAACAGTGCAAACTGCATCCATATTAGAGTTTTGTAGTCTCTCCAACTCAAAATTGAACTCTAGAAGGATTCCTGATCATCTAATCATCTTCATCATGCCGCAAATCATGTAGAACAGTCCCGATCTATCATAACTCCAGTATTGTAGATCTCTCCCCATCACTTGTGCACCATGTCATCGCTGTAGTGGACCGCTCCCACCATGAGCCATGCTACACCATGACAGGAAATAGGGAAAGGATGCACCGCTTGGGCATGGGCCTAGCCACCAGCGCATGCACTGGGCTGTGCACCCGCCTGCGCTGCAACTGGCCTATGAGCCACACCAGGCCTGCAGGCCAATCGTGGGTCTGAGCTCATCTTTTTTTCTTTCTTCCTGGATTGTTTTTTAGGCTTATTCGAGAGCCGAATTCAAGGCACTACACTCAACAATATCCACCTTGATTCAACATTTGGCATTTACCTGACTTTGAGAGCTTCTTAAAGAATTTTGCTCACATACCTTAGGACAAATGCCTACTACTTATGGATGGGCAAACAAGATAGTCGAGCCAGACCGCTTGATGTCATCTCCATCACGTGCTATGTCTGTCTGACCTGAAACCTGCTCAAGGAAGCTTCCTGTGGTAATAAAAACTTTAATATGCGACATCGTCTATCATCCTCCCAAGTCTCTTGTCTTATACTTGATCCACCTACTCCCAAAGCTCCACCTTGTACTGGGCTCCCATCAACACCAGGGACTCCATCTTGTACCTGACTTCTTATCAAGAGATAGTAACTCTATACTTCTCTTACAAAATGACCCTACTACCATGGATCATTTTTAGGACTCCGTCACTGGCTCTCCATTTGTAGTCGTTTGAATCCAATTTGCTTCGAAAAATTAGATCTTATAAAAATTAGGTATGCATTATACTTCATCTAATTTCTTCATTACCCTATCATGTGCCTTTAAGCTGACTGTCCCGATGCACTTGATTGCATAGCTCGACATGTCTGGCACTTGGACAGAACTCCCTTTACTCTCTATAGAGTCGAATAGTTTCTAGGGATGGCAATGGATCGGGTCATCCAAAATCCATACCCATCCTGCTAAAAAACTCTCCGTCCCATACCCGCTCCATACCCATCTCGGGTCGGGTCGGGTTGGGTATACAAAAAATCATGTTTGGATCGGGTCGGGTCGGGTATACCCGGTCTCATAAAACCTAGTTTACTTAAAGCCTAAATGGGTTGCGTAGAGTTGAGTATATCCGTTCTATATCCAATTTACTTAAATATTTTATAAACATAATTTTTTTATATATAAATGCATCGGGTTCGGGTTGGGGCGTACTACTATCCGTGCCCGATCCAAACCCGAGTCGATTTTTTTATATAACCTGTTGCCGATCTCACCGTGGTGGCCTGTAGCTCGTGAGCTGGTGCCAGTTCTCGGACTCTCTCACCTCGAGATCTCCAAACTTTCGGACCTACAAAACAAGGTCAGAGACCCAGGCCGGGGGTTCTGGCGGGGGCACTCTGACGATCAAGTCAGAGAGCGGCAAGATGGAACATGACCTCTAAGGCGTGCTCCCGAAGGATCCCCGTGCTTAGAGGAGATGTAAAATGAAAGAAGTGTGGGGAAGAGAAGAGTTGAGGCCCGGCCTCCCATGCTAGGGCCACCAAGCTCTCGCCTGAGGACTTCCCGAGATCCTCCCGGATCGTTCTTTTGGTGTTCTCCCCCTTTTTTTCACCTACCTTTCCGTCCGTTTTTACCGTCCCTTTTATATCACCGAACTACCTTCAGCCCACATCCCCTCCAGGGGGCTCTCTGAGACCTCTAGACCTTCTCCTTCCCCTTCTTCTTCGAGTCTGGAAGTTAAGTAGCCGGCTCACCTCGTCCACAGTGTGTCACAAAGGGGGAAGACTGGTGAGGCCTTGGGCCGAGAGTGGAAGCTCTCCTTTCGAGGCGTTGACAGTGGGCTTCCAGCCGTTTCAGGCTCTTGCCTGCTAGGATTTCATTCCTCGATTGTGGGGCCCTGATTAACTGGTGTAAACGAGGTTTCGTGTATCACTACAGGCCGTACCGGCGCCTTGTACAGAGCGCGGCGCGTGCTGGCTCTAGTGGCGACCTCGCGACCCGTGTCTCTGCCTCCCCGAGGCTTTGCAGAGTAGGACTGACCTCGGCCGAGGTGGACCCGTCAGGGGGCGCCACCTGGCGGTGGAGCAGGGGCTGCCAGCTTCAGCCGAGGTGGACCCCTCTCGAGTGGACACCTGGCGGAGTGGAAGAGAGAGGCTCAACTTCAGCCGAGGTAGACTCATCTTGGGGTGCCACCTAGCGAATGAGCAGGAGGGCCCGACTCAACCTCGGTAGAGGTGGACCCATCTTGGGGTGCCACCTGGCGAGGAAGCGAGGGGCTGCCAGCTTCGGTCAAGGTGGACCCCTCCTGGGTGGACACCTGGCGGAGTGGCAGAGAGAGGCTCGACTTCGGCCGAGGTGGACCCGTCTTGGGGTGCTACCTGGCGAAGGAGCAGGAGGGCCCGGCTCGACCTCGGCAGAGGTGGACCCATCTTGGGGTGCCACCTAGCGAGGAAGCGAGGGGCCGCCAGCTTCGGCCGAGGTGGACCCCTCCTGGGTGGACACCTGGCGGAGTGGCAGAGAGAGGCTCGACTTCGGTCGAGGTGGACCCGTCTTGGGGTGCCACCTGGCGAAGGAGTAGGAGGGCCCGGCTCGGCCTCGGCAGAGGTGGACCCGTCTTGGGGTGCCACCTGGCGAGGAAGCGAGGGGCCGCCAGCTTCGGCCGAGGTGGACCCCTCCTGGGTGGACACCTGGCGGAGTGGCAGAGAGAGGCTCGACTTCGGCCGAGGTGGACCCGTCTTGGGGTGCCACCTGGCGAAGGAGCAGGAGGGCCCGGCTCGACCTCGGCAGAGGTGGACCCATCTTGGGGTGCCACCTGGCGAGGGAGCGAGGGGCCGCCATCTTCGACTGAGGTGGACCACTCCTGGATGGACACCTTGCGTAGTGGCAGAGAGAGGCTCGACTTCGACCGAGGTGGACCCGTCTTGGGATGCCACCTAGCGAAGGAGCAGGAGGGCCCGGCTCAATTTCGACAGAGGTGGACCCGTCTTGGGGTGCCACCTGGCGAGGGAGCGAGAGGCCGCCAGCTTCGGTCGAGGTGGACCCCTCCTGGGTGGACACTTGGAGGAGTGGCAGAGAGAGGCTCGACTTCGACTGAGGTGGACCCATCTTGGGGTGCCACCTGGTAAAGGAGGAGGAGGGCCCGGCTCGACCTCGATAGAGGTGGACTCGTCTTGGGGTGCCACCTGGCGAGGGAGCGAGGGGCCGCCAGCTTCGGCCCAGATGGACCCCTCCTGGGTGGACACCTGGCGGAGTGGCAGAGAGAGGCTCGACTTCGACCGAGGTGGACCCGTCTTGGGGTGCCACCTGGCGAAGGAGTAGGAGGGCCCGGCTCGGCCTCGGCAGAGGTGGACCCGTCTTGGGGTGCCACCTGGCGAGGAAGCGAGGGGCCGCCAGCTTCGGCCGAGGTGGACCCCTCCTGGGTGGACACCTGGCGGAGTGGCAGAGAGAGGCTCGACTTCGACCGAGGTGGACCCGTCTTGGAGTGCCACCTGGCGAAGGAGCAGGAGAGCCCGGCTCGACCTCGGCAGAGGTGGACTCGTCTTGGGGTGCCACCTGGCGAGAGAGCGAGGGGCCGCCAGCTTCGACCGAGGTGGACCCCTCCTGGGTGGACACCTGGCGGAGTGGCAGAGAGAGGCTCGACTTCGGCCGAGGTAACCCGTCTTGGGGTGCCACCTGGTGAAGGAGCAGGAGCACTTCTTCCCAAACGGGGGATCTTTTGAAAGAAAAAATTTACATGGTACTGACCGTGTCCAGCTGGACCTGACACACGCTCCACGTCAGCGATGCAGCCATATCATAACCCATATCCATTTATAAATTAGGCAGGTCGGGTTTACCTGCCCCATTAGGATTGAGTCGGGTCGAATATCTATCGGGTCGGTAAAAATTGCCATCCCTAATAGTTTCTCTGTACAACAAATATGATGTAAATATGTAGAATCTAAATCCACTAGAAAGAAAGAGATACCTTATCGAATACTATAAGTGCATCACTATAGTATCCTTCACCATCGCTACTATTGGCCACCACCATAGTAGCTCTCATCTGATCCTTGAGCTACGGGCAATCTTTGACATGATGCTGATGGAGATGGAGAGTCTATTTTAGTTTATTTTATTTGAGTCCATTAGTCCTGAGTCACTTGAATCAAAGTGAGCCAATCGAGTCCTGTAATAAAGTGAAACATGTGAGTCCAGTTGAGTTCCTTTAGTCCTATAGTGTTGTTCAAGTCAAAAGGAGAGGCATCAGACTAGGAGATTCACCAGGCCTACCCAACCAGAGCTGGCCTTCATGCACTTGGACCCTTTTATGCTACCAGGCCCGCAAGAGAGAGCTCTAGTCCAAGACAAAGGCCCACTGTTGACTAGGTCTACCAGGATTTCTTGGCCCATAAGTCAGGGTTTCTTAGCTCTCAAGTCATGTACCATGGGGCGAATCTATAAATACCACCCCTCCTCTCTTGTATAAAGTATCTTTTTCTCATGAATACAACTAAAAATTAAAAGTTATTTTGTCTAAGTTTTTTCTCCGGATTGAGTTTCCTCTTCCACTAGCCGTGCCAGCTATAGGGCAGACATGTCCAGCTCCGGGAAGGCCTCGACTACCTTCTTCAGGTAGTCATCATAGCCGTAGTCGAAGCTGACCGCTCTGGCCTACTCCATCTCCTCCTGGAAGCTGGCGGAAGCCTTGTACTCCGTCATGGCATTGCGACTTGCTCTGCCGCCTACTCTTTGGCCTCCTTCAGTAAGGCCATGTATTTTGCTGACACGGATTGGTGGGCTCAAGAGTTCCTCTCAACCTCGGCAAACTGCTCCTCCTCACTCAGTCGACGGACTAAGGAGCTCACCCTCTTCTTCTTCTTCTTCTTCAATATGGCATCCCGATCGGCTAGTTGGACCTGCAGGTCTTCTACCTGCTTCTTCAGGGATTCGACTTTGACCCGACTGGCTGATAACCTTTCCTCCTCGGCCTTTCACGATGCCTCCACCACCGCTCTGGTAGTCTCCGACACCTCGACCTTCTTGGTCGAGATCTCTGTCGCTAAAAGCATCTTGCCAAGGCCCCCGTCCATCAGCGAGATGTCATGGAGAAGCTGCAAATAGTGAACAGTATTAGTTACATACAAGGAACAAGGCGAAGAAAACAAAAGTTGGAGGGCTAATGACTTATCCTCATCAGGTTGAGGTAAGAGCTCTTCGCTGCCTCATTCAGACTCCACCGACTCGACTCTTCCCAGTCGACTTCTGTGACCGCCTCCTTAAGCAGGTCCTTGGCCTGCCCAGGGTCACGGAGAGTGTGCCAGCATTGAAATGTTTCATAGCTAACTTCACCGGCCTCCGCTCCTTTGGCCGCCCCCTTCCCCTTGTCTGCTGAGCGAACCGCCTCTGTCGGCTCAGCTGGTGACGGGGCTGAGGCTGTCACCACTTCAGTCGGCTCGGATGGCACTTGCTGCATCGGACGGCTGACTCCCTAGCGACGGACAAAGGTCCTGGCCCTCTTGCCACCAACCTCTCCGATAGAGGCACATTATCCTCTTCGGAGTATGATGCCACTACGATTGCGGGCCGTTTCTCCACCCGCTGCTTCTTCGGCTTGTCCGTGGTCGGCCCCGCAGACTGGGCAGCCCTCCTCTTTGCCACCCATTCTGCTACCTTCGCCCTGTCAGGTTTCATCTTTGCTCCTGTTGCAAGGACAAAATCAAAGTAAATAAAGAAAGCCCATGAAACAAAAAAGAAGACTGACGGCAGCGGCTTCTATCCTACCTAAGCTTCCATGGTAGCTGATTCCGGCCAACTATAAGCTGTCCTCCCAAAGCAACTCATATTCCATGGTGGTGCCGACCGCCTCCATCCCGTTGAAGTTTGCCTGGTTGGCCATCAGCACTGCTCTCCCTTTGTTGGCTCTCAGTCTTGGTTCCCCCCATGATAGAGTAAAACTCCAAGGCTGAAGGCTATCTGCGAAAAAGAATCTAGACTTCCATCAGTGGATGGCCGATGGAAGACCCCCTAGTATCTTCCATCCAGGGCGAGGGCTAAACATCCACCATTCTTGGCTCCTAAAATCTTTTTTCAGGATGAAGAAGTTGGTGAAGAGGGAAGTCCTGGGCTCAGCTCCGGCCCTCCGGCACAGAACCATGAAGCAGCTGATCACCCGAATGCTATTCAGGGTCAGCTGCGCAGGGGAGATCCTATACGGATTGAAGGCCTCTACAAAGAAATCACATAAGGGGAACCTAAGTCCTGCCTTAAGGTGATCCTCGTATATCGGAAGGGCTCCCGGACTCAGTGGCCCGGTCACCCTTCCTTCCCAGTTTGGGATAGAGAGATGCAAGGTAGAAAGGATGTTATATTTAACCCTAAGAGCTTCTACCCTCTCCCATGTCATCTCAGATCGGATTTCGCTAGGGCCTGACTCCTTCTCCCTGTGGCTGGAACTCCGGCTACCGGAGGCCATTGCTATGGAGTTTGAAGAAGAGGGGACTAACCTGGGAGTTGGTTTCCTAAGGAGACGGTGATGGCAAAAGGAGGTGCTCTATCTCTTCGAATGCAAATACAGCAGGGAACTCCGCCCAGAGCCTCAGCACCTCCTTTTATAGCCCCTGAGAGAGTTGGTTCCCACCGTCCCTCGACCCTGGCGACCCAAACGCCAGGCGGTATGACTCCCCACGCGATGGAAGCCGATGCGACACAAGGAAGCACGTTCAAGTCACGATCCGCGTGATCGCCAGATCAGTGGTGGAGAGAGTTCGCCTCCAGTATAGCGCAGACCGTCCAGATGTCGCCACGTCACTCAATCACTTCCGAAGCCCGACGGACAGGCGGGCCAGGCTGGCCCTTCATCATTGCACCCCTTTTGCATTAACTGCCTCCCCCCGTCTACAATGTGGGGTCGACACCTGTCCCGGGCGCAAACCTTTAAAGATTGGAAATGACCGGACGCAGCATGTCTGATCAAATCCGCAATCATTTCAAAGACAAGCGCATTCAATGTAAGGATGATGCTCTCGCCCTTCGAAGCCACAAGCCCTCTTGAAGGCCAAGAGCAGGGAGGGCAACTGTTATACCCAGTCAGCTCTTCTTTGAACCGGACTAATGATCCGACCGACCCACTTAAGGCCGATCGACCCGCTTGAGGTCCGACCAACTCGCTTGAGGTCCTGCCGACCCACTTGAGATCCGACCGACTCACTAGATGTCCTGCCGACCCACTCAAGATCTGACTGACCTGCTTCAACCGGACCCATACTAATCAAAAGGCTTTAGAAGCCCCTTCCAGCTGGTACCAGAATTATGTTACAACAGATCCTACGACGCAGCCACGTCCTGGTACCACCTAGCCACCACCCTGATTCTCCTAGGGGCAGATCGGATATTTCAAGCCTAGCCCCTAACAGATTCTGGTAGTGTTCTGCGCCTATATAAGGTAAACGGGGGACTCCAAGCGGTAAGGGCACTTCTTCTTCTCCACGAGCAATATCATTTTGATTCCTTCATTCTGTTGCTCTAAGGCTCCCACTAACTTAGCCATTGGAGTGTCCCCCACCAGAACACCACTGGCCCGTGGGACTTCTTTGCAGGAACCGGGAGAGGCGCGCTCTAGCCAGATCGAGAGAACCCGGTTCGGAAGATTCAGTAGCAATAAATCGGTCCGGGAGATTCAGCAGCAACAGATACCAATTTCTAATTTTTCTTTATTTAAACTAATTAAATGTAACCACTACGGTGGTAGTGCGGTTGGTAAAAGCGCGGCTCCGCCTCTCTCCGGTCATGGGTTATTCTAAATTTTCGGGCGCACGTGACTGGAGGGCAGAGCGGCTGATACTCTGACGCCGTAATGGGATTAGACTGACATACTTACCGGTTGGTGGGAAGGGTACGCAGAAAATATGCGGCGAACAATCGTCTAACGGGCGAGTCCCGTTGGTGAGGAGGGTATGCAAAAAATATACGGCCCATATCGAACAATCATATAATGGGCTGGGGGCCGATGATGGAGCTACCCGGGGGTTATTCCCCCTATCCTTTTGTTCAATCAAAAAAAAAAAAAAAGTACGTATATGATGAATGTATTTATTAAAGTTTGAAGAGATAAGAAACAAAACCAAATTTTATTTAATTATAGGAGTATCCAATGCATGGGAGGCAAGCCTTGAGATTTGTGCCTGAAGAATTTTGCAGGATCCATTTATCCCTCCGTCGATCCACTGATGCGCTGCACCCGCGACTTGTGGAGGTCCAACTTCAAGGCGCCGCCGGCGAGGCTTTACGGCTTTTGCCCGGTCTAAATTCTCGAGCCTAAACCTTTGGGCGGGGCATTTCATCGAACATCTTAACTACATCATAGCGAGCGAGAGGAGGCCGGGATGGCTTCCACCGCGAGGACTGTTGGAGCGTTTCTCCGCAGAGTCTCACTCTCCCATGGTTTCTCCTCCTCCCTCTCGACCCTCAAGAACCCCTCAACGCTCCAGAGTACGTCTCCCGCTAAACTCCTTTGGTTCACATTCTCTTTCTTTGAATGAAATTCTTGAGCGTCGTTGCTTTTGTGTTCCTCGTTCCACCTATCTCTCTTGGTCAGGGTTTGGTTTATTCGAGAAGAAAGCAACTGTGAGTGATGTCCTGAGATTGAGAAGGATATGGACATCTCCTCCTGTATGTATGGGACGACGTTCTTGCAAGATTGCTGGAAGAAAGGTGCGAGCTTTTCCCCCCTTTCCTCCGAGTTCGTGGGTTGTTGTTTTGATCATTGAATGGCTTCACTTGATGCACATGTCGATAGAAATAGAAGTGGATTACGGGTCAATTCATTTGCCTCAATGTAGTATAAGAACTAATCATCTTAATGTCCAAGTATATTACTTCTCACCCATATATTTACGGCATTAAAAATGAAGCTTGTTGTCCAAGTACTTGTAGAGATTAATTTTCAAGTGGTTTCGCTAGCAGATGCTTCAAAACTTTCATGTACTCATCAATGGAAACTGAAAATTATGTTTGAGTTGTATGTTTATCGAAGGAAGCTGCTGTTACGTATGTTGTTGAGCAAGGAATGATGTATTTTCTATCTATTTGTTGGAAGTGTTGAAAGAAAATTCACTCAAGTTGTTGACAGTGAACTATCACAACTATCGTAGAGAATTTTGGTAAATTGTTATGCCTGTTCTATACTTAGATATTCGTAGTTATGATTTATTTTATTTATTTATTGTTGAACATGTGAGTTTCGACAAGCTTTTCACTGTTTATTGCCTCCCTGCATGGTATTTCTGGCCAAGTTTTGACTAAGATAATGATACCTTTTGATGCAAACACAGAATCCTTTCTGGGAACTTTATTTGCTCATATCTTTGAGTGTGATTTGCATGCAGGATGCTCAGAATTTGAAGAAGATGAAACGTAATGGAAAAATTGGAAAAGAAATTGTTGCTGCGTAAGTTCATAAAGCTGCATCCCTTAGGAAGTTTATAAAGTTAGAGGTAAATTGTTGATGAACATTAGTGCTCCTTAGAACCAATTATAGTTTTATCTGGGTATTGTAAGCAACTATGAATCAGTAGAATGCCCTTATTGACAACACACATTATGCTCATCATATATCCTGGCATGGACTTTTGTAAAAGCGTTGCCTGTAGGGGATCCATAAATTCTTGGACATGGATCTGCCAGGATAGTGAACAAGGGTACCTTTTTTGAACTATAGACTTAAATGCAGTCCTTATTGCATTGATATGAAGTCCATCTTATGGATTAAAAGATCAATTGTGCATGAGAAGTTTTACATAACCGAGTTTAGCAAAATGCAATTTTCATTAAGTTGGTGCAGAATTTATTTCCTGGTAGCCATGGGCAAGAGCTCGTCAAAAAACCCAGAGGAGAAAGTGACTGAAGAGAAATCAACCTTATTAAACACATGGTTTGTGATCATGCAACTGGAAAGCCATCCTCCAAGTTTCGATGAATTAGGAAAGAATTTAGACAAGGAGGAAAAAACACAATGTTAAAGCTAGGAGACTGCATTTATCTTCAAGGTGCAAATTACAGATCAAAGAACTAAATTGTTGTTTCATGCACCATAATAGTTCTTTTGAAACTGCAAAATAGCTTTGCAAGTTTGAGGGTACAGTTGAGAAGTGGAAGGGGAAACATGCTATAGATTAGATAAAAAACAGATAAATGGACCACCTGCCACCTCAAAATACTTTTTTCAGGTGAAGTTTTCTGCATCCTGATATTCTTTTCTCACTGGATGGAATATTCTCTGACCTTTTAAGCCTTTATGCTAAAAAGAAAGTAAATTGAACTTCCATCGCACCCTTGTTTTTCTTTTTTCCATTTCTAGGTTACACTTTGATGTAGAATTTGTTACACTTTGATGTAGAATTTGACTCATTGGAGGATCCAAGTCAACAACCGTAGTTGTTCTCCTGGATATTTTGAATAAAATACATGCAAAAGTGGTAGACGATGTCTCTGCGGAGGTGTATTAAAGTGTAACTTGATATGATTAATATGTTAATTAGGTAACTTTCTATTTAATAAAAGATTTCTATGGATGCCAGTTCATGATACACACTCCTTATGGCATATAGGTGGTGAGTTGATGGATGACCAAAAGGCATATTTGACATTTCTTTCTGGTATTAGATTTTGATTTTATTCATTTGAGTACGCCTTAGATGTTAGACAACAACAAGTTTGTTTATGACATCTCAAATTCTCGTTGATTTTTGTGAAATAACTTCTAATATTTGTTCTTCCTTTAAGAGTATTTGTAGCATGACAATAAATTTTGGGACTGAAGAATGCTGAACTCACTGGTACTCAAGCCATTAATGGTGTGACATTTTCTGCATGACAAATCAGTTGGTGGTGATTCCAATGAGGGCTATGGCACTGATTTCATGATATGTTTCACAATGTTAAAAAATTGTTCCATATGTTAAAAAATTGTTCCATCAGATGTTACATGACCCATGTTGCTTCCTGCTTAATGTTTAGATTCTTGTGTACCTGTGGCATGTCATTCAAGTGTAAATTGTACAACAATGAATATTTTTTCCCCTATTCTGTAGTGTCTCATCTTTGTGTAAACATTCTGGCATCAATGTGCTGTTTTTGATGATTAAATCATACAGTGTGAAGAAAGGAGGCCCAAATCCAAAATCAAACACAATTTTAGCTGCTGTACTGGAGAAGGCTAGAGAGCTTGATGTACCCAAGGAAATCGTGGAGCGCAACATCAAAAAAGCATCTGAAAAGGGGCAAGAGACTTATACTGAGAAATTCTATGAGGTAGGCCTGGCAGTGCAGTTTCATGGGTTGGAAACTTGATTTTGCATTTGGAGTTAATGCTAGACATAATGACTCAGGTGTATGGTTTTGGTGGGGTTGGTATGGTAGTTGAAGTCCTTACCGATAAAATAACCAGATCAGTGGCTGCTGTCAGAGGAGTTGTGAAGGATGCTGGGGCAAAGCTGGCTGATCCAGGGTCTATTTTATTCAAGTTTAGGCGTGTCCAAGTTGTGAATATAAAGGCAACCGTTGCTGATAAAGATCAGCTGCTTGCTGTTGCCTTGGATGCTGGTGCTGAAGATGTTATTGAGCCAACAGTGTATGATAATGACTCAGAAGAAGATCATTCAGAAAGGTAATTTTCTGGGCAAAAATTAGTCAAATGACTTGCTGTTTTTAGTGCTTTTTTCCCCTGTTATATAGTTATCATTTGCTAATCTGGTATAACGCATTGTGATCCCAAGTGATCTAACAGTGAAAAATGTTTATGATGGATATCAAACCAAGGGGCAGATAATGATATTAAAGGAAGTTATAGAAGTCACAGCTAGGCAACGATATCCTTGGTCAGAACTAAAATTTCACATCATTATCCTGTTGGATTGTATTCTCAGCCTATCAGCAAGTCTTGTTAAAGAAAGAGACAAAGCCAGGATATCTGGTATGACTACCACAGTTTTCTAAACAATGTAAGTGGATGCAACTAGTTTTCTCGGCCATCCATGTCATTGTTTGAAAGGAGTGCTGCCCCAAGCAAATTATCAAGTATCAACCCTGTGGTGTTGATATTTGATGATCGCTTTCATTGCTATTAATCAAAGTGACGAATGTGAGGGACTTGAGATTACCCAATGATGGATACAGTTTGCAGAGTACTCCCACTTATCAGTGGAATCAGCTAGCTGGTGCCAGAAGAGGAAGAAGAACTTGTGATCTGACTTCTGACATGCATGGTGTCATTTTTGGAAACTTATAAGACTTGTTCTTGGGAGAGTCTCTGATAACACATAGAAGACATCAAGACTAATTTATGATGCTTATTTTAGGCATCTGGCATCCTTTTCTCTGGTCTGTATGGAGATTGTAGAATACTCGTAGAAGCATGCACTAAATGGGTTGTTTATATTACAATAATATACTCAGTTACAATGCATGTCATCAGCATTTGCTTCTTGCAAATTAAAGTACCATATGGCAGCATTCTTTTATATTTAGACTGGGACATTGATAACTTTATTTGGTATCTAATAGTAGTAAACTCATTTGATACATCAAACTACTTTGGCAAGTGTTCCGAAAGCTGATTCTTCTTTTAGCTGTTATAAGATTGTTACTGAAGCTGAAAACTACTCCACCATACTATCAAAACTACGAGATGAAGGAATAACATATGAACCAGACAATGGTTTTGAACTACTGCCACTGAACCCTATTGAGGTATGTTATTCTCATTTGTATCCTGTGATTTTCTATTTTTAAATTGCCATATATCTTCACTTTTGGCTTGGCTGGTGCATGTAAACCTTATTCACACTTGAACTTTTGCTCTAGGTGTCTTTAGTACTCCTATTATTTTATTCTTTCAGATTTGGTTCTGTAAATTTTTGTTGACTTCTTGTTACCACTGTTAGTTCATATGATACATATGTAAATGACCTGAATTCATATGCTACATGTAACCTGCCGTGGTGCTAGATGTATGCAGAGTGGCCGGTGGCATCACATCAAGGAAGTTAAGCAGTCATGATAGTTTGAAAGTTCACATTGTTTTGTCATGCAAATGTCTTCCATCTATATGTTATTATGTAGTTAAATTTCAACTTTCCCTAATTTGTGTCCCTAAATATAATCAGATCAAATTTTATGGAAATCCAACTTTCCACCTGAAGCTCCTTGTGCCCTGTGATTTGACAGGTAGATGAAGAAGCGATGGAGTTAAATAAGGAACTAATATCCAAGTTACTTGAACTTGATGATGTTGATGCTGTTTATTCAGATCAAAAGTGATGATGGAGAATTTTTCTTAACAATCAGGTGAGAACCAGTGGCAATATGTTTCTTCTTATCCTCGTTATGGTTTTTTAATGTTTTGCAGCTTGTGCTGTTGATATATTTAAAGCCCTACTTGATTTTTAAGCCAATCTCAATTCACAACGTTAAAGAATATCTTAATACCTAAGCTGTTCACCTCTATTTGCTCCAGAATATGATTATTTTTCTAGTTTTCTAGTCAATTTATGATAATCTTCAATTCCTTGTTGACACATGTTACAGTAGCATATCTCTTCTTTCTTTATTTTTCCCCAGATGCACAGATGAAGCCGTGGAGGAACTCGTTGTCTGAAATCAAATAAACAGCATCAATTTGACACTCTAAATAGAAAGTTGTTTATAGATGGCATGCCCGTCTCCCAACAAGATAGACATGCTAAACTCTTGCTTCTTCTTTTTTTTTTAAAAAAAAAATTTATACATTTAAAAATTTGCGAACCGATTTTAGTTCATCTATTACTTTCGTATTACATGATGTACCATTAAAGGGTCTGGTGTTTCCCTAGCTGTTCCATAAAATTTCGAAGTTGGTGTCCTCCAGTTGATGAGCAGAACAGATCGATAGTTGCATCTTATCCTTTGTTTCATAATGATCAGAGCTCAGCGAAGTCCTTTTTGGTGATTGTCTTGTAACTCATTAAGAAATTTAATAAGATGTACCCCTTTTTTCTTTGGTTAGCAATAACATTGTGGAGTCCAATGACTGGTCTAAACATGTTCTTCCAGTGAGTTTTTGCGCTCGTGCCAACTTTTTGTTTTGTTTTTGCGTTTTTTTTTTTTTGGGTGATCTGTTGGTAACGCGCTGCACGATGGGATTAGCCCTCTCCCCCGGTATTCCTAACCCTTAAACTCCGATAACTGGCAGATGTATCCATACAACGTAGCATGCGATCAAATTTGCGGACTTACCACGTCAAACCAGCTTGCTACATGCACAAGCTAAGCATTAATAATAACAAACCCATTATTTAACCCGCTTAACCTGCTTGTATTAACTTTTAAATTTAGACATGTACCGTGTTCTCGGTTCCCTACCCGAAATTAGCAATAATTTGAATTTTATGCCAAAAGTGGATGTTATAACTATTAGATCTGGGGCCTTGCTCTTGAAGAAAGGAAAAACTAGTTCCGAATGGTTGATTGTTTGTTTGTATTTTTAATTTTAATTTCTTTTTTGGGTATAGGATTGCTGATGGGTTTCATCTGGCAACTCTTTTTAGAGAGAAACCGAGCCTGGGTCTCAGATGCTTGCATTGGTAGCTTGACCACCAACAAATATAATAAACTTCAGAACCAAGCTTAATTCAAAATATAAAATATAAATTTTGAAATTTCTAGATTATCCAAGATAAGCTCTCCAATGTGATTTGAGCGGTAAAAGGCGCGGTAACAGAACATACCATAGGCAAAAAGAGGTGGGGGGAAGGCATATGATAAACTCTTATTACACACGCCTATATGCTCATTCAACACTTAGAAACAAAAGCCTTAGACACACAATATTGAGGTTGATTTGACTGCATGATTGGTAGCATCCTCCATGAAAAAACCTAAATGTCTTTCATCAAGTGTTTGCTGATTCAGGCACTCTGCATTTCGCTTCTTGAAACAGCATGAAGGAAGCTGACCAGAGTTTCTCTCCAAGTTTCGCGTTGTAGGAAAGCGACGAGGACTTGATTGTCCTACCCTTCCCACCAAAGAAATACTTCCCTGAAGCCTCCTGAGACAACAGACCAGAACACACACACACACAAGAAAAAGGAAAGAAAAAACATCAAAAACACTTCCCCACTTTTCTACTCTACGATACTGAAATAGCACTGAATTACTGGAAGCAGATAAATCAAATAAAGAAAGCTTACAGGTGGTGCCAAGGCTGCATCAAGAATAGAGTCAACTCCAGATTCAGGAGATTGCAAAAGATGCAAGAACCTAAGAACCATAAAAGCTAGTCGGGAGAGACATGGAGGAAGTTCCCGCATGATGTTGGTTTCCACTGCACCAGGATCTGCAGGGCTAAAATATTCAAACATAACTTATTATCTTCAATAAAACAGCAGTCCACGACAGTGTGCGTTGTAACACCCTACATATCAAAGGCCTGATGTGATATTCATAGCTCTGAAGATGCAATAAAATTAATATTCACCACTTTTTTACTGCAACATGGTTGCCCACTTAGCCACAAAATTAGATATTATGTAAGCCTTTTCTCATACAAAGCAACATCCAGAGTCCTCGTTCATCCTTGTTCTAATGATGGTTTCACTCGGAAGGGCAACATGAATGAGAAATCATTTAGTGAGCTAGTGTAAGTTTGAAAACTGCACAAACGGAATAAGCTTAGTGTATGATAGAAATCTGTATGGTTAAGGATTATATTAGTGCCTTTTCTAGGTTTACCCAATTAACTAACCTAAGCTACACTTGTGCACATACATGCATTTTAATCATTTCAAGAGAGAGCTACACAAAAAAGAAAATCTCAACATTTCTTTCAAACTTTATAGATACATACATTACAGAGACGGTGGAAGTTGGATCCATCACACAAAGTTGCCGATGAAGCTCATATGAGAATAATAGTAAGCACACTGTTAGATGTATAGATATTGGTTAGAAACAAGAAAATATTTAAATTTGACTCCTTTTTTCTCCAATTGACTTGTCTTTCTCCAAGAAGAAACTTACATTTTGAATACTCGTAACTACCAGCCAAAGGATACCTTTTTGAGGTTGACAAGCAACAGACATTTTTCCTAGCCAGTGTTTCCTTATCAACACCAACATCCGATGCTACAAATGCAAAACAGAAATGCAGCATTCAGTATTTAATACTGTTATGAAGTTACAGATCTTTAATTTTCAAGCTCTAATCACTGATTGAGGAACCGGAAAAGCAATAAAGGGTACAAATTTATATGTCAATAAAACACCAGTAACTATTTCAGTCAAAAAATACAAGACCAGTAACCATGCAATCCAACTGCTTCCCATGCGAAGATGAAAAAGAAAATAGAAAACACACGCATGCAACACAAAACACACAAGTAAAAGGAAAGAGAAAAGAGATGCCAACAAAAATATGAATAAGGTTCCCAATGGTTGAAAGTGTAAGTTGAAGACTAGAAGGTCATACTATTAGCAACAAAAATATGTAGATTCGGCCTATAATAAGGATTCACATTTACAATATTCTGTTACAATCATGCAAACAAACAAAATTTTGGGAAAAGGACATATTCTGTCTAAATGCATATTTAATTATTTAAATTTTTGCTCACCACAACGATGTGTAAAAGATGTTACGTTAACTATCCGAGAGGGCACAGGGCTGCTCTTGAGTAGTGGTATAAGAAGATTGGTCAAAGCAAATGCTCCAATGTAGTTTGTCTCCAACATCCTGAAATGTAAACAGGAAAGAAGAACATAATTCTTGGATTTAAAGACGGGCACACTGCTGTTATCTCGCAAGATGCTCAGTTACTTTCAAATCTACACGCTAATGTTGCTGTTTGCTGGGCTTGTAAAGGCGATGAAGGGAACTCAATTATATAATTGGAAAAAAAAACTCTCTATTTTTTCTTATTAAGGGAATTATAATTTACGGCTAACCTGCATGAATCTAACTAGCGGCCATCATTTCAGCAAGCTGAGGTGACTATTTTAAGGGTGGGCCTGCACTCAACTGAACATCTATTTATTCTTCTCTGTTGACCAGAAAAACAGGGATAAGTTTAGCTTCCAACCTTAATTGGCACTATTATAGCTAGTTCTAGATTTCTTTTTGCTGAATAAGATAAGAATTGTTCTTGGAGATGAAATGTTTGATTTACAAGAAAATATTCTAAAGAAAATAAGGGAAAATCTAAAGAATTTGCATGGATGAAGACACAGCAATAGTATAATTTATTAGATGACATCATGGTAACAATAATCTTCAAAAGCGAACTGAGGGATTACTGGTCAAATCCATCAGCAGTAGCTCGAAGCGATTTTGCTAAAATTCCTGCATTGTTTATCAGGAGTTGTATTGAAGGATGCAGACTGGAATCCAAAAGCCACTTCTTTAAAGAACTTTCAAACTTCATAATTGAATGAATGGATGACAGGTCAACCTGAAATGCATTTAGATGGGCACTTCCATGTTGCTGCATGATCTCTTCAGTGATCTGTTCAACATTTGAAGAAACAATAAAAAACAAGGTTGTGCTTTCAATTACAAGAGGTGGATGCAACAACTCCAAGTAGTACCTTAGATAGAAGTTGAGGGCAACGACCAGCTGGCAGATAAAAAAAATTAGTTAAATCATAAGTTTAAAACATGCACTTCGAAAGGAGATAAAAATTTCTTATTCTAATAAAAAAATGGACTATTAGAGTTTAGAAATTTAGGCAAAAAGAAGACCCACTAGATCTATCCAGAATTATCAAAATTAATTGGTTGGGGACCACAGTATTTTCATACTAAATTTCCATCAAGGCATGGTGGGATTACAGAAAAACTTATGGCATGACCGGTGTTCCAACAAAGATAAGAGAAATACATAACTAAATAAGTGAAAGAGAATCTGCTGACTATAGAAGATTCTGCTAACTTCTAAGCACAAAGAACGAAGAGCATTTCTAAGAAGCATTGAAGCTGACAAACAAAGTACTCTACCCGATAAGAACATATTAATTATTTCAGCAGGGTTTGCCACAGATTTAAAATAAATGTTTCATCTTCAAGATAGAATTAAGATATTTCTACATACCTCATCAGAGCTTCCACAAGAGAAAACAAGCTATTCTTTAAAGAAACTTATTTCCAACTCTTTGGCCTGTTATTAGTGACATGCAAGTAAACGAACAGGCATCTTTCTCTTTTCAAGAAAGCAACTTAAAGGATGCTAAAAATTCATTCTGATGTCATATTGTGAAGAGATCATTCAGCTGCTTGATTATCCATTTGATTATGCACGAATATTGTAAAACAACGTATAAAGCAACAAAGTTTGGACAATGCATAAAAATCGTGCAATATTGGTAGGTCATATATCACTAAAGGCATCATTCCGATCATTACAATATTTCTGACATTCAGGAATTGTATCAAAAGTAAATTGCAGCTTGTTCACTCAATTTGATTCAAGCCAACAGACATAGATTAAGTATACAAGAACTAAAAGCAACAAACGACTAGTTTCAATAACATGGAAAGTCGCGGCTTCGTCATCATGAGTATTTCATAAATTTCAGCAAAGGAAGAGCAAATAAATATGCTGAGGCTCAATCACTACAGCAAAACCAAGTGCACTCCAACTATTCGCGAAAATGCATGAAGGAGAACATTTTTCCAAGATCCTTACCGAGAACAACGTGATAGCCTTCGCTGGCGAGGGCTTTCGCCGCGGCCGCGCCCAATCCCGAAGTCGCCTGAAAAGCCGACGAAGATCAAAATAAACTCAACTCAAGATTCGATTCGACCCCAAAGTACTTCTTTTCCGTTCGAAGACAGAGGAAAAGAGCTGAAGTGGGGGGGGGAGGGGGGGGGGGGGGGGGCCGCGCGGGAAGAAGGCCTTACGCCGGTTACGACACAGATGGGGCGCTTAACCTTGGAGGCGGGATCAGGGGAGAAGCGGCAGCGAGGGAAGGACCGGGACGGGCGGAGAAGTTGGAAGTAGGATAAGAGGAGCGAGAGGGTCCAAAGGACGGCCATCCGCCAGAATTCCAACGAGAAGACCATCTCCATCGCCGCCCAGTCCACGCCCATCTCTCCACGAGCTCTTGCTCGATGTAACCCAGAGCTTGGAAAACGCTCTTCGGCTTCGGCACGAGAACAAACAAAATGGTAGACGCCGGAACGCAGCGATGATGTATTTTTTTTCTTTAAAAAAATTACGTGAATTCCTTTTTCAAAATTCGGGTGTGTATGTATATATATATATATATATATATATATATATACACACATAAAGACTATAAATCTTAAAAATTTATAAAATTAAATTATTATTTTTAGATATGTACTTTTAAAATATTTAAATATATGTAAATATTTATTATATATGATTAAAGTAGTTAGTATCAAATTTTTATAATTTTTTTCATTCAAAATTATACCTTTTATCTAATATATTATATTTATAAAAATAAAAAGGTTTGATTTAGTTTCGAAAGAAATTTTTCTTTCAAAATTTATATCAAACTTTCCGGACCTAGTTTTGAAAAGAAAAAAATAATAAACATCAAAATTTTAAAATAAATTTAATAAATAATAATTTTTATTAAATAAATTTTATATTATATCAAATTTTATAATTATTATACTCTGTATGTTGCAAAGCCCAGCATCTAATTATTCTTAGATGTATATTTTATAATTTTTTAATATATTTATTTCCAAAAATATTTTAATTATTTTATTTTTAAATTATTAATTTTTAATAATATAGGTGATTGGGATACATGTACAAAAATGAAGATTAAAAAATATACAAATAAATATTTTATAAAATATATAAATAAATATTTTTTAAAAAAATATTTACATAAATTTAAATATTTAAATATATATTGTAAAAAGCTTATTTTATTTTATTATCAAGTTAAAATAGATTAGTCAAATTATTTTATTATTTTATTTTATGTAACAAGGTTTTTTTGACCCCGCCTCTATAGCCCATGGGCTCAACATGATTAAGACCGGATCAGCCCATGGGCCAAGAAAAAAAATATTTTTTCGGTGATCTTACTCTCATTTTTCGATTTAATGATTCATTTGAGGCTTAAGGGGGCTTTGGCACTTTGGCAAAGGAGAAAAGAATATCCGATGCCGACGATGACAAGGAGGTGGAGGAGGAGAGAAGCAGTTGCAGCATACGACAAACCAGTAGCAGCGAACACGGTATTGGATGGTGAGTCCTCAATATTTTTTTTTACTTTCTCTCAACGGAGCGTTAGATGGTTACAGATAAAGGAGAGGCCATTAATGGGGGTGCTGGCCTACTGGGCGAGCTCGTCGAGTTAGGTTCTCTTCCTCTTCCATCACCGCATTCATTGTCCAAGACCTGGATGAGCTTAAAGCCGCCATCCTTGATGACAACGGAGATGGAGGTGGCCCCGACATCGAGGTTATTCTCACTTTTCCACTAGCTCCTTCATAGCCGACACAGGCCGCTAGATCACCTTCCCTATTGCGATCCGATTCACCACCGACTCGTCCAGCTGTCGAATCCTTGGTGGTTAATTGTCTCTGCGATAGATCTCATCGCCTGCTTAGACTCATCAATTTCTATGACAGAAAAAAGATAAGAGACTTTTGGTTGAAGGAATGGATGATTTGGAAAGATGGAAGTGCAAGTTGGCTAACCTGGTCCTAGCTCATGGTCCATATAAAGTCGAGCTGGATTGGATTTTCATGATCCATTTATGTAAATGGGCCTAATTAAATCTGGTCCATATAATATCAGCATGTGAATTATGGTCAAGCCGAACTGGGCCATCCTACGTTGATAGGTCTAATACTTTGACATGATTGATGGCCGTTGCGCACCATAGACGCGCCCCCCTCAGCTTCACCGCTCCGGGATGCGTCCTGCTTTAAAAGGTGCACCGGTGGAAAGGAAACAAGGGAACATGGGCACTAAAAGGTAGTTATTTTTGCCATTTTCAGTACATCCAGGATGAGACCGAAAAAAGAAAAAATAAATAAATAATATTTAATTTTAATTTTTTTTAAAAAAAATAAAATATTAGAAATAAGTAAACTGAGTTCTTAAAAAACACTTTATTTCAAGAGGCAGGCGGAAGTCTGGATGAGAAATTGGCGTTGTTATAGAAATAGCCAATCTACCAGCCAAGTGGCTAATTTCTCCGGAAAAATGGGAGACCACGAAGAAATTCAAAGAAAAAATGTGGACCTTGACATCTGAGAGGAGAGGATGATGTTGCTAAAAAATAGAACAAATACGGTAGACTGCTATGTTGAAGATAAGAAATCTATTAGATAAGTATGGCTAAATCATCTTCCACTTATGCATGTTTGAACGCATGTATGCATGAATTTTAAAATATGCTGAATTATTGATATTGAAAATTATCCGATAAACCTATCCGGAAGCGATCCATATTGGTACATATCAAGGTTTGTTTTAATTATTTTAATTTGATTTGAACTCTGACTACAAAAAAACTTTTTAAAATTATAAGAATATAACTTATGGTTATTGTATTATAGTTAAACCCTACATAATCATGGTAGATAATGTCTATTTCAGTCTTTGTAACTAATTTAGATACTATCTTTGATGGATGAAGCACGTTATAAATAGGACGCTTCTTATGGACTTAGGCCCCAACTCACCCGAGAGCTTGGGAAGTCCTTTTCATTAGAAATTCTTGGAGTTGGATTTGGAAACCAAGTGTATTTCTTGTGAATAATGAAAAGCACATCCAACCAGTTCTTTTCATTAATCATAAGTTGATAGTAAAAATCGTGCAGGCTGATTCCAGGAATTGTAGACAAACAGTATCAATGACTTCTACAAATAAAATTTATTTTTTTATGAAATTTTAATATTGTAGTATCAGAGCCAATCAGCTGTTTAGCTTAAAGATTGAAATTCTTATGGATCTTACTAGCCATGCTGGCTGGTTGCATGTGATTCAAGTCAACGCAATATGAAATCGTGATGATTTATTTTAAAATTATAATAAATAATTTATTTATTTGTTTCAAGGATTTTGATCAAGTATTTGGGATACCTTGATTGATAATAAGTAAATCATGAGGAGGATTAATAGGACTCTTATCATTAATTAAATTATAAAAAAATCTTCCCAGTCCTCTCTTTTCTGAGAAGATTGGCGGGTTCCCTTTAAGAAAATCGGTGGTAGGCCGCGATCCATCCTTGACGATACGAGTGGTCCATCGATTACAGTTTTCTGGTGGCTACTGTCTAAGATTTGGCGACGAGGACTGTTGGAAAATCCCATACGAATCGAAAACCGGTTCGGCTAATCGAAGATCTTATCTCTGAAGTCAGTGATTTCGAACCTAGAAAGATCGGACCAATCACGAGCAACCTAAGGCTCTCTACCGGCCTACGACACCCAGAGGCAAAACCTTCGGATTACGTCTTCGGCCTTAACCGAAGACCAGGCTCCATGTCGACTTCCGAAAACATACTCTTCGGTTCCTGCCGAAGACACGATCTCCGGCCCTTGGTAAACACCAAGTCTTCGACTCATGCAGAAAACAGGAGCTCCGACCGAGAAGATCCGAAGACGGGGAAACTCCCGGTTCAATTACGAGAATCTCCTTGAACAGGGAAAATCTGAGGATGGATCCACGATCCTTCCCAGATAAGTAACAGTAACCAACAGTTACTATCGACTATCTCCATGCCACGATCATGGCGCGCAACTCCAGCTGCCACGCCTCCGGTCTGGCCGGAACCGCTCAATGACAACCCACGATTGCCAATCATGGGAAGAAATTAATTCCCCATGATTGCTGAGAGAAGAACGGATCCGCAGGCCGGGCGCCCTCTTATAAATGGCGGTAAGAAGAACCGCGAGGGGAGGTACGCACACATACATATACACATACCCTAAATTCAAAGAGCTTTCCTTCTGCTTCTCAAAAATCTTCCCCATTCTGTGGCTGGGACCCGTCTTTGACTTAGGTATCGGAGTGTCCCCTACTGAAATGACTCCGACAAAGAACCTGTTTTGCAGGTGAACCAGGGAACGGTCCTGCAGTGCAGCAGCTCCGACCGGCTGGTACAGGAACTCCATGCCAACAAGGAGCTATTGATTTGGTTCTTCTTCTCTATCGATATTTCACAAAATATCGATAATTGGAGGACCTTTTAAGCCGACCATCGGTGTTTTTGGGATAGACAGTGACTCGCTAGAGGATTACAATGATGGGCTTCGAGAGAGGCGGTGGTCCACCATATAGTTTCTATGGCGATCACCTACTATTTTTTTGGAAGGAGGAGGACCGTTTTGTTAGGCGTGGAGCGTTACCCAACACCCAGGCCCAGCCCAAGAAGAAAAAGAAACCAAAAAAAAAAAGGATTGGGCCAGGCCTGGCCCAGGCGCGCGCAGGCGGGCGAGCGGAGCCCAGGCCTAGGCCCGGCGCAGGCACACGTGGGCGGGCACGCGCGGGCGGGCGCGCACGGGCGGACGCGCGCTGGCAGGCGGGCGGGCGCACCGGCCCAGGCTGGCGCGCGAGCGCGCGGAGCGCGGCCCAGGCCCACGTGCAGCGCGCGTGGGCCCAGCCCAGGCAGCAGCGGTGGCTTCCTTGGGTGTTTCCCCGCATTTTCCACATGGTTTCCCGTGCGTTTCGCGCGGTGTTTGAGTGGTCCACAGGATTTCTTTTGATCTAGACCGTCCGATGGCGCGATCGGACGGCTGAGATGGATCCGATCTCTTTTAGGCTTGACTAGCGCTATTTTTGACACGATCTGGGCTCTTGATCTTCGATCAGACGGCTGGAGTTGTTTTATAGATCCGATCTCTTTGAGGCTTGACTGGCATTGTTTTTGGTGCGATCTGGGCTCTTGATCTTCGATCAGACGGCTGGAGTTGTTTTATAGATCCGATCTCTGTTCGGCTCTTTAAAAGCCTAGGAGGCCTGTGAGTGATGCAGAAGATGTATTGGACGCAGAGAGCAGCCCTGAAGACTTTTTCCAAGAGAGAAAAAAAGGCAGAGAAAGAGAGAGAAAGAGAGAAAACTAGGGAGGCAAGAGATCTTCCACCAAGAAATTATTTCCGGGTGAGATATTTTTTTGGGATAATTTTTTTTTGTTTTCTTCTTTTCTCCTCTTGTTTGAGGGCTGAGGTGAGCATCCTGTAAACTTCCTGTAAATCTTTTATAGTGGAGATTTGATCTTGTGCGGCCATGGACGTAGGAGCAGGAGTCTCCGAACCACGTAATCCCTTGTGTTTGCTTATGTTGTGATTTATTTTTGCCAGTGTTACAGCCGTGACAGTGACGTGGACAGGCTCAGGTATCGCCGAATGAGAGCAAGCCACGTGTAAGTTTCCCCGCCGGATTTTGCGCCACGTCCACATGGCTAGGAGCGGCAAAGACCGCACCACCCTACGACTGTTTGAAGCAAACCGCCCTCGCCGAGGTCAAGCTCGGCCTGGAGTTCCTCTACCACTTCGTCGGCGCCCGGGCCCGGGGGGTTCCGACCGAGTGAGGTCGGCCGAAGTCGGGCGGCCCCCTGCCGCCTCGCCAGGTGTCCACCAGGAGGGGTCCACCTGAGCCGAGGTCGGTCGGTCCTTCACCTTTCGCCAGGTGGCCACCCGGAGACGGGCCCACCTCGGTCGAAGCCAGGCGACCCCCTGCCGCCTCGCCAGGTGTCCACCCAGGAGGGGTCCACCCGAGTCGAGGTCGGCCGGTCCTTCGCCTTTCGCCAGGTGGCCACCCGGAGACGGGCCCACCTCGGCCGAAGCCAGGCGACCCCCTGCCGCCTCGCCAGGTGTCCACCCAGGAGGGGTCCACCTGAGTCGAGGTCGGCCGGTCCTTCGCCTTTCGCCAGGTGGCCACCCGGAGACGGGCCCACCTCGGCCGAAGCCAGGCGACCCCCTGCCGCCTCGCCAGGTGTCCGCCCAGGAGGGGTCCACCTGAGCCGAGGTCGGTCGATCCTTCGCCTTTCGCCAGGTGGCCACCCAGGGACGGGTCCACCTCGGCCGAAGCCAGGCGACCCCCTGCCGCCTCGCCAGGTGTCCGCCCAGGAGGGGTCCACCTGAGCCAAGGTCGGCCGATCCTTCGCCTTTCGCCAGGTGGCCACCCGGAGACGGGCCCACCTCGGCCGAAGCCAGGCGACCCCCTGCCGCCTCGCCAGGTGTCCGCCCAGGAGGGGTCCACCTGAGCCAAGGTCGGCCGATCCCTTGCCTCTCGCCAGTTGGCCCCCGGAGACGGGTCCAGCTCAGCCGAGGTCAGACCGCTCGTACGGAGAGGCCCCCGGGGAGAGAGACGGGTCCCGAGACCACCCCTCGGGCCGTACAGACCCCAGACGGCGTCCCGTACAGAGGGCGGCGGCACGCGGAACGTCACTTGCATCGGCCCGGCAGGTCCCGCAGCCGAGAGACCCGATCCTGACAGAACAGGCCCCATAAACGGATGGCGCCCACGCTCGGGGAAAGGGAGCGCTCTCACAGAGCCCGAGGCCTGACGACCGGCCGCTCTGCCAGCGCCGCCCTCCCTCTTTTTCTCTCCTGTCTTTGCCTTTTCCCTGCTGGGCCCGGCGGACGAGGCCGGAAAGCCGCCTGGCCTCCTTCACCAAAAAGGGAAAAGGAAGGAAAACAGGGGAGGGGAGTTTCCGAGGAGGAAAAGGACAAGCGCACGATGGAGGGAGATAAAGAGGGAAGAATCTGGGGACTACAAGGTAAGCCAATTAGCCTGGGGACAAGGGAGGAGCACCGGCACAAGGCCTTGCATCGAGAGAGAAACCAGGGATCCCGAGAGGGGAACACTGGGCGTGAGTTCGGCAAGCAAGCCCAGCCGAAATTCCGGTCCCCAGAGCGCTTCCTTCACCAATTAACTCTCTAAATCTGGGACCCTCTCGAGGGCCCAGGTGGGAGAGTCTGTTCCTTCTCGTCGTCTACTGACTTGACCGTCGGAGCTCCCTCGCCGAGATCCCCGGCCAGGATCCTCTAACCCCTTTTTTGCAGGTTCCCCGCGGGAAGGGAGGCTCCCTCGCCAGGCGGTCAGGAAGGATCAGCTGATCCGCGGCACGGGCGCGGCGACGAGAGCGGCAACAGATTAGCGCGCCAGGAAGGGGGGCAGGACACTAACCCCTAGTGGGAACCAGCTTTCTGCAGGTGTCGTGCTCTCCAGCAATGGTGGTCACTCGTGGTCGCGAGGCGTCCACCAGCCGTGTGGGAGAAGCCCACTCCCCTCCAGGGGGCCACACCCCCGAACGGGAGCTTCCGGCTCCTCCCCCTCTTTCGCAGCAGCCTGCCCCGGTGGACGGATCCCTTGCGGCCATCGTCCAGCAGCTGCAGACCTTGACCTCAGCGGTCTGACAGCTTCAGCATCAGCAGTGGTCCCTGGCCACTCAGCCTCAGCCAGGGACTCCCGCGGCCCGAGCCGCGGGGCAGCATGGGAGCCTGCGCTCAATCCAAGGCAGGCCGTCCCATTCGCGGGCTATCTCCAACCCTCGGGGGAGCCACCAAGCTCCCGCGAAGAGAAACTATTCCGGTTCGGAGGATCACGAGAGTCGATCCCCGGCCGATGGGGCCGAAACGGCGCATCGCAGCAAGCGACGCCAAGGCCAGACCTCGCGCCGAGACCGATCGGCGCCCCCTTCACCTGCAGTCTCGGTGGAAGACTCCACCGACGAGGCCATCAGGCGCCAGGCCGAGAGGCGCCTAGAAGAGCATGAGCGCAAGTTGGCGGAGTTCGCCCGACGGTTCGCCGACCTGCAGAACTCGTCGGCTGGCCCGGCGGGCTACGACTCCCGCCCCCCCTTCTCTGAAGAAATCCAGGCAGAACCAATCCCGAAACGGTTCCGCATGCCGCAGGTGGACCCCTACGACGGGACCACCGACCCCCTGGACCATTTGGAGAGCTATAAAGCTCTCATGAGGGTCCAGGGCGCCACCGACGCCCTCCTGTGCATCGCCTTCCCTGCGACCCTTCGGAAGGCCGCTCGAGTCTGGTTCACCCGTCTCGAGCCCGGATCCATTTGCTCCTTCCAGCAGTTGGAAGGAAAGTTCGTGGCGCACTTCGACGCCTGTCGAAAGGTGCCAAGAGAGGTGGACAGCCTCTTCTCCATCCGCCAGCAGGACCAGGAGCTGCTCCGGGACTACATCACCCGGTTCAAGACCGCAGCACTGGAGATCTACAGCTTGGACGAGCCCGTCGCCATGCTGGCCTTGAAGCGCGGACTCAAGACGTCCCGCCTAACCTATTCCCTGGACAAGAAGCCGCCCAGGATGTATTCTGAGCTCCTCCTCCGCCCACAAGTACATCCGAGCGGAGGAGGCCGACCGCACCCGTCGAGAGCTAGACGGGAAGACTCCAAAGAAGTCGCTCCCGAGGGACATCCCGGGAGCTCGGAGGCCCGGGCCATCTGCCGAGCTCCGCCCAAATCCAAAGCCGAGAGGCGAAGCCACTCCAGAGCGGAGGTACACCCCTCTCCTCGCACCTCGAACGAAGATCCTCATGGAAATCGAGGGCGAGCGCTACCTCCGTCGACCTCCTCCTCAGAACCCGAGAGCCGCCGGAGACAAATCGAAGTACTGCCAGTTCCATCACGAACACGGGCACGACACGGAGGAGTGTCGCCATCTGAAGCGGGAAATTGAGGAGCTGATCAGCAGGGGTTACCTCAGGAAGTTCGTCAAGAACGAGGCCCCCTCTGAACGGCAGCCGCTCGTGGCCCTACCGCCTGTCCCGGCGATCGGCAACCGCCCAACGGAGAAGCCCGTGGGCATGATCTCGCGCGGGCCCGGCCGAGCAATGAAGAGAGCCCGGGAAGTTCCGGAGAGTGTAATCCCTCCCGAGGGAGGGGAAATCAATGACAATGTAAACAACGATGCCGTGGTGGTCGAGATGACCATCGCGAAGCATCCTGTACATCGAATCATGGTGGATAGTGGAAGCTCGGCCGACGTACTTTTTTATGATGCTTTCTCTTGAATGAACTTATCTCCCGATCGGCTGAAACCAATACACATCCCGCTGGTAGGTTTTACAGGAGACTCCGTGGGGGTCGAAGGAGAGATCACTCTCCCGGTCACCGCCGGATCCCCGCCCCGGCAGGCGACCATCATGATAACATTCACTGTCGTCAAGCTCCCTTCACCTTACAACGCCATTCTCGGGCGTCCCGGGCTCAACCAACTGGACGCCACCATCTCCACGAGGAGGCTGTTGGTGCAGTTCCCCACGCCTTCCGGGCCCGGGGAAATGAAGGGGACAATCCAACCGGTTCCGCTCTGCCTCCAGACGGTCCCAGGCACCAGGAGTGCAGAGCTCGCCCACGATATCGAAGATCTCGATCTGAGAGAGAAGGAACCCAGGGGAGGGCCCGTAGAGCGCCTGCTAACTTTCCCCCTCAGTTCGGACCCCATGAAGACGGTGCAAGTCGTTGCCCAGCTCCCCGAGGAAGAGCGAACCCGCCTGCTGGAGTTCCTCCGAGCCAACGCTGACGTGTTCGCCTGGTCAGCGGCCGACATGCCGGGCATCCCGCCCGAGATCATCATGCACAGCCTGAACGTGGACCCAAGTTGCCGCCCGGTCCGCCAGAAGAAGAGAAGCTTCACCATGGAAAGGCAGAAGGCGATCAACGAGGAGGTAGAAAAGCTCCTCGCCGCCGGTTTTGTCCGAGAAGTCTAATACCCCAGCTGGCTAGCAAACGTGGTCATGGTAAAGAAGAGTAGTGGTAAGTGGAGGATCTGTGTAGACTACACCGACCTCAACCGAGCCTGCCCGAAGGATAGCTTCCCTCTGCCGAAGATCGACCAGCTGGTCGACACCACATCGGGGCATCGCCTCCTGTCATTCACGGACGCCTTCTCCGGATACAACCAGATCCGGATGAACCCGGAGGACGAAGAGCGCACTGCCTTCATAACTGACCGCGGGACTTTCTGCTACAGGATGATGCCCTTCGACCTCAAGAACGCGGGGGCGACGTACCAACGTCTGGTCAATAAAGTCTTCAAAGACCAGATAGGCCGCAACATGCAGGTGTACGTGGACGACATGCTGGTAATGAGCAAACTCGATTCGGACCACGTGGCCGACCTGACGGAAACATTCGGCAACCTCCGGCGCCATCAGATGAAACTCAACCCGGCGAAGTGTGCCTTCGGCGTCTCCGCCGGGAAGTTCCTGGGGTTTATGGTGACCCAAAGAGGAATCGAGGCCAACCCGGAGAAGGTCCAGGCCATCCTAGACATGGAGCAGCCCGCCTCCAAGAAGCAGGTGCAACAACTAACCGGTCGAGTTGCGGCCCTTAGCCGTTTTATTTCCAGGTCGGCGGACCGCTGCCGTCCCTTCTTCAAGGTGCTGAGGAAGATGAATGGCTTTGCTTGGACCGAGGAGTGCCAGCAGGCCTTCGAGGAGCTGAAGAAGATGCTCGCGTCCCCACCTTTGCTGTCCAGGCCCGAGGAGGGAGAGGAGCTAACCCTCTACTTGGCGGTTACCCCGGAGGCCGTCAGCTCTGTCTTGGTCCGAACCGACGACCACGGGCTCCAGCGGCCGGTGTACTATACCAGTAAACTCCTCCGAGACGCGGAGCTCAGGTATTCCCGGTCCGAGAAACTTGTTTTTGCGCTAATAGTGTCTGCCCAGCGTCTCAGGCCCTATTTCCAAGCGCACCCCATCGCTGTCCTGACGGACCAACCGCTGAAAGCGGTGCTCAGCCGACCCGATACCTCGGGACGATTGGCCAAGTGGGCACTGAAACTCAGCGAGTTCGACATTACATACCGACCGAGGTCGGCCATGAAGGCGCAGGTGCTGGCCGATTTCTTGGTCGAGTGCGCAGGCTTGGGCAAGGAGCCCGAGGAGGGCCCCCCGGCCCGGCCGATGGAGATCGGCACCGACGAGCCCGGAGAGGACGCCTGGATCCTCCATGTGGACGGGGCCTCACACTCCGGCGAAAGCGGAGCTGGGCTCATCCTTGCCAACGGCGACGGGGTCGTCGCCGAGTGCGCACTCCGCTTCCAGTTCCCCGCAACAAACAACCAGGCGGAGTACGAGGCACTTCTTGCCGGACTGAGAGTCTCCCGCGAGCTGGGCGTGACCAACCTCAGAGCTTTCACTGACTCCCAGCTCGTGGCGGGGCAGGTGTCCGGGGAGTACGTCGCGCACGACCCCCAGATGGCGAAGTATTTGGAGCTCGTCAAGGCGGGCGCGTCCAAGTTCCGGCGCTTCAACATCTTCCATATCCCCCGCGGGGAGAACGCCCGCGCGGATGCCCTCTCTCGGCTGGCAACCCTGCCGGACACGATGCTGGGACGCGCTCATGTGGAGCGACTTAAGGTCCCAAGCCTCGAAGCACCGGTGGAGGTCCATCAGGTCAGCCAGGAGCCCGGCTGGATGGACAAGTATGCTGCGTACATCACCAGCGGCACCCTGCCGGAGGACCGAGAGGCGGCTTGCCTCATCAGGAAGAAGGCCGTGCGGTTCGTCCTGATGGACGGGCAGTTATATCGAAGATCCTACTCTTACCCCCTCCTCAAGTGCATCGGACCCACAGAAGCCAAGCTTGTGCTCCAGGAGATTCACGAAGGCATCTGCGGGAACCACGTGGGGGGCAGGGCATTGGCATACAAGGCCCTCCATCAAGGCTACTTCTGGGAGACAATGAAGGAAGACGCCGCCGACTTCGTGAAGAAGTGCGATCGGTGCCAGCGTCACGCCACGGTGCAGCGGCAACCCTCCAACCCAATCTCTCAGCTCTCAGCCCCCTGGCCATTCGCCCAGTGGGGGATGGACCTCCTGGGCCCATTCCCGCCGGCGTCCGGTCAGCGGAGGTTCTTGATAGTGGCTATCGACTACTTCACGAAGTGGGTCGAGGCCGAGCCCTTGGCGAGAATCACCGAAGCAAACGTCGCCAAGTTCTTCTGGAAGTCCATCATCTGTCGCTTCGGCCTCCCCCACACCGTGGTCACCGACAACGGACGCCAGTTCGACTGTCGAGGGTTCGGAGACTTCTGCAGCGACCTCGGCATCAAGCATCGCTTCACCTCGGTGGCGCACCCTCAGACCAACGGGGAAGCCGAAGTCACGAACAGGACCATTCTTCAGGGCCTCCGCACGCGGCTAGACCAAGCCAGGGGCAGGTGGGCCGACGAGCTTCCCAGCGTTCTTTGGGCATACCACACTACCCCAAGGATGGCTACCGACGAAACTCCATTCAACCTCGTCTTCGGAGCCGAGGCAGTCATCCCGATCGAGCTCAGCCTACCCACACTGCGCGTGGAGCAATATGACGAGACAGAAAACCCGGCCAGGATGATGCTCAACCTGGACCTTCTCGAGGAAACAAGGGACAAGGCCCGAATCCGAATGGCGGCATACCGGCAGCGTGTAGCCAGATATTACAACTCCCGAGTGCGGCCGAAGGTTTTTCGTCCCGGGGACTTGGTCCTCCGACGCGCGGAAGCCTCCCAGCCACGGGAATGCGGCAAGCTTTCACCCAACTGGGAAGGCCCATATCGGGTGGCGGAAGCCCTCCCTCATGGAGCATATTACTTGGAAGAATTGGGAGGTGCCAGGTTCCCCCGGACTTGGAACTCCTCGAACCTGAGAATGTACTACCAGTGATGTAAGGCTCCCAGTTTCTATAACAAAGCTTCCCCAGTTCACACACTCCTTCCAAAACTTCGACAAGAAGGCCTGAGGCATCGAGCTCAGTCCGGAAGATCCTGGGCTTCGGCCTGGAAGGTGGCGCCGAACCCAGTTCGCCCATGCAAGCCCGGAGCACAGCTCAGCAAGCCGCGCAAGGTTTGAGAAAGCCTGCGGCATTGAGTTCAGTCCGGAAGATCCTGGGCTTCGGCCTGGAAGGTGGCGCCGAACCCAGTTCGCCCACGCAAGCCCGGAGCACAGCTCAGCAAGCCGCGCAAGGTTTGAGAAAGCCTGCGGCATTGAGCTCAGTCCGGAAGGTCCTGGGCTTCGGCCTGGAAGGTGGCGCCGAACCCAGTTCGCCCACGCAAGCCCAGAGCACAGCTCAGCAAGCCGCGCAAGGTTTGAAAAAGCCTGCGGCATTGAGCTCAGTCCAGAAGATCCTGGGCTTCGGCCTGGAAGGTGGCGCCGAACCCAGTTCGCCCACGCGAGCCCGGGGCACAGCTCAGTGAGCCGCGCAAGGCTTGAGAAAGCCTGCGGCACCAAGCTTAGTCCGGAGACCCCGAGTTTCGGTCTGGAAGACGGTGCAGAAACCGTGTTGTTCGCCCAAGCATGAAGGCAACCCAAAATCGGACCTGCTCAAGGTTTGCCTCGCTGCGACGTGGCTCAGCGGGCCCCATCCTTCGATTTGAGCAATGGAAGGACCAGGCCTGCAGTTACTTCAGGTGTTCCAGACCGACATCTCAGCAAGAAAAGAAGAGAAAAGTATAACGAAACGACGAACAAGGTTTCGATAAAGCTTGGATCTTCATTAATATAAGTAGTCGTTACAAGCTGGGAGCCCCGACAGGCCGGGACTCCCCAAAGAACAAAAACTACAAAGATAGAACAAAAAGATGGTGCCGGGTCACTGGGGCGCGGGTTCGGAACCATCTGCCGGAGGCGCGGGCGCTGCTTCCTCAACCTCTGCAGTTGCCGGCTCCTGGGGCTGTTCCGGGGTCGCGACATCGCTGGTCGATGGCGCCGCAGGCGTCGCTCTGGCCGCGCCGGGAACCCTGCTCTCGCCCCCTGGCTTCCGGCCGTCGACGACGACCCCGCTCAGGTCCAGGTGGGGGAAGAAGGCCCCCACCTTCTCCCGGCACATCCGGAACCCCTTCAGGAAGGAGTCCACGGCGGCCTCCCGGACCTCCGCCGTGAACTCGTCGGAGGCTCGGAACTTGGGGACGGCTTCTTGCGCTTCCCGCTTGGCCGCCTCCAGGAGCCCGTTGACGTAGGCGCTCCGCTCTTTCGCCGCGGCCACCTCTCGTCGGGCCTCCTCCAGCTGGCGCTCCACCCAGTTGGAGTGGGCCTGCAGGCGGGCCTTCTCCGCCGCCTCCTCCTCGGTTCGGCGCTGGTTGGAGGCCCGCTCCTCCGACAAGGAGGCCTCCAGCTCCTTGTTCCGCTCCTCGGAACGCGCCAGGTCGGACCGGAGGGCTTGCTTCTCGGCTCGCAGCTCGGTCCCCTTCTCCATCAGATCCTTCACGTCGGCCGCGAGCTTGCCGAGCTTCAGCTCCCGATCGGAGTCCCTCTTGGCGTTCCCTACGAGGTAATTCCTCAGTAAGAGGACGTCGTTCCCGATCTGCAATACAAAGGCAACACCTGTCAGAGCAGAGGCAGAAAAGCCTCGAGGTTGAAAAAAAAAAAAAAAAGAAAAAAAAAAGAAGAGGGGGAGGTAGAAATCAATGCGGGGCCAAATCTCACCAGTCTCACGGATGGGACTGATGCCGGCCTCATAAAGGTTCTGCTCAGAGAGCAGAACCTCGAGCGCTGGGACCACGTCACTCAGGAGCTGGGCGTAGGACTCCTGGTCCGCAGACTCCACTCGGGAATTTCGGTTCGGCGACCGGTCCGGTTCGCTCCAGGCCCAATCGACGTCGTCGACCGAGGCGAAGAAAAACCGGCTCTTCCATCCCTTGACCGAGGAAGGGAGGTCGAACCGAAGACACCTAGGCCGGGGCGAGATGTACCACCAGCCGTCATCGGTGGAGCACTTCTTCAGGGTGAACAGGGCCCTGAAGAGAGAAAAACGGGCAACGAACCCGTGAAAGTGGCAGAAGACAATAAAGGAGAAAATGACCCGGATGGCATTAGGAGCCAGCTGGGCCGGGACGAGCCGGAAGTGGCTGAGGAAGGAAAGAAAGAAAGGGTGCAGAGGAAAACGAAGACCCCCGAGGAGGAAGTCTTCGTAGAAAGCAATGCGGCCGGGGCCACTCATGGTGACGCGCTCCCCGGACCGCGGAGCAAAGAGACGGATAGACCCCGGGATGCCATAGGCATCCCGGAGCAGAGAAAGGTCACCTTCGGTCATGGTAGAAGCATGACCGGAGGGACCGGCGGGAAGAGATGGCGGAGCAGGAAGAGAAGGCAAGGCAGGAAGAAAGCGGAGGGGCACGGCAGGCGCAACCGGAGGGGGCCGGATCCCCCTGGGGATGCCAATAGTGACACCCCCGGGTTGCAAACGCCGGGGGACCTCCTCTGGGATTACCTCCTCATCCGAGGAGGAAGAAGATGGAGTCCTCGGCCGGGATGGACCGGCCTCGTCCGGATTGGAGGAGACATGGCGACGGCGCGCCATGGAAAAGGAAAGGACAAAGAAATCGGACAGAGAATGCGAAAGAAGGAGGGGGGGCCGAAGAAGGAGAAGGAGGCACTCACCGAAAATGCACAGACGAGCGCGAGCAGCAGAAGTTGTTAGCCTGCAGCAAACCGCCCACAAAGCAAGGGAAAAGGCCTCGTTCTGGAAAGTCCCCTCCCTTTCAAACTCAGCCGACAGCAGCCGTACCCATCATTCCGCCTCCGACCACTGGATGGTCGCCACGTGGGCGCACGCCCGACACCGACGCCTCGTTAGCAGAGTAACGGCCTCTACCTCGAAGCGACGCATTGATTACGGGCAAGTGGACGACGCGTGGCGGCTCCCCATAGGTCTTCAGCCGCATCGAGCCACGACGAGCGAGGATCGTGGCAATTATGATGCGAGATCTTCGCCTCCCCACGTCATGTCCGCATTTAATCCCGACGTCCCGTTCTACGACGTCCCGACGGAACGGCGGGCTGGGGGGCAACTGTTACAGCCGTGACAGTGACGTGGACAGGCTCAGGTATCGCCGAATGAGAGCAAGCCACGTGTAAGTTTCCCCGCCGGATTTTGCGCCACGTCCACATGGCTAGGAGCGGCAAAGACCGCACCACCCTACGACTGTCTGAAGCAAACCGCCCTCGTCGAGGTCAAGCTCGGCCCGGAGTTCCTCTACCACTTCGTCGGTGCCCGGGCCCGGAGGGTTCCGACCGAGTGAGGTCGGCCGAAGTCGGGCGGCCCCCTGCCGCCTCGCCAGGTGTCCACCCAGGAGGGGTCCACCTGAGCCGAGGTCGGCCGGTCCTTCACCTTTCGCCAGGTGGCCACCCGGAGACGGGCCCACCTCGGTCGAAGCCAGGCGACCCCCTGCCGCCTCGCCAGGTTCCACCCAGGAGGGGTCCACCTGAGCCGAGGTCGGCCGGTCCTTCGCCTTTCGCCAGGTGGCCACCCGGAGACGGGCCCACCTCGGTCGAAGCCAGGCGACCTCCTGCCGCCTCGCCAGGTGTCCACCCAGGAGGGGTCCACCTGAGCCGAGGTCGGCCGGTCCTTCGCCTTTCGCCAGGTGGCCACCCGGAGACGGGCCCACCTCGGCCGAAGCCAGGCGACCCCCTGCCGCCTCGCCAGGTGTCCGCCCAGGAGGGGTCCACCTGAGCCGAGGTCGGCCGATCCTTCGCCTTTCGCCAGGTGGCCACCCGGGGACGGGCCCACCTCGGCCGAAGCCAGGCGACCCCCTGCCGCCTCGCCAGGTGTCCGCCCAGGAGGGGTCCACCTGAGCCAAGGTCGGCCGATCCTTCGCCTTTCGCCAGGTGGCCACCCGGAGACGGGCCCACCTCGGCCGAAGCCAGGCGACCCCCTGCCGCCTCGCCAGGTGTCCGCCCAGGAGGGGTCCACCTGAGCCAAGGTCGGCCGATCCCTTGCCTCTCGCCAGTTGGCCCCCGGAGACGGGTCCAGCTCAGCCGAGGTCAGACCGCTCGTACGGAGAGGCCCCCGGGGAGAGAGACGGGTCCCGAGACCACCCCTCGGGCCGTACAGACCCCAGACGGCGTCCCGTACGGAGGGCGGTGGCACGCGGAACGTCACTTGCATCGGCCCGGCAGGTCCCGCAGCCGAGAGACCCGATCCTGACAGAACAGGCCCCATAAACGGATGGCGCCCATGCTCGGGGAAAGGGAGCGCTCTCACAGAGCCCGAGGCCTGACGACCGGCCGCTCTGCCAGCGCCGCCCTCCCTCTTTTTCTCTCTTGTCTTTGCCTTTTCCCTGCTGGGCCCGGCGGACGAGGCCGGAAAGCCGCCTGGCCTCCTTCACCAAAAAGGGAAAAGGAAGGAAAACAGGGGAGGGGAGTTTCCGAGGAGGAAAAGGACAAGCGCACGATGGAGGGAGATAAAGAGGGAAGAATCTGGGGACTACAAGGTAAGCCAATTAGCCTGGGGACAAGGGAGGAGCACCGGCACAAGGCCTTGCGTCGAGAGAGAAACCAGGGATCCCGAGAGGGGAACACTGGGCGTGAGTTCGGCAAGCAAGCCCAGCCGAAATTCCGGTCCCCAGAGCGCTTCCTTCACCAATTAACTCTCTAAATCTGGGACCCTCTCGAGGGCCCGGGTGGGAGAGTCTGTTCCTTCTCGTCGTCTACTGACTTGACCGTCGGAGCTCCCTCGCTGGGATCCCCGGCCAGGGTCCTCTAACCCCTTTTTTGCAGGTTCCCCGCGGGAAGGGAGGCTCCCTCGCCAGGCGGTCAGGAAGGATCAGCTGATCCGTGGCACGGGCGCGGCGACGAGAGCGGCAACAGCCAGGTTTCCTTTCTTTTCTGTGAATTTTATATTCCACTGTAATCTGTTCTGCAACAACTGGTATCAAAGCACCAGGTTTCAGTGGGAGCAATGCCAGGAGACGAAGGAAAAGTTAAGATCGACAGATTTGATGGGAAGGACTTCGGCTTCTGGAAAATGCAGATAGAAGATTATTTGTATCAAAAGAAGCTTCACAAACCCTTGTTGGGTGTAAAACCTGCCGATGTGTGGCAAAATGACTGGGATTTGCTGGACCGCCAGGTTTTGGGAGTTATTCGGCTGACGTTAGCCAAGAATGTTGCTTTCAATGTCCTGGAGGAGAAGACGACAACAGGTTTGATGAAGGCTTTGTGTGACATATATGAGAAGCCTTCGGCCTCCAATAAAGTTTATCTTATGCATCGTCTGTTTAATCTCAAGATGAGAGAATGTGCGTCTATCACGAATCATATTAATGATTTTAATTTGATTACCAGTCAGTTAAGTTCTGTCGATATCAGTTTTGAGGATGAAGTCCGTGCTTTGATCCTCTTATCATCTTTTCCCGAGAGCTGGGGTGCAACCGTGACAGCTGTTAGCAATTCCTGCAGATCAAACAAGTTGAAATTTGAAGAGGTCCGGAACCTGATTCTTAGTGAAGATATCAGGAGAAAAGAAGCCAATGGGAGCTCTGGATCTGCCTTGATGACCCAAGAAGGCAAAGGGAGGACTGCACAGCGTAGCAACAACCGCGGGAGATCCAAATCCAAGTAGAGGAGCCAATCAAGATCCAGGGGTGATGGCTGTTGGCACTGCGGTAAGAAGGGGCACAGAAAAAATTGCTGGGCAAGGAAGAACAAAGGACAGAAGGAAGAGTCGGTCAATGCAGCAACCGAGAATACTAAAGATGCTTTGTTTCTTAGTGCGGACAGTTCGATGGAGTCATGGATCCTAGACTCCGGTGCTTCGTTTCACTCTACCTCATAGATGGAATGCATGAGAAATTATATAACTAGTAATTTCGAAAAGGTTTATCTCGCAGATGATGAGCCTTTGGATATCGTGGGGAGAGGTGATGTTCATATCAAGATGCCGAACCAGTCAGTATGGAAGCTGAAGAATGTTAGACATGTTCCTGGTTTAAAGAGAAAGTTGATCTCAGTCGGGCAACTGAGCTCGGAGGATTATGTCATAACTTTTTTGTTGGCGGCTCCTGGAAGATCGTCAAGGGTGCTATGGTGATAGCACGTGGAAGCAAGTTGGGCACCCTTTATATGACTGGTAACATGAAAGACGCAGTGGCTTTGGCACAGGCAGACTCGAAGTTGTGGCACTACTGTCTGGGTCACATGGGACAAAAAGGAATGCAAGTATTACAGAAGAAGGTCAAGCTAGCTAGTCTGAAGACGATGGATGTTGGTTTCTGCGAGCATTGTGTTCTTGGAAAGCAGAAGAGAGTCAGCTTCATCAAGACAGGCAGAGCACCAAGATCAAAAAGCTGGAGCTAGTTCACCCCGATGTATGGGGTCCCTCTCCGGTGGCATCCCTTGGAGGCTCAAATTATTATGTGACATTTATCGACGATTTCATTAGGAAGATATGGATTTATTTTCTGCAGAATAAATCTAATGTATTTGATACTTTCAGGAAGTGGAAAAGCTTAGTGGAAAATGAGTCTGGACAAAATATCAAGTGTCTAAGGTCAGATAATGGAGGCGAGTACAATAGTACTGAGTTCAAGGAATTCTGCACAGTTAATGGAATCAAGTTGGAGAAGACTATCCCGAGTACGCCACAACAAAATAGGATAGCTGAGCGCATGAATCGTACCCTGAACGAGAGAGCGAGGAGCATGAGGCTCCATACTGGATTGCCCAAGATGTTTTGGGCTGAGGCAGTTAGCACTACTGCCTACTTGATTAATAGAGGTCCCTCCGTTCCTCTTGATTATAAGATCCCTGAAGAAGAGTGGACAGGTAAATCAGCAAACTTATCTCGCCTGAAGGTCTTCGGCTATGTCTCCTATATCCACGTCAACGCAGAGAAGAGAGACAAGCTAGATGCAAAGTCAAAGAAGTGCTTCTTCATTGGTTATGAGCTCTGGAGCGAGGAGGACAAGAAAATCATCAGGAGCAAGGACGTGGTGTTCAATGAGAGAAGCATGTACAAGGACCGACGTGTTCCAGATAGAGCAGAAGAGGCAGATAAGGAGAAAGAGCAAGTAGAGTTGGAAGAGATCACTGAGGAGGACATTGCCGAGGGAGCAAGAGTTCCTGAGCTTGAGCCAGAGACACCTCAACTGAGAAGATCTGCAAGGACCCCGAAACCACGTGTAAGGTACTCACCCTCGTTACATTACCTGCTGTTGACAGATGGAGGGGAGCCAGAGTGCTTTGATGAGGCCATGGAGAGCAAATATTCGATCAAGTGGGAGCTGACGATGAAGGATGAGATGCAATCCTTGATAAAGAACAAGACGTGGGAGCTCAGCACACTACCGAATGGAAAGAAAGCACTGCATAATAAATGGGTCTATAAGGTCAAAGAGGAACCTGATGGCAGTAAGAGGTACAAGGCGAGGCTGGTCATGAAAGGATTCCAACAGAAAGAGGGTATAGATTATACCGAGATTTTTTCTCCTATTGTCAAGCTCTCTACGATTCGAGTTGTTCTGAGCATTGTAGCTGCGGAGGACCTACACCTAGAGCAACTGGATGTTACTACTGCCTTTCTGCACGGTGAGATAGATGAAGATATTTACATGCGGCAGCCTGTTAGCTTCGAGGTCCCTGATAAAGAAAATCAAGTATGCAAGCTGAGGAAAAGTTTGTATGGTTTAAAACAAGCCCCCAAGTTATGGTACAAGAAGTTTGATGGATTCATGATCAACAATGGTTTTGCTAGATGCCAGGAGGATCATTATTGTTATTTCAAGATATTCGAAGACAGTTTCATGATATTACTCTTGTATGTTGATGATATGTTGATTGCTGGGCCAAACATGTAAGATATTGAAAGATGGAAGCAAGAGCTGTCTAGAGAATTTGCAATGAAGAATATGGGTGCAGCAAAGCAGATACTTGGGTTGAGGATCGAAAGAGATAGAGCGGCAGGCACACTGAAATTGATTCAAAGTAGCTATATTGAAAAGGTGTTGGACAAATTAATATGTCAGATGCAAAGCCGGTGAAGACACCTTTGGTCGCACATTTCAAGCTTTCGAAGGAACAGTCACCCAAGGTTGATGATGAGCTGAAGACAATGGCCAGGGTTCCGTATGCTTCAGCTGTTGGCAGTTTGATGTACGCGATGGTTTGCACGAGGCCAGATATTGCACATGCAATGGGAGCTGTGAGCAGGTACTTGGCAAATCCGGGCAAGCAACACTGGGAAGCTGTCAAATGGATCCTACGATATCTTAAAGGTACCAAGAATGTCGGCCTATGTTACAGGAGGGGTAGTTTGACTTTACAGGGATATGTAGATGCAGACCTGGATGGCGATGCCAACACGAGGAGCACGACTGGGTATGTGTATACCATTGGCGGGACAGCGGTAAGCTGGATCTCGCAATTGCAGAAGATCGTGGCTCTTTCCACCACCGAGGCAGAGTATGTTGCAATCAGTGAAGCTAGCAAGGAGATGATCTGGCTGCAAAATTTGCTGAAGGAGCTTGGTAGAGAGCAGAGCTGCAGTGTACTGTTCTGTGACAGTCAGAGTGCTATTCATCTTGCGAAGAATCGATGTTCCATGCGAGAACGAAGCATATACAGTTGAGATATCATTTCATCATGGTATTGCTTGAAGATGGATGTCTGTCATTAGAAAAAATTCATAGCTCAAAGATTAGCAGATATACTGACAAAGGTGGTCACTGCAGAGAAATTGGGGTTGTGTATGGCCACAATTGGCCTCCGGAGCTAATTGATTGGAGGCGCCGCACAAGATACTAACTTTTTTGTTTTGGAAGTTTGTTTTGCTTTTCAGGTGGATGATGATATTGTGTCTAAGTCTCCAAGTGGGAGAGTTGTTAGGCGTGGAGCCTTACCACACCCAGGCCTAGCCCAAGAAGAAAAGGAAACCAAAAAAAAAAAAGGATTGGCCAGGCCCCCCAGCGCGCACAGGCGGGCGAGCGGAGCCCAGGCCCAGGCCCGGCGCAGGAACACCGCACGCGGACGCACGCGGGCGGCGCGCGCTGGCAGCACGCACGGGGGGCGCACCGGCCCAGGCCCGGCGCCGGGAGCGCGGAGCGCGGCCCAGGCCACACGCAGCGCGCACGGCGCGCGTGGGCCTGACCCAGCAGCAGCGGTGCTTCATTGGCATTTCCGACGCAGTTTCTCTGCGTTTCATGCGGTGTTTGAGTGGTCCACGGGATTTGTTTTGATCTGGACCGTCCGATGGCACGATCGGACGGCTGAGATGGATCCGTCTCTTTTAGGCTTATCTGGCGCTGTTTTTGGCGTGATCTGGGCTCTTGATCTTCGATCGGATGGCTGGAGTTGTTTTATGGGTGTTTTAGTTCACCTGGAGTTGGTTTCTCTCCTGTTCGCTCTTTAAAAGCCTAGGAGACCTTGAGCGATGCAGAGGACGTATTGGACATAGAGAGCGTCCTGAAGACTTTTCCAAGAGAGAAAAAGGCAGAGAAAGAGAGATAAAGAGAGAAACTGGGGAGGCAAGAGATCTTCTACCAGAAATTATTTCCTGTGAGAGATATTTTTTTGGGATATTTATTTTTGTTTTCTTCTTTCTCCTCTTGTTTGAGAGCTGAGGTGAGCATCATGTAAACTTCCTGTAAATCTTTTATAGTGGAGATTTGATCTTGTGTGGCCGTGGACGTAGGAGCAGGAGTCTCCGAACCACGTAATCCCTTGTGTTTGCTTGTTTGTGATTTATTTTTGCCAGGTTTCCTTTCTTTTCTGTGAATTTTATATTCCACTGCGATCTGTTCCGCAACACTTTTGGACTCCACTACAATCTAATCAACTCATTGTCATCTCACTAATGACTCGCTAGAGGATTACAGCGATGGGCTTCAGGAGAGGCGATGGTCCACCATATAGTTTCTACGATGATCGCCAGCTATTTTTTTTGGAAGGAGGACCATTTTGGACTCCTCCACTAGCAATCTAATCAGCTCGTTGTCATCTCACTAGTGATGGAGGATATTCATACCGGGCCATTGATGTTTGGATGGGCCGGTGGCCCTTCGATAGAAGTTGCAAAAGAAAGAAGTCATTAATGGCTTCCCTTTTTTGTTGAATAGTAACATCGGTTGGCTAACAGGAAGAGAAAGAAGGAAAATAAAAATTGGATTGAGGACATTTTACAATTTAGTCCATGATATAATGATAATTACATATAGATCTCTATAAAATTATAATAAGGTCTTGTCATAAAGTTTAACATAAAGATCCCAGGATTGTATTTTAGTCCTCGTAATAATTTTTTATTATATAAACATCCTCTTATAATTAAGATTATATTTTGTTATATGATTTTATTGCATTAAATCCATAAATTTGTACATATATGTTATTTAGTATAAATAAAAAATTATGGATTTATTATCATATTTTTGATGAGCATTCATCTCCTGTTTTGAATATAAAGTTTATTAATACTATTTATAAATAACAAATATTTTTCTTGATTGATTTGGTGTGATACCAAAGTGACCACGAACTTAAAAAATCAGAATTTTTTATAAAGTCTAATTCTGAATAAATTTAATTGATCTAATAAGTTTTGATAGTTCCATTATTGCTCTAAGCTACTAAGTATTGCATCGCTCCTAAAGGAGCATCTTCATGTTGAGGTTTGGATGAGTGAGATGATAGGTTTGTATTGAATTAAGTTTACATTTTCATACCCTAAGATATAGTATTTTGTTTTACCCATGCATATCTTACTAGGTTCACAGGTGATATGATATATCACTAATCGGATGTAGCCTATTATGGCACTCATCTAAAGGAGATGTCATACACATTTTGACAGTCAAAATAAGTGATTGAAGTACTTATGGTATCTCTGGGTACTCTCCCCAGTTCTTTATAGGAACTCCTACCAATATCGATAGTTTATTAATATAAAATAAAATAATTAATAAAATAAAACATGATATCATACAATGCTGATAGCATGATAAAAATATAAAAAAATTATATCATAATATACAACAAGAATAATAAATATATATATATTTAAATCTTTACATCATCAACTATTATTTGATCAATAAAAAGATTATGAACATGTGACCTTGTGATACTATCTCCATCTTTATTGATGTACATGACATCTCTATAATGAAAAAGTATAAATGATATCATAAAATAAAATCTTGAAATAGAGGTTGTCATACATAATAAAAAAATATAAAAGACTTACAAGTTGATGTTTTTTTTAAAAAAATATTAATTAAATTTTCATTCTTTTCAAATTGAAAAGGATTATTATCTTATTTAGCCTGTGATGTGGACACTGTCTTAGACTTTTTTATGAGTTGACCAGTCTCAAAATTAGAATCCAACTTCAAATATGAGGCATTCTGTAGTTGATGTTGTTTTTTCACCCTCTTAATGATTGAAGGAATCAAAGATAATTATTTATCCTCCATATCATCCTCCATCTTAAAGGTGTCCTTCCTCTTTTTCTTCATCCTCAGTTATTCTTACCACATATCTTCCACCTCCTCTCCATCATCCCTCTCCTCCCTTTCACCCTCTTCTTTATTTATAATGCTTTCTTGTTTGAGTAATGAATTAAGGATTCTTAGCTATGACAAGTTTTTTTAACCTCCTCAAGTTCAGTTCTCATTTGTGTATAGGTTGTACAGCTTTTTTTGGATCTGGGACGTTTCTTTCAAAGCAATAAACTAGTGCTCCTGTAGTGTAGGTACAATAGCACCCTCTACTTATAAACAAAGAAGAAAAACAAATTAGATTAACAATTGTAATAACAATTTATAGAAAACAAAATATTTATGACATTATGGATCATTTTATCAACTTATGGGCTGCATGTTATCAACCCAAATATTCTCAACTTTGAGTGGCTATCATGCCACTTTAACAGCTTAGGTAGTTGATAGTTTATTAGAATTAGCTAGGGTTCTCATTATGGTATGCTCGAGGTAACCATGCCTGTACATTAGCATTTTTTATATTAAAATTATGAAAGAATTCTAATTTATTAATTATGATCATTTTTATATATGAATTATCTTTATCAATAAAATTGTTGAATAGCTAAATAGAGTAGCTGCCTCCTACTCTTGTCATATCTCTTTGCTTGGACAGGCTTCCTGGATCTCAAGTAATTAGCAATTTCTAGGAGATCCAAAAGTGTTAAATCCTTGATTGTGAAAGCCAAGTTAATTACTTTCAACTAAGATAACTCATCGAAGTAATGAATGAGATATTTTGGACATGTCTGATTTCACTTTGATACCAAAAATATTCCAAGTATATATGCAACTCAAAGTCTGATGATGCTCTCAATGTCATCATATATCTTTGAGGACTGAAACTAGACAATCAATTTCTCCAAATTCTTATGGTGAAGATCTAATTTCTATCTAAATATTTATAATATCCTTTCCTTTTTATTTTGGCTTGTGATGGAGATCTTTTTTCCATGATATTGAAGGCCGATGATCAGTGCCACTTCCTCCACACTGAATCAAAATACTTTACCATAAAAAGTGAATTCATCATCTCCTTTATAACATATGATTATATATGTAGAAGTAGCCCTTCGACTACGAATGGCTACATGTCGATGAATGTACCAAACATGGTCTTCCAGATTATATCAACATGAGCATTTAAAAAATCTATCTTCCAAACATTCTGAATAAAAATTGCTAACTTGCAAGAGTTCTTAAACAGTTGTAGGGTTGCACACTTACAAGCTATGGAATAATTGATAAATTAACTATAATATAGAAAAAAAGGAATGTTATATTATGTAAAAAAAAAAAAATTATTGTTATAATAAATCTCAGGCATCCAAAATTAAACATGTAAACGGTGTCATAATTTTATGGAGAGATGTTATAATTTTGTACTAGGATATAATAATCTAACAGAAAGTATTTTAAAATGCAAGATTTCATAAGTCTATGGTACACTAACATCCAGAATAAATCCAAGATACTAATACTTAAATCTATGTAATGGTGTCATAATTTTATGAAAGGATGATAGTTTGTGATATTCAAAATGCCAAGGGCCTATATGCAAAATGGTCCTTTATTAGCTAAAAAGGATTTTGGATTTAGGGTTTTGGGCTGAAACCCAAAACCCGCTAGCATTTCTTCCTCCTCTCTTACAATGAAACGGAGAAAGAGAGAGAAGAAGGGGGCAAAGCCACCGCCTCTCTTCCCAAAATCACTGCCTCATTGCTCAACGGCCATCGGGACCACCTCACAATTGCCCATTTCCACCTCTTATGCATTATCGGTGGTCAAAAGAGTCTAGACCATCAGTGAGATTCGAAGACCTTGGATCTCCTTTTTTTTATGTTCAGGCCCAAATACTCGCCATTGGTTATCAATGGAAGCTGAGACCTCTTGCTGCCATTGCCCATACCCAGTGTGGGTTCACTGCTGGCCACCACCTCTCTCAGTGGAGAAAAATAAGATCCGACAGCTCCTTTTCATCAGATCTAAGAGAGAAAGAAGAGGAATCGGGCCACTGCTGGCCTCTTGGCCAGGGCTTTGATGCCAGTGATACCATCCAGCCTCGGGATGGAGGAGAAAGAGGGCATGATTGAAAAGAGAAGGAGACCATGCCCTAATATATATATATATATATATATATATATATATATATATATATAATTGTATTGATCGAGATACATCGACTGGGGAGGGCTAGTAACCGGCGCTGCTGCCTATCATATGGTCGACAGGTTTTTCCAAGCCAGCAATCCAAAGATGTATGGGAGAAGAAAACACGGCATTTCCATCCACCGGCGACCCTCTTTTTTGAACCATGAAATCAAATTAAAAATTATTAAATTTTAATTTTTTTTATTCCAATCTTCTATAAAATACCACGCTCTGATGTCAATTATAAGAATTTTATTATCTCATGGATCATATGTGTAAAATTGAAATACAATAAAATTGTTTAAGAATCGATCTGAACAATTAACAGGTTCAAAAAACCTGTATAATCATGAACCATAAATTATTTAGATTTGAGATTCATACATGTGTTCACCATTGATTATAAACCTTCAATCAATATGCATATGCAAACATCAAAAGCCAAGTCCTTTTTTCCAATCTTCCTCTCAATAGGCAGCTATTTGATGGGACAAGCCATGAGAATAAATCTCATGATATATATATAGTAAAAGTGGAGAGAGGACCTAGCAAATAAAATAAAAATTCTAACAGACTTTTCTATTATAAGCCTAGTTAGACCGAGACCTATACCGTGCTGCCTCAACCACACCAACCAATATAAGGCATTCAAAATCTAAATACAAATGTCACACATAATATTGGATTACATGCATGTCCATCAACATGGATCATACGATCAATCCATTTTTAATAAATTAAAATAAATAATAATTAATGATAGTCTATAATTAAAAAAATATATAAATTTATCTTACTCCATCCATCTATTAATCTCTATGGCAGGACAAATGGTCTAAAAGATCAAGCTCCCACCGTTTGTGCCCGCATTCTTAAACATAAAGAGATCCAATCTTCCATCAAAGAATGGAGGTTATCAGGCGGTCTAACTTGCAAAATTTTTTCTGGATAGATTAGTCGAGATCAAGCAGGTCAGCAACAGGGATGCTGATCACCTTTCAGGAATCGAGTGAAGATGTCAAATGGCTTTCACAATTCAAAGATGTGCGGTGCAATACATCCCACTTATTCAATGTCACACCTGTGATTTATATTATTCACCAACTCCAAAGTTTGATCCCTTCTCTTCTCATATCATCAAGCCATAAAATAAATCATAAAACTTAGAACGTAGAATCACATGTGACATACCTAATGTTCACCTAATTCAAGACGCACACGTGCCAAGTGCACGCCAGGATTCACTCCATGTCTGTCTGCTGCGAATGCGCCCTCCTGGTACCCATCATTATCCAATCATACATGCTCTTCTCTGGGTTTAGAGCATATTCTCCCTCTCTTTTAAATGAGTTCTGGACACAAGGTTTTAGAGCAGATTCTCCCTCTCTTTTAAATGAGTTCTGGAGACAAGGTTCACCGTCTAAGCTGTAGCATTTGGAAGAGAGAACCATGGAGAAGCGTGACTATGTCGGGTTTCACCAGACTTTGCTATTATGACTATCTTATACGTCTTGATGGTAAGGATCAACTACATCCATGGATCTTGATTTTGCATTAATATATTTCAGATTTGAGTAATGATTTCACGGATGATTTGAATAAATCCAGAATTAATTCTGAAGCCCAGATAAGAGACAGTTGAAGAATGGCTTTGAAGATTAGCCCTTGAAAACTATCCGATCTATCTAGTTAGTATTGAATGGTACTGGATTGACGTACTCATCTCCAGACTGAATCAAATAATTCCTGGTGGAGTAGGGCTCTTACGATAACACCAAGAGGGGTAGCTATATGCTGGAAGCCCCCCTCTCCCATTCCTTTTTTTTTTTTACTTGAAAAAAAAAAGAAAAAATGCAGGGATCACTTTCATCTATTTGTTTAGTATTAATTCTTCGCTGTTGTCAAATACCAGAGGGAATGGTTTAATCAGCCACTGCCAGCCAAGGCCAGAGTGTTTTATTTTTGCCCACCTTTGGCCAAGAGCTCGCATGTTTCTTGCCTTTGTCCACAGTCCAAATCAGAAGGCATCTCCTCTTTGTCCACACACGAACCTTACCTTAGGTGTTAGGAAAATAGACAACTTCACACCCTGTGATCCGTGCCGCAGGGGACTCTGCAAACAAAAAAAAAAAAAAACTCCGGGGCACGAGAACCAGTTCTCTCAGCAAGTCTCCAAGGCTGACGGCTAACCATGTCTTCAAAGTCTAAAATCGGCGGCTTCTCCCTACACCACCCTTAACTGCTAATATTGAATTCTTGATCACTAATCATTTTACAATAAGAAGGGGATCCATAATTCAAACTCTTCCAAATCAGCATTTCTACCGTTGGAATATGTTTTTTTTTTTTTAATGTTGATGATTTAGCTCGTGATTTTTTCTCTGTGTGGTTTAGATATGTTTTGATCTTCTTCCATGGAATGCCAAAAGAGAAAAGGGAACAGACACTATAGTTTTCCGACAATTACTTACAGGCTTGATTTATCAGATCATTTGGACAAAAGCTATTGGCACTAATAGACCTCAAAATTTGTTCACATAATTCATGAGTTTGCCCCTACTCATTTCTTTCTTTCCATGCTCAAGGCCATGGATGCAAAAGATTTTCAATCAAATTTTAATCTAATCGGATAAATTTAAGGATTCATATGATTGTTTTACTTCGGGCATTTGAGAATAATTTTGGCTGAATTTGGAAACTTATAAAATATGTTGAGACCGGAAGATTAGGTCCCAGTAATCATGATTCTAGTTTTTTTTCCTGCCTACTAATTCTTTATTATATTTTTTTCATTTTTTTTATTTTAATAAAATATAGAATATAGTTTTTGTTGGTTTTAGTCCTTGATTTTGATGACTAACAAAACGTTGAGTACATATTTATACTAATGTTTCAATTAGAGTTATGAGTTTCAGAATACAGGTACCTCAAATTCTCAAAATAAAAGTATGATAGCACTTATTGGAAGCTGAGCAGTTTTCATGATTTAAGAAGTTTTTTTACCTGAAAAATGCCTCAAAATGAACCAATTGTGCTTTATATAAAGTATATTGAAGTTTCATTAAAGATTATTTTGAATTTGGAAGGTTGGCACATGTTTTTGATAAGTTGCAGAGTCAAATGTCGACTCGTGGTATACTAAGTGTCGATACTTCAAAAACTGGTATGCAGAATTTTTCTCTGGCATGCCAAGTGTCAACTCACATAAACCAAGTGTCGACTCATAAAATACAAATGTCGACTTACAGAAACCAAGTGTCGACTCATGAAACATAAGTGTCGACTCATAAAACACAAGTGTCGGCTCAAGGCCTGAGACTTTTGAAGATACAGAATATGTCATTTTAGAAATTTTTCTATCAAGTGTCGGCTTAGGAGACTTAAGTATCGACTCAGGAGATTCAAATGTCGATTCAAGGATTTCAAGTGTCGACTCAAGACCTGAGATTTTTGAAAATACATAACTAGGCCATTTGGAGGTTTTTGACTCGAGTGTCGATTCACAGAAATCAAGTATCGACTCATGAAGACTCAAGTGTCGACTCACAGAAGTCAAGTATCGACTCACAGGTTCTGACAGCTATAACGGCTATTTTTCTGAGAGGCAGAATTCATCCCTACAAGCTCCCAACGGTTAGTTTTGCTCCTCCAAATGTCTTAAACCATTTTTTGGAAGTTTTTGAAGTATTTAAGCTTCTCTAAACTCATTTATGAAGCATTGAACACACTAGAGACAAATATTTTTCAATAACTTCACTTCCCAAGCCAAGAAAGGAGAGATTCCACTGAAAAAACTTACAAGCCTTTCATTTCAGCTTTCCAAAAATGTCTTTAAAGAGATTCCAAAGAGAAAACAAGACAAGCAATCTTCAAGAGCCTCAAAGCTTCAATATTTCACTCTATAAGAGAGTTTGATTGTGCTTTTATTCTTGTATCTTTAACTTTATTCTTTGTTGACCTAGCTTTTAAGGTCCTTGAAAGTAGGTTGTTAAGGTTGTTGGTGAGCCAAAGGTATGAAATCAACTAGGATTTAACATGTGAGCCCAAAGATAAAACAAGTTGTAAATGTTGTTAGTGAGCCTAGGTGATAAAACCAACTTGGGTTTTGACTTGTAAGCCTTGGAAAACAAGTCAGCTGTAATCTTGAAGAGATTATAGTGAAAATTCTTAGGGGAGGCTTGGGGAGTGGATGTAGATGCTTGGATTGCACCGAACCACTATAAAACTTTGTGTTTGTGTGTGATTGCTCTCTCTACTATTTGCTCTTTATTACTTGTCTTTAATTTGCTCTTATCCACTGCATATTCATTTTGAGTTTAATCACTTTGCTTCACAATCATATCAAGACCAGTACATAGTTTAAATTTTTAAAAGATCCAATTCACCCCCCTCTTGGGCTCCATTTATGGGCAACAAGTGGTATCAGAGCATCGATACTCTACTTGTAGGTCCAATGATCTTGAGTAAAAGATCATGGCAGCCCCAATTGGTATGGGTGTTGTAGAAGGTTAAGCCTCTAACCGTCGTCCATTGTTTAATGGCACCAATCACACATACTGGAAGACATGCATGCGCATTTACATTCAAGCCATTGATTATAATATTTGGAGGACTATTGTTAAGGATCCTCATTAGCCTACTATCTTGATTAATGGCATTCCCACTCCCAAAATGGAAGATGATTGGGATGTGAATGACATTAAGCAAATAAAGCTTAATGCAAAGGCTATGAATATATTGTTTTATGCTTTGGATCCAAGCAAATTCAATAGAGTCTCAAATTATCTCTCCGCAAAGAAAATATAGGACACACTTGAAGTTATTCATAAGGGTACTCATCAAGTGAAAACTACAAAAGTTAACATGTTCATTCATACATATGAAATGTTTAGAATGGAACCTTCTGAATCTATTAGTGAAATGTACACTAGATTCACTAATATTGTGAATGGCATGAGAAGCTTAGAAAAATTTTTTTTCTAATGGTGAACTTGTTAATAAACTTCTCAGGTCTCTTTCGGCTTCTTGGGATGCTAAGGTCACTGCTATAGAAGAAGCCAAAGATGTAAACACACTTCCACTTGAGTAGCTTTTGAGCTCATTGATGACTTATGAGCTCTCCTTGAAATAAAAGACAGTGGACAATGATAAGAAGAAGAAAGTAATTGCCTTCAAGTCCACTACAAAAGAAGAGTCAAGTGATGAATCTGAAGAAGAGGATGATGAAGATGAGACGACTCTCATAGCAAAAAAGTTTAGGAGGTTTATGAGAAAGAAGAAATACAATTTCAGGAAGAAACCTTAAAAGGGAGAGTCTAGCAAAGAGAAAGAAAAAGAAAGAAAAGGAGCAGCCCACATGCTTTGAGTGCAAGAAACCCGGCCACTTCAAGATGGACTGCCCCCTACTCAAGAAGAGCAGAAAAGATTAAGAAAGAAAGAAATGATGGTAGCCTAGAGCGACAGCGAGGACTCAAGTTCTGATGAAGAATAGTAAGAGGTTACAAATTTCTGTTTAATAGCCAACAGTGATGAGGTAATGTTTGAACCTGAAGAAAAATTTACTTTTGATGAATTGCATGAAGTTTTTGATGAACTGGTAGTTGAATTTCAAAAACTTAAATTGAAGCACAAAGAACTAAAGAAGTAAAATCTGAATTTGGTTAAAACAATGATAAGTATTTTATTGAAAATGATTGCTTGCTCCAACAAAACAAAAAGTTAAATAATAAAATTATTTTTCTGGAAAAAGAAAAGGAAGATTTGAAAAAGAAAAATTCTTTTACATCAACTGAAAATTTACAAAATAAAACAAAGAGATTTTGCAAGAAAACAAGAAGTACAAGGATGAGCTTGAAAAACTAAAACATTTTGTTGAAAAATTTACTTACAGTTCTGAAAAACTCAATATGCTTTTGAATAACCAAAGAGTTATTTTTAACAAAGCTGGATTAGATATTAAAATACAAAAACAACAAAAGTTTTTCAAGAATTTCTTTGTGCCTGCTTCATCTTTTATTACTTGTTATTCTTGTGGCAATGTAGGACATAAATCATATCTGTGCAATAAAAGAAAATTAAGCAAAATTAAAAAAGCTTGGGTTCCTAAAGGAACCGTCACTACTAACCTTAAAAGATCCAAGATGACTTGGATACCTAAAGTCTCTATCTGATTTGTTGTTGTAGGTGTGCCTTGCAACCAACAAAAGAAGATTGTGGTACCTAGACAGCGGTTGCTCAAGACACATAACTGGAGATGTGGAGCAGTTTTCCTCACTTGAATATCAAAATGGTAAAAATGTGACTTTTGGTGATAATATAAAGGGCATATTGTTGGAATTGGTAAAGTCCATATCACCCCCTCTACTTATATAGATAATGTTCTTTATATTGATGGTTTAAAGCATAATTTACTTAGCATTAGCCAGTTTTGTGACAAAGATTTTAAAGTTATTTTCGAATCTTCCATGTGCATTGTTTCTAGTCTTGATGACAATGGCATAAAGTTTATTGGTCAAAGGCATGGTAATATTTATATGGTTAATCTTGATGATCTTCCTGTTCAAAATGGTCAATGCCTAGTGGCAATGAAAGCCAAGATCAATGAAACTAGTTGGCTTTGGCATCGTAAACTAGGACATGCTAGTATGCATTTGCTTTCAAAACTTTGCAAAAATGATTTAATGAAAGACTTGCCAAAACTTAGTTTTAAAAAGGATAAGATTTGTGACGCTTGCCAACTTGGAAAAATAAACTAAATCATCTTTTAAACCTAAAAAAGTAGTCTCTATATCTAGACCCTTAGAATTACTTCATATGGACCTATTTGGACTAACTAGAATATCTAGTTTGGGAGTTAAGAAGTATGGTCTAGTTATTGTAGATGACTTCTCACGTTTTACATGGATCATGTTTTTAGCTCACAAAGATGAAACCTTTTCTGCATTCATTAAATTTCATAAAAGAGTCTCAAATGAAAAAGATATTTCAATTATATTTTTAAGAAGTGATCATGGCACAGAATTTGAAAATCATGACTTTGAAAAATTTTGTAGTGAAAATGGCATTTATCATAATTTTTCTGTACCTAAAATACCTCAACAAAATAGGATGGTAGAAAAAAAATAGAACTTTTAAAGAAATGACACATACCATGCTTTGCGAAAATGATTTGCCTAGGTATTTTTGGACGGAAGCCATAAATACTGCTTGCTATATTTTAAATCGTGTTTTAATCCGACCTATTTTAAATAAAACACCTTATGAGCTTTGGAAAGGTAGGAAACCTTCAATTAATATTTTCGTATTTTTGGATGTCGTTGCTTCATTCTAAACAATGGCAAGGATAATCTAAGAAAATTTGATGTCAAGTCAGATGAGGGTATCTTTTTAGGCTACTCTACATCTAGTAAGGTATACAAGGTCTTTAATAGAATGACACTTCTTATTGAAGAATCCATCCATGTTGTGTTTGATGAGACTAATCAAAAATCTTTGAGAAAAGAAGATGTTATTGATGATGAATCAGGTATCTAAAGAACTGAAGAAGTGAACAACCATGAAGAGCCTTCCAAGGAGCAAGATGACAATCAAAACAATGAAAGAGATTAAGTACAAGGAGATGAAAACACATCAACCCTAATCCTCTACCTAAAGAATGGAGGTATGCTCATGGACATCCCAAAGAATTTATCATTGGTGATCCATCAAAAGGGATAAGTACTCATTCATCTCTAAGAAATGTATGTGATTATTTAGCTTTTGTTTCTCAAGTAGAACCAAAATCTATTGAAAAAGCTGAAAATGATTGCAATTGGATAAATGCAATACAAGATGAACTAAATCAATTTAAAATAAATAATGTTTGAACTTTAGTTGAAAAACCCACTAATATTTTAATAATTGGTACAAAATGGATTTTCAGAAATAAGCTTAATGAAAATGGAATAGTCACTAGACATAAAGCTAGGCTAGTTGCCAAAGGATACAATCAAGAGGAAGAGATTGATTTTGATGAAACCTTTACTCATGTTGCTAGACTTGAGGCAATTACGTTATTATTGACATTTGCATGTTTTATGGATTTTAAATTATTTCAAATGGATGTCAAAAGTGCCTTTTTGAATGGTTTTATCGAAGAAGAAGTATTTGTTGAATAACCCCTGGTTTTGAAAATCATGAGTTTCCAAATCATGTTTTTAAACTTCATAAAGCTTTGTATGGTTTGAAACAAGCTCCAAGAGCTTAGTATGATAGATTGAGTTCTTTCTTGCTTAAAAATAATTTCTCTAGAGGTAATGTAGACACTACTTTGTTTTTGAAAAAGAAGAATGATGATCTCTTAGTAGTACAAGTTTATGTGGATGATATCATATTCGGTGCTACTAACAAATGTCTTTGTCAAGAGTTTGCAAAGTTAATGCAGAAAGAGTTCGAGATGAGTATGATGGGAGAGCTTAACTTCTTCCTCGGACTCTAAATAAAGCAAACAAAAGAGGGGATCTTCATCAACCAAACCAAGTACACGAAAGAAATATTAAAGAAGCTTGGGATGGAGAGCACCAAGCTATTAGGTACACCTATGAGCTCCTCTTGTAGACTTGACAAAAATGAATCAGGTAAATCTATAGACCAAAAATTATATAGAGGCATGATTGGTTCATTACTTTATCTAACTGCTAGTAGGCTAGATATTATGTTTAGTGTTTGTATGTGTGCAAGATATCAGTTTGCCCTTAAAGAGTCTCATCTTTTGGCTATTAAACGCATACTTAGATACCTATCTAGCACTATAGATATTGGACTTTGGTACTCTAGAGATTTATCATTTGAATTAATTGCTTATTCTGATGCTGATTTTGCTGGGTATAAACTTGATAGAAAAAGAATAGTAGAACTTGTTAGTTTCTTGGAGTTAATTTGATCTCATGGAGCAGCAAGAAACATAATTCAGTTGTTCTATCTATGGCGGAAGCCAAATATATAGTAGCTGGAAGCTGTTGTGCTCAAATCCTATGGATCAAATAACAACTCAAAAATTTTGGCATCAAATTAACTAAGACACCCATAAGATATGACAATACTAGTACAATCAATCTAACTAAGAATCCTATGCAATATTCAAGAAGCAAACGCATTGAAATAAGACATCACTTTATAAGAGATCATGTGCAAAACTCTAATGTGATGCTTGAATTTGTTTGTACTGATAATCAATTAGCTAATGTTTTCACCAAACCCTTGAGTGAAGAAAGATTTTGCATGATCAGAAGAGAGTTGGGTATCATAGATCCCTTCTCTTAGAACTCTTCAAATCTTGTTCTTACCCAATTTATTAGTGCTCAAAATTATGTTCTCTAAGTCCTAAATCCTCCTTTGGAAATTGCTTGATTTTATTAAATTGTATTGAACTTTTTTTGGAAATTTCCTGGCCAAGTGTCGACACTTCACTTTTGGCCAAGTGTCGACTCACGCTTAAGTGTCGACACTTGACAAAACTGAAATGTCGACTCACGGACGGATTTCCGACTTTTCTAGGGCATCATCCAAACATTCTAAGTTTCTTATTCCTTGTTTTGTCCATGCCCTAGCCCTCCTTTGACCTCGCAACAGTGATCTACCCACCATGCCCCTCGATTTTTGATAAATTTCCTCATTTCTCCCTCTCTTTTTTTAATTTTTCATGGATTTTTCATTTTTCCTTCCGTTGATTTGATTCGAACCCTTCTCCATTCAATTTTTTCCTTGCTTTGAGCCGATTCCCATCAATTTTCTTGTGGATTGATTTGAGCATTGCTCATTTCCTCCAACTTCTCCTCCTCTTCCACTTCTCTTGACCGGATTCTTTTGCCCTGATTGTGTTCTTGCCGTAGGCCCTCACTTTCCCCTCTTTTGGTATTTTCCCCTCTCTTTTAACTGTACCCTATTCACCTTTCCTCTCCTTTTCCCTCTATCTGTTTGATAAACATGGGACCTCGCAAATAGCTAGCTTCTAAGAGGAGACCGAGTCAGGGTGATACAGGAAGAAGGACAAAGGCTAGGAATGATAGTGGACAGCAGACAGAGAGTGGCACCCCCTCATTCCCCTCAGCAAATAGAGTTTCAGGCAAGATCATAGCTGCTGGTCATCGAGTTGATCTAGGATTCTTCGATCGTGAGGGATTTGGATTATGTCAGATTCTTGAGGCTACAAGACTGATCTCCTTCTGTACCATGAAGGAGAAATTCTATCCTCATCTGATCGAGAGTTTTATGGGAGCCTGGCTTACAGTAAATTGATGTGGAGTGCTACTATTCATGGCATACAGATACTTGTCTCAGAGGAGATTCTGAGTAGAGTTTAGAAGATTCCCTATCATGGGATTGTCACGAGCCCTATTGAGGACAGGGAGGAGGCTCTCCAGTGTATTCTTGAGCGTGATAATGTTCGCGGTGTGGCCACAGTCATCGTGAATCAGCTTTCAGGTGAGATGTGCCTCCTACACCATTTCATTGCCAGGATATTACTATCGAAGACAGGGAGATTTGATTTTATTACAGAGAAATAGTTGATGCTGATGGTATGTCTGACTCAGAGGACAGCTGTAGATCTCCCTGCTTTGATGATGGCACAGATGAGAGAGGCTACGACCCTGCGACGACTTTGTCTACCATACAGGATGGGTTTGGCTCGTCTTTTCAAGGCCTATGATGTACCTTCGGAGGGAGAGGCCTCCAAAGATATTTTGCATACTGACGTATATGATGAGCGCTCTCTTCATCGTATGGATTATCAGAGGCTGGCAGGCAAATGGGTGTGTCAAGAGTCTGGTCAGGAGCCATACGAGGAGGATGAGATCCGAGCCATCGAGGCAGGTCCTTCTGAGCTTGCTGAGCAATTGACACTTCCCAGACTGGCACCTACTATAGCTTTTGGGTCTAAGCCCGTCACACCTACTACCGCTCCTTATGCACCTACCGACTTATCTTTTGAGGAGCATGTGAGACAGCAATTTGCTGAGATCAGAAGTGAGATGATTGGACTGGGAGTCCGGACCACTCAGCTCCGTATTGAGATCGAGGGATAGAGCCCATACTATTGAGCATCATTCTGAGATTCGTCGAATGATGGAGGCATGTTTTGCACGTATCGAGGAGATGCTAAGAGCATTGTTGCCTTCTGGATCATCAGGACCACCTCCTCCTCCTCCGGCAGATGATGACGACCACCCAGATCGACATGGTGATACTCCTCATGGTGGTGATGGTCATGGACATGATGGCAGTGGTGGTGGTGGTTGTGATACATATATTGTTGATAGTGACAACGATGATGACAGAGCTGGAGACTACGAGATAGTTAGCAGAGGGCTCACACTCCAGCTGCTCCCACTATTCCTCCTACAGATGATCTGTTTGCCTCTGCACCAATCTTTCTAACACCTGCGGAGACACTTCCTTCACCCTCTACTAGATCTTCTCGGGTTGTATCCCGCTTTGGACCATCTGCTAGGACTAGGAGCCGTAGCATCCTTAAGACCTCTAGATCCATTGTTCCTAGGTCTAGGATTAGTGCTCCTATTTACTTTGAGCTTCTATCTGATGAGGAATAGCCTCACAGATGTTTATCTTGATGTTTAGTATTTTTGTATTTGTCTTGATGTTATCATCTATGTTTAATGTTTATGTTTATCTATGTATTTCTATTGTACTTGAATTTCAGTTTATGTTTGCTTATCAGTCTTGTATCGGTCTATGTATTGTACTGAAACTCTGACATTTATGAAAAAGTTCACTTTTATCTTATGGTTACTCCCTACTTTGTTTATTTGCTCTGATACCTATTGATTTTTTGCTAATCTAATCTTGTATCATAGCCCCTAACCAAATTTCTATGCCTTAATGCATTAATTAAGGAAGAGTTTCTCCCTTTATTATTTAATGTTGACAAAAAGGGAGAGTAAGATAATAAGCATTTCTTTCTTTCTAATTTTTTTTTCTTTAATTGGCTCATAACTTAACTCACTTACGGGGAAAGAAATTAACTTCAACTCTTAGTTTGTACATCTCCTCTATTAAAATTGTGTTGTATGAGTTTTAAGTTCATGATTATGGGATACAGTATCTAAAATTGAATTTGAATGCTTATATACTCAAGGTTTTGTCATTATCAAAAAGGGGGAGATTGTTGGCTTTAGCCCTTGATTTTGATGACTAACAAAATATCGAGTACATATTTTATACTAATATTTCAATTGAAGTTATGAGTTTCAGGATACAGGCATCTCAAATTCTCAAAATAAAAGTATCATTGCACTCATTGGAAGTGAGTAATTTTCATGATTTAAGAAGTCTTCTCATCTGAAAAAGGCCTCAAAATGGATCAATTGTGCTTTATATAAAGTATATTGAAGTTTCATTGAAGATCATTTTGAATTTGGAAGGTTGACACATGTTTTTGACAAGTTGCAGAGTCAAGTGTCGACTCATGGTATACTAAGTGTCGACAATTCAAAAACTGGCATGCAAAATTTTTCTCTGGCATGCCAAGTGTTGACTCACAGAAATCAAGTGTTGACTCATGAAACACAAGTATTGACTCAAAGATTTCAAGTGTCGACTCAAGGCCTGAGACTTTGAAGATACATACATATTTTTTTAAGATTTTTCTATCAAGTGTCGGCTCAGAAGACTCAAGTGTCGACTTAGAAGATTTAAGTGTCGACTCAAAGATTTCAAGTGTCGACTCAAGGCCTGAAATTTTTGAAAATACAGAACTAAGCCATTTGGAGGTTTTTGACTCAAGTGTCGACTCACAGAAATCAAGTGTCAACTCATGAAGACTCGAGTATCGACTCACAGAAGTCAAGTATCGACTCACGGATTCTGACAGCTATAACGGTTATTTTTTTGAGAGGCATAATTCATCCCTACAAGCTTCCAACGGCTAGTTTTGCTACTCTAAAGGTATTAAACTGTTTTTTGAAAGTTTTTGAAATATTTAAGCTTCACCAAACTCATTCATGAAGCATTGAACATACTAGAGATAAATATTTTTCAATAACTTCACTTACAAAGCCAAGAAAGGAGAGATTCCACTAAAAAAGTTTACAAGCCTTTCATTTCAGCTTTTCAAAAGTGTCTTTGAAGAGATTCCAAAGAGAAGACAAGACAAACAATCTTCAAGAGCCTCGAAGCTTCCAAATTCCACTCTAAGAGAATTTGATTGTTCTTTTATTCTTGTGTCTTTAACTTTTTTCTTTGTTGACCTAGCTTTCAAGATCCTTGAAAGTAGGTTGTTAAGGTTGTTGGTGAGCCAAAGATATGAAACTAACTAGGGTTTAACTTGTGAGCCCGAAGACAAAACAAGTTGTAAATGTTGTTGGTGAGTCTAAATGACAAAACCAACTTGGGTTTTGACTTGTGAGCCTTGGAAAACAAGTCGGCTGTTATCTTGAAGTGATTATAGTGGAAATTTCCAAGAGAGGCTTGAGGAGTGGATGTAGGTGCTTGGATTGTACCGAACAACTATAAAACTTTGTGTTTGTATGTGATTGCTCTCTCTATTGTTTGCTCTTTATTACTTATCTTTAATTTGCTCTTATCCGCTGCATATTTATTTTGAGTTTAATCACTTTGCTTCAAAAACATATCAATGCCAGCACATAGTTGTTTAAATTTTCAAAAGATCCAATTCACCCCCCTTCTTGAACTTCATTTCTGGGCAATAGATTTCTATCCACGGATTTTATATTTTTTTCAAAATTAATCAAAAACTTTTTGTCACTCGAGAATTTCATCCATGCTTGTATGTTTTTCCTATAATATCCATTAAGAGATTGACATTTTTGACTCAAATATTTTTTTTTGTTAATCCATATCAATTTATTTATTTTTTCAAAAATTTATCATAGGATGCGCGTATGTTGTGGCATGTACTAATAAAGCTTAAAAAATTATAAAAAAAAATATTCTAACGGGTCATCAACAATAGATGAACTTCATATGAGAATTTATCATAAATCCATGGCTAATAAAATTTCTGCCATCTGCGCCTTGTCAAGGTGGAAGGCTATTATGAAAAATTAAAATTATTAATTAATCAATAATCAATTATGAATTGGCATATTTAGCAATTTTTCACAAGCTTAAATTCTAAATCTATACCTGATATGGTGGGATTATTGACGTGGAGGAACCGGCAGGCACCATGTCAAGGAAGGATGTCGCATCGGATGCCGCGTCAACTCTCCAGCCCGGACTCCACTACCGAGCTGAGCTGAGCTCCCTCAAGACAGCGAGCCGAGCTTTGTCCTCCGCCAAGTCGGGCCCGCGAGCTCGAGACGCCTAGATCGGAGCAGCCTCTTACCCTCCAGAGCGAGACCATCGGAGGTTAGTACCCTGTGGTCGAGGTCGAGCTCAGCGCTCACCCGCAAATGTGGAGCCTCTCCGAGTGCATGCTCTCTGGACTGGGTCCGCCTCCTGCCCTCCAGAGCAAGACCCTCGGAGGTTAGTGCCATGTGGTCGAGGTCAAGCTCAGCGCTCACCAACTAATGTGGAGCCTCTCCGAGCGCGCGCCCTCTGGACCGGATCCGCCTCCTGCCCTCCAGAGCCAGACCCTCGGAGGTTAATGCCCTGTGGTCGAGATCGAGCTCAGCGCTCACCCGCCAATGTGGAGTCTCTTCGAGCGCGCACCCTCTGAACGGGGTTCGCCTCCTGCCCTCTAAAGTGAGACCCTCGGAGGTTAGTGCCCTATGGTAGAGGTCGAGCTCAGCGCTCACCCGCCAATATGGATCCTCTCTGAGCGCGCCCCTCTGGACCAGGTCCGTCTCCTGCCCTTCGGAGCGAGACCCTCAGAGGTTAGAGCCCTGTGGTCGAGGTCGAGCTCAGCGCTCATCCACCAACATGGAGCCTCTCCGAGCGCGCACCCTCCGGACCGGGCCCGCACTCTGCCCTCCACCAAGATGCCCCGCAAGCTCGGAGCGTCTAGGCCGAAACGAGCCCTACCGTTCCAGCTCAGCCCCAGCTCGGACAAAGTCCTCACCAGCCAGAACGCCGGTGAGCCGCCCAAGGACTGCACTGGAGCACCTTCCAGGCTGTACTGACCACCTGCGACCACCAGTTACACTAGAAAGGAAATAAGCACGCTGATCGAGACACCACACTCCTCACCAACCATCCGAATCATCCAAGAGAGGAAGCCAACCGGGAGATTCGAATCCCGTGGATGGCGGCCCACCATTCAAGGCACTGCCAGGTTTCCCGGAATGACGTGATCAAGAGGAGTGTCAGAGCGCCTGACAACTCCACTTATCATGAATCAGGAAAGACTCTTCGGGACATCGCCGCACGCGCCTGACAGCCCGGCGGGGATCGCGAGACAAGTGCCCAACGGTAACCTAGTTGCAACAAACTCGGAGGTAACACAACAACAACCCCAACACACAGAAAAAAATACAAGCCAGAACAAAAAAAAAAATAAGAGAGAGAGAAAGGTGCAACCCCCACCAGGAAGAGGGGCATGGCACCACCAACACAAGCGCAAGCTCGATCAAGAGGGCAAAGCGTCACCACCACCACCACAGTCGATGGGAAACGAGGGAAACAAGGAGAGGCGGAGGAACAGGGAACCCCTCTGTCTCCGCCATCACTCTCCTCCTGCAACGTTTCCATCTTCACACACATTTTTTACTCCTCCTAGTGCGGAGTCTATCAAGAGGGACCCGATCAGGAAGATCTGTTCTCCTGGATCGTCACTGACTTGACCGTCGGAGTGCCCCTGCCGAAATTTCAGTCCAAATCACTAATTCCTGTTTTGCAAGTCCGGATCAGAGGACTACCAAGCAATGAGGAGAGCACACTCCGATGCCGATAGTAACTACAGATAATGATGATTCTGGTGACAACAATACTAATTATGTATATTTATTTATAGCCAGTTAAGCATCACTATCTGTATTAGAAGCCACGTGCATCCATTTCATTAACCTGACCACTAGGTTTTATATATTTGCATCTAAACCGAGTTACATTCACACGCAAAAGAATTGATTATTTCAAAGCGAGTCCTCTTCAGTAATTATCGCAGGAAAGTAAAAGAAAAGGAAAAGAGAGAGAGAGAAAAAAAAAAAGAAACAGCCAAGATCCCGTTGCGCTGTCATCTAACTCTCCGTTCTTGTCGTTCCTTCCCTTTGCTCATCGGTACCCACCCGGGCATCCCCCTCCCTCTCTCTCTCTCTCTCTCTCTCTGTATCTCTCTCCTTCTTTCTCTGGAAACTTCCATAGCCCCCTTCCCTCTCAGGTCTCAAACCCACCACCACCCTCCTCCATGAGACCATGATCCATCCTTTCCTCTTTTTCCGGTCCTCTTGATCTTTTTTTCTTCAACGCAACTCTCTCTCTCTCTCTGAGGAGAGAAGAGAGAGAGAATCGCGAAGCCACCATATTACCGGCGGAGATGGCTCGGATCGTTAGAGACAGGGGAACCCTGGGAGACTCCAAGCGAGAGACGAACGGCCACTCCCTGCGGCTCTCGTCCAGCGCCGCTGATCTCCCCTCCCCCTACGGGCAACTGGGCTGCGCCCTCCTCGATCCGGAGCTCCGAGAGACCGCCTACGAGATCTTCGTTGCCGCCTGCCGCTCCACGGGCGGCAAGCCCCTCACCTACATTCCCCAGCCCGAGCGAACACCGCCCTCCGCCGACCGCTCGCTTTCCTCGCCGGCGTCCTCGTCTTCCTCCTCGTCTCTCCAGCGCTCGCTCACCTCGACGGCGGCCAGTAAGATGAAGAAGGCCCTCGGGATCAAGTCCTCGAAGAAGAGCCCCGGCAAGGAGAGCAGTCCGTCCAAGAGCTCCAAGCGTCCGGCTACCGTCGGCGAGCTGATGAGGGTCCAGATGGGTATCTCCGAGCAGGCGGACACTCGCATCCGGCGGGGACTGCTCCGAGCTGCCGCGAGTCAGGTCAGCTCTGAAATTTTTAGGGTTTTCTGTTTACTTCTATTTTTCCCTTTTTTTTTTTTTTTTGGTGTTTCTTTTATGTTATTATGTAACAAAATGCTTGATGTCTGATAGAAACCATATCTGAATCTTTAAAAAGATCATATATAAAAAGGTAACTTGTTATTATTTCTCATTAAATTTACCAGCTGACTTTGCTCAAGATTTTGATCTGTGGAGTTATTTTTATTTTGTGGACACTTGTAGGTATATTTTTTGCATTGCAGTTAAATTTTTGGGCCGCCAAATAATTATTCTTTTCACTCCCAACTATCCATTTTATCTGATGATGCATTATGGGGATTGTTTCCCTTCAAATTCTTATTCATGCTCTTTTTTGGGACGTAAATTAACTGTTTTTCGGCTTTTATTAATCTTGTCTGTGGTGGTCAAGGGGCAAATCTTTTTTGGGTTCCCCTATACTTTTTTACCATAAACCAATCTTATGTTGATTACTGATCTTCCATTTTGCTGAAATCATAGTGTTGATGCTGATTCCATGCTAACCTTATTAGTATAGCGAGTCTCTGCTCAGTGTGTATCTTATATCCTGCTGCTGAGTTACTGTTGAGTGGTAATTAGGCTTGTAAACTGCGAACAAAATCTTATGATGCTATGTTATAAGAAGTTTCTATGGCTTTATACAGTGTTGTGATCAAAAGAATGTGTTAGTTCGAGTGTTTATCCACCAGTC